>JAFELO010000032.1:271256-311521 GCA_017140195.1 Eumaeus atala | reverse complement strand
ACACACACACTCTGTTAATTAACATAAAACACGCTTGCGTAAAATAGTTTTTAAATGTAGCACATAAGTAAAAGTAGCTCCGTTGCATCTAATAACGGTCTCTTCATATTCTGTTAAAATTTTTATATAACAACTAATAACAATGTCTCATTTAAGCAGATATAAACCTGTAATTCGCCATACTATCTGCCTGCTGGCGCTGTGTTAGTTGTTAATTATAATATTGTATTCGTTGTTGCTATATTAATAGATAAAATAAAAGATAAAAATGAAATGCTTATTCGAAGTGGTCCCCGTGGGCTGGAATATAGTCCTTTAAACGTTGGGGCCAGGTTATCATGGCGTATAGAGCAAAATGACCATAAATCAAATTCCAGCGGAATACGGTGGAGATTAGATCTAGGGCAGTCTTCAGCTCTAATCTGGTCCGGTACGTTAGTTTTAACCAAGATTGGAAGAATCGAGCTTTATTATCTGGTCCCCAGCATTGCTGATAGGACCATATTTAGATGTTGAATATGGTGTCATTAAGGGGATTTACAACCTTCTGTAGAAAGGTATCTTGATACACTTATAACGATGCTTTATACATATTTAGCAAAAATATGGCCCAGCCAGTCCTCGTAGATAACTGCCCACCAGACCATCACTGAAGTCGGCCCATGTTGCACTCTATCGACTAATTGCGAAGCTTCCGTAGAGCTTTGAGCATAAACATGGTCATTTTGTTTGTTAAAATGTTGCTCTGTTGTAAAAATGTCTCATCCGTAAAAAAAAATTGTGACCGCCCTTCGCGTACAGTTTCAGTAAATTATCTAAAAACGTACTAACCTAACGTTGTTCTTAAAATACAATATTTTCAGCAGATTGGGGCGACGTAGAACATTATTTCTAGTAGTTAGGGGCACTGCGAGCAAAAACTCAACCAGTCAGTGTGCCGCGGACTGATCATGTTTGGGAACCCTAGCCCTAAGTTCTATTGGTATTGAAATATCGCGGCTGGAGTATGGTTACATAAATACAAAGATCTCGGGACCACAGAATCCAGAGAAAATGAGATGTTTTAAAAATTTATTGTTACTTAGACAATGGATATACCTATATTGATTTTCAGTATTTAAAAGACATTACAGACAAAGTATGTAAGTCAGAGTATCAGAATTTTGTCAATAATCCCATACTAGCAAAGTCGTTAGATCTTCTGAAATTTTAACGATCTAACATTTTAATAGGAGCAATTGAAAACACATCGATAAAAACCATTTTAATTATCTCGAATAGCGAACGAAGTTTTCAATAAAATGTAGAACACGAGAAATTGTAGACAGTTATTGTAATTGGTTCAATTCATTGGAAGCACACAATTCTTACATAGATATATCGAGAAAATTGAAACACAGAAGCATACTGAAATGTTTTGTAGTATGAAGATACGTATGGATACAATCAAGTTCTGAATTGCTTGTTTCTCAATTCTTACAGTGCAGATAACAAACTCTACGCCAAGGCCAAAGCCTTGTCGTGGCAGTTGGTCTCGGTAGCTCGGGATTAGCCTGTAGTCTATGGTAAGCATTTTCAACAACATGATACGAGGTCATTGAGTCCAGTAAGGAGTTTTATTTTTTTAAATTCCTAATAACAGTCCAAAGTCAGGAAGTTGATGGTGTTCTCCTGTGTCTCTATGAGCATGTTAAGCCTTATGTTGTGCATCTAGTTCCTCTCATTTGTGTCAAACTGTCATTCTATTAGAATAGTTAAGAAGAGCGTCTCTTCGCCAGAGAGCGCTGGCCAGAAAATGTAGAGAGTTTCAAAAAGTTGTGTGTTGTAATGCCTTGCGTTGTTTTCTAGTTTCTATAGAGATGGTCGCCGCAATTTGTAGCTGAAACGAGCCTGGAGGACACTATTAATACTACAACAACTACAGGTTTATATTTCATTGAATGCTATTATTTTCCTCTTTACTACATTTGTACAGCTCCTCATTAGTATGTTAATATTAATACTGCACAAATGTTAAGTACACAAACCGCATCCGCGCAGCTGTTGCATATCTCATAACTTATATAGTATATTACTGTTTAGTAAACAAGCTAATAATTATAATTATTCTACAAGAGATACGTAGATTATATATTTACGATATTACCAAAGGACTAAGAAGTACTTATATTTTTGAACCATCTAAATTCTATTTACTCTAAAATACAGTTTAAGATGGAGTTAGAAACCAACAATTCATTGGCTTTCTTGGATGTTTTGATAATCCGCAATCCGAATAACACTCTAGGTCATTCAGTGTATAGGAAACCGACCCATACAGGTATTTGAATGGTGATTCACACCACCATCCAATACAACTAAGTACTGTTGGAATGTTCTTCATTCAAACAGCTCGAGGTATTTGTGACAAACAACACCTGGGTGCCGAACTTCGGCATGTCAAACAAGTACTGATTAATAATAAGCTTCAAATGCCACGTCTACATCTCAAAAATAGATTGAAACCGGTCACAGTAGAGCGAATTCCGACGGTGCTGGTAAATGAAGGGGGTCACTGATAAGATTGGCGTGCTTCTATAAAAACTTTCTTCAAGCCGCCAAAAAAGATAAGTCAGTTCTTACCACCGGTCCCTCAGATCCCCCTACAGGATGCAGGAGTATACAAAAACGATTGCGACTGCGGGCTTTCATACATAGGTAGGTATAAAGAACATAATACAGATATTAAACATCGTCGTTCTACTAAGTCTGCAGTTTATCAACATGTACAAGATAACGCCCGCCATTATGTTAGATTTGACAAAACCCCAAATCCACGCGAAAGAGTCTCGATGCCGTCCAAGGATGATTCGTGAGGCGATTGGAATTAGAAAGCATCCAAAGTTTAACAGTGAGGATGGCTAGGTCTTACCGTCTGCTTGGGATCCGGTGATAAATATAAGTAAGTAAAAATAAAAAAATGACTCATCATAGGTGCAAGACACAATAAGCCTGTTTTGTATGAATCGGACAAATAATTGTTAATGACTCTGCTGCATATAAATACTCAACCAGACGATTAAAATCTTCACGAGGAAGGGGGACGGATACTACCAGTTTCCGTCTACCTCCCACACAGGCTCGAAAAAAAAATCACTACTCCAAATCTTCTTATTTTCACCCTCTCTCACCTCACTGCACGCTGCAGATGGGCATCGCAGCCACCACACGGGCGGTACCGAATGGAACATGGCTACCCCGTTGCCACTATCCCGCAAGGATACGGCCCGCCGCTTCTCCCGAGATATCAACCTCATGGCCCAGAGCCCCTCTTTTCTTTTCTTCTCTTATCTTAACTTATCCACCAACCACCGTCTTATAAATAAAACGTGCGAGTCGGTGCCTGTCCATAGGGCCATCACAGGAGTGGCTCCATACACGGTTCTCAGTTCGCTCTGGGACCTGTGAGAGTGCCCCAACAAATGGGCAGACGCAGGTCGTACAAAGATTTCAACAGCCCAGACACATAAATATATGTGCATACACACTCAGAGGTCAATATGACCTCGCATTAAACACAGCCTCGTATTGACGAGGCTCGAATCACAAAATTTCCAGTAGGGAGGAAAGCTCCGGTCTGCGAAGACGTACGTACGGTAAAATCTTCAGTCTGCCCGTGACCATGACAGCCGAAAGGTTATCGAACCGTCGGGATATAGAAACTTGAGGGATAAAGACAGAATTTTCGTTTGGTGAAGAAATTTCTGCTCCCGGGAGGCAGTCCTAACATCATTTTATTTTATTTTATTCTCAGCTCTTAATTTTCGTTCCTTTTCAGCTTATTTATGTATCTGTTTATTTATTTAAATATATATTAATTTTTAACAACTTTTAACTATAATTATTAAGTTTGTAGTATATATCTGTATATATATTAAAGTAATTGTAATTATATTATATTTATTGAACATTTGTATATACAATTACAACATAATATATACAATTGTACAATATGTTCATATAATATTAATTTATATACATTATATTCCCATCCATTTATTATTTATAACTCTAACATATTTTTACGATTATTGTATAGCCGGCCAGCATAAGGATTTTTGGCATATTCGTTCATGACGGTGATTCTATCTCATTCCACAAGAAAATCTAAAGAAACGCGATGGAATCAGTTAAAGAAACACAACAATGAATAACATTCACGTAAATATACGAAAACAATCTATTAGGCGTAGTGAACTGAACGTTCTGTGTGATAGAGAGGTGTGAGAATGTAAACAAGTCTCTGTTCTTTACATTGAAAAGAAAAATCCGAATCCTATAGTTAGACATGAGACGCTTCGAGCTGTCGGTAAACATGGGTACCACTAGACCGACAATGTGGTCGGTCTAGTGGTCTTGTCGTGGCGTTGGAGCTCATTA
The DNA here is from genome assembly GCA_017140195.1 of Eumaeus atala. Lineage (NCBI taxonomy): Eukaryota > Metazoa > Arthropoda > Insecta > Lepidoptera > Lycaenidae > Eumaeus > Eumaeus atala. The sequence continues at coordinate 307,102 of JAFELO010000032.1, read as the reverse complement.
GCTTCGGGTGATTTTTTTTTTGTTGACACAGGGAATCGCCTTTAAGCGCCTTCACCGGCCCTAGATGGGGAATTATGTCGTGCGGGGCTCGTGGCACATTATGGTGCCCAATACCCACAAGAAAAACCGCGTGTGCCATCAGTGCCGCCTTTGGTCCTTACCAACAACAAATCATTAGGTCACCTCGACGGCTCGTCAATCCCCAAAGATACCATATAACCTTGCCTATTTTGGGGCACTAAAATGGGATGAGGTTCCAATACTCGCCCCTTGCCCCGTGCGCAATAGTGCTTCCTCCTGTTGGTTTTAGTGCGCTCTTCTTAATAGGAGGCACAAAAAGCAGTCCCCTTGGTCAAATTGGCTTCATCTGGGCTTTCGCGCGCACAATGTGTATGCTGCGCTATTGTTTCTGTATTGCATATAAACCAACGCACTCGGAAACGCTTGCTGTCTTTCCCTTGCCGAAAGGTGAGGGAGTGATAGTGCCGTCCTGCTTGCGCCCCAGCCCTCTCGTCCTTGTTTGGAACGCGGTCCGGAATAGTTGTTATTCCGTGCCGTGATCGGAACTAGGGCGAAGCCAAACCACTTTTTGTACACATATATGTATAGACTGTTATAAGTGAACAAGGAGATCACTAGACCCAACGGGTCCGAAGCCGCACCGCGCGACATACTCCCCGAACTTTTTGAAAAAAGGTCCGGGGAGTGTACAGCGAGTCCGACGGAGGACCAAACCTCCATCGGAGCCGCCCTACCAAGGATGCCAAGGAAGAAGGTGGAACGCACGGTGATCAGGAGACCCCTGTTTCCTTCCGAGGAAGAACAGAGGAACTTTCTAGCGGAGCTGGAGGAGCTACGCCCGCAGAAGCGCGCGGCGTCCTCGCCCGCTGAAGGCCCTTCCAAGATGGTCGCAGTTGCGGAATCATCACGCTCGACCGCCATTTCAGCATCGCCATCAGGAACACCGCGTTCTTCACCGCGGTCTTCACGCCCATCACCACCAACGTCACCTCGTGCAGCTCGTGAGTCGGAAATGGCTGGCTCAGCGACGCTCGAGGAGGACTCATCGACGACTCCGGGAGCCGCTTCCGTTTCGACTGCCGTGTCTACCCGGGAAGTCGACCCTGCCTGCTCCAGCGCATCGGTCGACGCGACGCAGTTTTGCCGCCGCTATGGAGAGCCCCCGTAAGGTACCCCCAATTAAATGTGAGAGGTACGGCTGCGCTCGTTCGGCGAGACGTCGTCCACGACGAAATGAGACAGGGCCCCTTCACCGACATGGGCTCGACTGGCATAGTCGTTCACATGGCGGGAGAGGAGCTCAGGATCTACGCGGCGTACAGACATCCCGGGAACAGTTTTGACCTAGGTGATGTCCACAACGTGCTAGGGAACGGCGGCCAGGTGTTGTTGGTCGGCGACCTGAACGCCAAGCATCCAGCTTGGGGATCGGCCGTCACGAACAACGCTGGCTTCAGGCTGCAGGAGGATTCAGAAGAGCGCGGCTACACTGTGCAAGGACCACCGTGTTCTACATACGTGCCTAAGGATCCCCTGTACACTCCGGACGTTCTGGACGTCGCCCTAAACCAGAACCTCAAGGCCACGGTCAACATCGAGGTCTTGTACGACCTCGAAACTCAACACCTACCCAGTCCCGTCACACTTGATTCCGGAGCAATCCTTAGGGAAGGAGTGCGGACCAGAGACAGGATCGACTGGGCCGTCTATCAAGGTAACCTAGTCCACCATCGCCAGGCAACTGTCTACAGTTGCCTGGCGATGGTTAAGTCGACTTATCGACCCCGGACGATCGCCACTTCGCAGAAAAATCTAGGATTCGCGGGCGGCGGCGACCGCCGTTGCGCCGGAGACATCGTGCCGGCGGAGTGAGCTCCCCCCGAGTCAACTGGCGGACCTGCAGAGGAGACGTCAGATGAGGAAACTGTGGGCCAGCACCCCCTGTCCGAGGATCAAGGCACAACTCAACAAGCTGGCCGAGGAACTGTCTGCGAAGGTGAGGGAATGTCGTGGAGCAGGCTGTATGAGTACAGTCTTCCATGCCAGCGTAAATGACACTTACCTACCTACCTAGCCTTAAACGGACGTCTTACGAGGCCAAGGACCACCATCACTCCACTAGGAGTGCCTAGACACCACAGGCGCGAGACACTACGGAGCGCAGGCACGCGCCGAGATGCTCGCATCACATCTACACACGCAGTTTTCACCACGCCCAGCGGCGCCGTCGTTCGCAGAGCATCACGAGCAGGTGGAGTGCCGCAATCGAGAGCTACTTCAGAGCCCCACTCCGCCACTTTGCGAGAAGAATTTCATTTCCCCTCTGAGCTGCGGAAAGTCGCACTTCGCCTCTCGAGGCGCAAAGCTCCAGGCCCCGATGGTGTCCCCCCCACAGCGCTGATGATGACGCCTAAGCGAGCAGCCGTGGCTCTCACACACATCGCAAATGGCATTATCCGGACGGCCCTCTTTCCGGAGACCTGGAAAGAGGGGAGTGTCATTGTTCTGCCCAAGTCGGACAAGCCCCGAAGCCTGCCCGGAAGCTACCGGCCGATAACGCTGCTGTCCCACATCGCCAAGTTGTTCGAGAGGCTTCTGCTTCGGAGTCTGAAGCTGTACATTCCCACAAGGGATGAAGAGTTCGGCTTCTGGAGCGGCCACTTGACCACGTTGCAACTGACGCGGGTGATCCAGCACTTGTCTGTAGAGATGAACAAGGGGAGACACTGTGTCGCCGTTTTTTCGATATGGAGAAAGCCTTCGACAGGGTGTGGCACCCGGAACTCCTGTACAAGTTGGTGGACGACGACGTCCCGCTTTCGTTCGTGGGACTAGTGTGGTCATTCTTGGAAGGTAGGACCTTCCGGGTAGCGGGGTGGAGTGGAGGCACTCCTCGGTGAAAGCCATACGTGTCGGATTGCCACAGGGCAATTGCCTACCCAATTGCCTGTACGCGGCCTACACCAACGACATCCCCACAATCAATGATACTACGGGAGAGGGTGAGGTGGACGTCATGCTCGTGCTATACGCCGACGACAGCGCATACGTTACCTCGTCCCACAAGCCGCAACTGAGCGCATGCAGCGCATGCTGGACCGGTTACCGGAGTGGCTCGACAGGTGGCGCTTGTCCTTCATCGTGGATAAGACGACGGCGCTATATTTCAGCAAGAGGCGCTCCATGCCGGGACGGTTAAAGTTCAGATGCCAGGATGTGTTTTGGGAATCCCCAGTCATGTATTTCGGATGCAGTATCGACCACACGCTACGGATGGGCTTGCAGGTGGACCGAGCGGTCAACCAGGCGAGAACAGCACGCGCTTTGCTGTGGCCGGTACTAGCGTCCGGACTTCCTACACGGACGAAACTGGGGATTTACAAGACGTATTACCGGTCACGCCTCACATATGCCGCCCCAGCATGCTACGCGCTAACCTCCCAGGCCCAGCAGAAACGCCGGCAAGCCCAGAAAAGTATATCCCTTCGGGTCATCACGGGAGCCGGTCGTTACATCTCCAATGATATGATCGCGCGTGACTTGCGGATAAATTCGCTGGATGAGTTTGTGGTTCGATTGTCGGGCGCTATGTTCATTAGGGCAGACAATGGAACGCATGCTCATCTACGCGACCTCCCGCAACACGCGCGACCATTTGACGGAAGACCGTATCCGCGTGAACTCCCCCCCCGTGATCCACTAAGCGGAATAGGGCCTGCGTGTCCTGCGATCCGGACGAGGATCACACATGCGCACGCATAACACAACCAATTACTACTCACCACAGTCACAACATACCACACTTCACTGGCCTACAACATTCCCTCCCTGAGCACATAAGCCACTATGGCAAACCCGCAAATTTATTGCGGCCTCATTACCGAAGGTATAGTTGTCCCCTCGCGATCCCACCCGGGTTATGAGGTTCTCCTCGCTTCCCGTAGCCCTCGCAGATCATCTGCGAAGATGACCAGGAGTAGTATTCTGTATCGCATTTTGTAGTGTCTTGCAAAACACTCTGTATAGTAAACACCATACAATGTTATTTATAATTAGTCTGGCCGTAAATACTGTTACAATAAAAAATATTGAATTTGAATCTGTCATTTTTATACGATTGTTTATTGTGTTTCCTCATTTTTTTTACTCAGTTAGCGCCACCAAATTATACAATATTTTGCGATATTAAAAGAGAGTGGTGTGATAAAGGGAACAAAGTCGCTGTGGTTGCATTAAACAAAGTAGGTATGGAGCCAAATGCAATTTTTAAACTCTTCATATACTTGATATTGTTCAAATGTTTATGTACTACGCTATTACTAAGTACAAAGATAAACATTCTCTGTTTGTGACGTAGAAGGATTTGGTCGTACACGTAGCGTTAGATAGAGAAAAAAAGAAAGATTTTATCTCGGGAAATGATGACAGTACTTAGAAACATGTCGTGTATTTTGTGAAAGAGTGTGTGCTTCTATTCATAACTGGCCTTAACGCTTAAACAATCAATTCGAAGTACTAAGACTTAAGCTTTCATATATTTTTTATATTTGTGTATTAAAGTTTATACACTGTAAAAGTAATAAATATTACAATTAAACTGCGGTTTATTGAATTATTTTACTAGCCCGACGTTGTCACACGTGATCAGGGTTGCTTACAGCAATGTAGCTTCTAAAATGTAGGGCTATTTAAATAAATCTCGATAAAATCGGCAAAAGTAGTTTCACTATAGTTAGAAACATTTACGTGTAGTAGGCGGTCCGGGTTGGATGCGAGTAGCAGGAGATCGGTCGTCTCAGCGTTCATAGAAAGTGGCCAATGTGGACAATGATGATGGTGATAAGTAACATTCGCGTAAACATTATATATACATACATAAGCAACACCTATACGCGTAAATATTAGTATAACAAAAAAGACGTTAATAAATACTATTTACAATAAAAAGAACACTCTTCTTGTGTTCTCTTGTCACAATATTTATGCCAAGAATCTTTACGAGCGTACAATTTTCGTAATACACGAGCGATTCGTGAGTAGCCGGTGACCCGTTGCCATTCTATCGTTTGTCGCCCTATGCAATAAAAATGCACAATTTATTCAACTATTATACGCCATAAATCAAGGAAACCATATCGAAGTTCGATCCCAGATGGGTCATAAATACACGTCTCAATAAATCATCAGAGGATGTAAGCGAACTCTTGGCTTGGGGCCAGGTACCCGGCAAATGGACTTATGATCCTATAGGTTTTGAGGGGCTTCTATTACCTCAGTTTACGATAGTGATAATGAACTTAACTTCGATGTTTGTACCAGACAGCGGCAGATGGCGGGTAATCTCAAGCGCATGTGGGTATGTGCCTCATCGCTCGTGTATTACATATTACGGAAATATAATATGTTACGAAATGTTTTTATGAAGTACATTGCGATGTTACAAAGAACAGTATAAGGTGTTTTAGGTATTTTTTGATCAGATTCTTGGTGATAAAGTGAGCAGTAACATTTCCCTCTCTCTCCTTCACGGGAATTAAAGTATTATAACTATTTTGGTTATCTTCGTTGAAATCCTTATCCCATATATCAATTTTCCTGCCTTCTCCTAATAAAAAATATTTTTGGGCTTGGAATCAGCTAATATTTACGTGATTACTTAAATGTTAACCACTCGGTTAATTTATTAAATAGTTGTTAAAGCGTGTCTCTGAGATAAAACGTAACATAATAAAAAAAATTAAGATGCTTAGACTGTCAATTACCCAACAAATACCAAAAGAAAGACTTCGCTCCAACAAAGCATTCCTTTTATATTTTCATTTTCACAAGCTGGGCAAAAGGGTAATTATGTCGCCTGGTGTAGTGGTTAGCTCTCCTGGCTTTTATTACGTTCATATTTTTTTAGTTATATATAATCCAGGTTCAACCCTGCAATGTACCAATGAGTTCTTTTTAAGCTAAATCACATTTTCTGAGAGCTCTTACGCTGAAGGGAAACATCGTAAGAAATTCCGGATTAATGTATTCCAGTTCTACTTAATATATGATTGATTACCCTTCTGGATTACAGGGCCGGGTGACAGTCGTTCTCTTTTAAAACTGGCGCCTTTTTTGAATCCCCTAGATTAGATAGCGAACCCCGATATTGTCTTATATAGTTAATTGCCACGTGACCAGTTATGACCTCTAATACACTCGGGGCCCTGAACTTTTCTAATGAGGTGATTGGCCCTGTATATCTATCTTACGGATCTTCATGACATTTTATATTTAAATTTATTATTTGAAATAATATTCTAGTGATTTTATCTTTAGTTAGTATTTTTAAGTCGAATAGTATTCATAAATAAAAAATATACAGAGATAGGGAACCAACTAGTAAGTATGAGAGCATACTTGTGGCAGTTAGTCCCACTCTTCCAAGTACTTTATACAATATTGAAACCTTTTACTTATATAGGTATGTACGTACATTAATTAAGTTTGAAACATAAATTAAGCAACCTATGAACGATTGAATATATACTTTTTTATTAATAATTGCCTATTTATTAATAATTAGATTAATAATTAGATAATTATTAAATTATTTATTAATAATTAGGCAAGTATTGAATGTTTTCGATTTTTGTAAATTCTCTCTCTCTCTCTCTCTCTCTCTCTGTGTGTGTGTGTGTGTGTGTGTGTGTGTGTGTGTGTGTGTGTGTGTGTGTGTGAGAGAGAGAGAGACGCACGCGAGAGTGTGCACGCGAGTGTATTATGTATCTGTAAGAGTTTGTTTCTATATATATGAGAGAAAAAAAGTATGCCAAATAGGAGTGCGAAATGTTGTCGAATCGAGTCTGGGACCATTTGGAGTGGGAAATCGAAATCGCAGGGGGCAATTGCTGGTAAACCTCCTCAAGAAAGGGGGCCTTTTTAATGAACTTACTTTAAGGAGAGGCACCACAGGAAGTGGACATGGTAGTGCCCGGATACTGTGACAAGGAAGGAGATTGACGAAAGCATCGGTCAGTCATAATAAAGTCAATTGTTTTGGGATATCTCCGTGATCAACTGGCTTGCAACCGGAAGTGATCTCGGGTTGGTTAGAGGCTCTCTAAATACGAGCAGGAAAGCTAAACTCTCAGATGAGACACTTGAAGTTATGAGGGAACGCAGAGTAGGCGGAAACGTTACGTCTGCCGATTTTAAGCTTCTTTCTAAGAAAATCCGCAAACTAATACGCCAAGAACTTCTCTTCTCAAATGCGTAACGGGTTACCGAGGCGACTGAGTAGAATAGAGGGCCGAAGGTTTTTGTGGAGAAGCTTCTCATCCCGATTATCCTGAAAAATTATCCACGTGCAAGCCTAACACAACATTTGTCGGGCGATCTTCTAGACGTCACTTTGAGCGGGATTAGTCTAGCTCGTGCACAGATTAAAGGGGGAAAGGTTCCGGGGAAGGACGAAATTACAGTCGAGCTTCTCAGAGCGTGTGTTACGAGAGCTAAAATAGATTTTTAATTTTATACTTCAGCGGAGCGTACCTCTCAAGGCATAGCTTGGATGCGACGCTGTTTTGTTTTTTTAAGAGAGGTGACAACACACTTCTTTAAAATAATAGACCAATTTCACGTCTTGGCCATATTTACAAGTTATTCTAAAGAGTCACCAAAAAACTTGACAAATTCCAGCCAGTAGAGCAAGCTGGGTATCGCAGAGGATTTAGCACCACAGACCAAATTTTCACCATAAGGCAAGCCGTACAAAAGACATTAGTACAATCAGCCGTTGTGTCTTGCCTTTGTGAACTATAAAAAAGCATTTTGCTCTGTCGAAACCTGTGCACTTTTGGAAGCTTTATAGCGATGTTAGATCGATTGGTGATACGTCAAATTACTAAGAGCATTGTATAACGCTGCTTTTATGGCCGATCTGATCCCGGGTGGTCAAATGAGGCCAATATAATTGCATAAAGGAGTGCAACAGGGGATGTTATTTCTCCGAAACTGTTCGCTAATGCTTTGGAGATCGTCTCGACATCTCGCATATTCGTTTCGCCGACGATATCGTTGTTCTCGGGAAACTATTGCAATCAGGTAGATATAACTTCGAAAAGGAAGCCGATAGAAGGATTCAGTTGGGTTGGACAGCAGTTCGGAAGCTTCGTCATATTCTCATGTCACCTATACCACAGAACTTGAATACAAAAGTCTTCATCCAATGTGTTTTCTCCCTGTGATGACCTACGGGACCGAAACATGGCCATTTTGGACTGTTCCGCAAATTTTATCAATTTTGATTGTTGTTTCCGTGGCATAGACTATGTTATGAAGTAACTAACCCATCGGCATTGCAAAGCTGTGAATAATATACGGTTTATGTGAATGAATGCGCGTTGCTAAAAATGTCCGTTTTATACGTTTATTGAAAGAGGTACGTGTCCGCAGTGAACCTATATGTGCGGACAAATGTCCGTTTTATACGTTTATTGAAAGAGGTACGTGTCCGCAGTGAACCTATATGTGCGGACAAATGTCCGTTCTATACGTTTATTAAAAGAGGTACGTGTCCACAGTGAACCTATATGTGCTGACAAAGATGATTATGATGAAGAATTCTTACATCGATGTATTATAAATCTATTGGCGAATATGAAACTACATGCAAGTGTAGTTTATGTATGTGAACTGTGTACATGTCACTATTTACGGCGGTATCACGCAAGTTAGAGGGACCGCCCCGATACTGGCGGCCATTTCGGTAACAATACAGCATGGAATTAGCTTTGGCAAAAATGTATCACATAATATTTTGCTTTTCAACTCTTTATATTAAGAAAGTTTCTAATAAGTAAAACATAATTCTAAAAACTAGACTTAAATAAAAATTAATGGCGTAATTTTGATTAATATTTTTTTACTCCTTTCTTTTCTTTCAATTGTGGGAGCATAGTTTATGAGGACAAGAGTAATTGTTCTCATAAGCCTCGTGAATCGACAGCTATGCTCTATAATGTTGCGAGGTATGTTTCCGGTATTTTGACGAAGGTATGAAGGAGAGAAACGCAAAACTTTTAAATGTATATCCGCTATGTTTGTCATACGTTTATTTTTATGCTACTCGTATAATTGTTCATTCACATAAATTTCAAACTGAATATACTGGTTATATAAGCTGGTTCATACAAAAACACTCTATATTAGAGATTTGTATTTTTTTATTCATTATTTATCAGTCCACTGCTGGAAATAGGCCTCTCTCAATGAACGCCAAGACGACCGATCTTCTGTTAGTTAGACTCTTAGTAGCCTGGGGTGAACCCAGTAACCCCACTAAGCCCCCCCCCCATTTCTGGTCTTCCCACCTGGTGAATGTTTGACAAACAGTTCGTCTCCCTAAGCACGACTTCTACTCCGGAACCTTACTGGCCCATCTGCCATCTGTTCATCTGAGTGTGTGACCAGCCCGTTGCCAATTTAACGAACCTATTTGTTGCCTGTCTTATGACTTCGTTACGAATTCTGTCGGACAGAAAAACAGCCAACAAAGCACGTTCTATAGCCCGTCCAGCTACCGCAAACTTGCGGACCAGTCCTAAATTAAGAGGCCATGTTTCGGCCCCGTAAGTCATCACAGGGAGATGACGCATTGGTTGAAGACTTTCGTCTTCAAGCTCTGCGGTATAGGCGACGTGAGAATGTGACGAAGCTTCCGGAATGCAGCCCAATCCAACTGGCTCCTTCTATCGGCTTCCTTCTCGAAGGTATATCTTACCCAATTGCAATAGTTACCTTAGACTTATTCGCCTACGACTTCGGGAATAGCACCATCGACGTTGGCCGGCCTAGGGAGAACGTGTTAGTTGATCTTTGTCTTGTCCAAGTTCATCCTAAGGCCAATAGGTCGGGAGGATTCATTTAGGCACACTTCACTGTAACACTAACTGCAAATTTCTGTAAGTTTCTATACAAGCAGTTGGGCGTCAAATATTTATAATTGTGAACATACTTAAAAGAGTACAAGGACCCGGACGCTTTTCAGCTGCATCGGGCTTTACGAATACATTTTTTTTTTATAGAGTAGTGCCACAAATGGGTATTTGAGGCAACAAATTCAGAAATACCGACAGGAATTAAGAACCGCATATGTAAATAAATGCATTGCCTACTTTTATAGCACCAGCGTTCCACCAGCTACACATCAATATGTTATACCAACAGAAAGCGGCACTAGACATACAAATTATAACGGAAATTAATAATGTACGACTCCAATCTTTAAAGTCAATTTCCGTATTCTTAAAGCCTTAATCTTTCAAGATTTTGGGGACGGAAAAAATATGTTCCTATAACAAAAGCGAGGGGCCCCTTAAAACTTTTCTTTAGGAAATGTATCGCTTTGTGTTGAATAAAATGACGACTTTGTGACATCACAACAAGTTTTATTTCATTTTTTTTATGCTTTCCAACATTCAATCATGATCTTTCCAGTATGATTGAAGGGGATTTAGATTCACACAGAAACATTGTAAATAAGTGAAAGTTGTACGAATGTTCTATTAATTAGCATCAATTTACGGTATTTTTGTAAATCAATATTGCTTAGCAGTGGTAATTTAATTGATGACGTTCAAAATTATTTATAATAATTCTATTTTGACAATATTTTCATTTTCAAAGTTAAAAGTTTGGTTGGTTAGATGATTTAATCAGTTTGCTAGAAGTCTTGAGAGAGTCTTGCTGCAGGGAAGTACTTCTGATCTCATGATATCGCAGTAAAGTGACATCTTCGGTGTTGTGTTTCGTGCCGGTTTGTAAGTAGCCGGTGGCCCATCCGAGGAGAGGAAGAGCGGAGGGCAATGCACCGGCATAGCAATATCAGTATGTTCATGGAACTCAATATCCGGAAAGGCTCCGATTGATGCGAAATCATATCAAATTGGGAATGGAAAACCTAACAAAAAAAAGTTTAGGTTTTAAATTGCTGATTCAGAATACGGAGGTGCAAACCGAAACATAATTCGAATACGTATCAGGCTTACCGATTAGAAGAAGTATAATAAACGCTCAGCAGCTAGCCTTGTACACATTAAATACAAACGGATGTGTAGATGTCCCGGCCATATCTTACATAACGGTCCCATGTATTATATACATAACGGTCTCATGGTTTTTGTAGTCTTTGGGCTTTACGTCTTTCCCTTTACCTTCAAGAATATCAGAAAAAACGTATCGCAGGATGTAAAAAGGAATTCTGAAATCCGTAAGCGAGCTCTTTGGTACGTTGCTTAGTCTTATACAATTCAAATAATTTTTGTTTCTATATCGTACATAGTATTACACAATGATATAGTTATAGTATAAATGGAACATCGGATCCTACTTAGGTCCGGTGGTAAACGAATTTCTACGGGAAACTAAAAATTATACAGGAAAACTGAACACCTAATAACACTTAATTTAGTTGGATGTAGTATACCACCAATGTATGATTACGTACATGACACATATAAGACACGTCTCATTCTTATACAGTTACACCCAAAAACAAAATTTACTGGCACTATGATTCTCCTTTACAATGCGCTTGATGTCGACTGGACTTCAAACTCGACTGGATAAGCTCATGAAAATAAACTAAACTGTCGTACACATGCAATCAAAATAAGCTATTGAGCTTCTTTATCGATGACCAATATAGAAACAGAAAAGGGACCTCAAATTGCCAAAAAATTTAGCTTTAAGAAAAATTAAGCTTAATTAATAAACTAAACTTAACACCGCAGTCGGTTACTCATTAGTGCAGATAGGTACACAAAGTCACGGTGGTGATTCGTATGAAAAGGCAGCCACATTCAGATTCTACACAACACAGCAAACATTATGAAAACACCGCCACAATTGAATTCTACACGTCATAACCTTGCATTTTATCATCGCAATAAGCTCGTGCTACTCTGGCCCATACATGCATTCATAAGAATGACAGGTATTTTCTTTAAGAACGCCATGCACAGTACCACGCGGCACCCGTAATATCTTTCCAGCAGATCCGTATTGCGGGGCACATAACTTCCGTGATCCCGTAAACCTTGTACCACTCTCATAAACATTCGGCCATTGGAAGAAATACGTTGATCGTTTCTATCAGCAAAATACTTCTTAGAAAAGCGCAAGGGTTCACTACAATTGCCCCGAGTCATCCCATAGGCCAAAACCATATCGGTGTACTGTATGTACGAAAACGATGGCAAGATAAAAATATAAACACAATATGAGTTGCTTGAAACACGATAATCATAATCACAATACAACATACAACACGTACGTCGTAATTTGAGTGCAACTAAAAATAAATTTAAAATACCTAATAACATTCTGTGAATAAATATCGAAGGCCTTTTAAGGCTCGTTCACACTGGACTACCTAGCTCTATATTCTAATTACGTAAACAAATAACATATATCTACGGTGTTAAGAATTATAACATTTTCTTAGGGTTGCGCTCGAAGGGTTCCGTACAATATCAATAAAAACAGCAAAAATCTTTCCTGTATGGGAGCCCCCATAACATCTTTTAGTGTTATTGTTGTATCTTACATCTATGAAAGTTTCACTCTATTTATCAAGTTCCATGAGATACAACCTGGTGGTGGATGGACAGACGGACATTGGAATTTTAGTAATACATTACTATCAGTAAAGCTTCGATGTCAGTCTATCCGTCCACCTAGTTCCCTTCCTACAAGAGTTATACTCTCACTTGGCCAGTGTTTATCTACAAATCTACATTCCGGTCGGTTGCTTTAACGTAATAATTCATAGTAGGAAACATTGTCCTCGTGATAGCGTAGGAGGAGGGCAATGTTTTCACTTTTCTCGGACAAATAAGAACATTGCCTCCTCCTCTCGAATAGAACATCGACAACATACAAATAACACGGAACTTGACGGCAAAGCTGCATCTTTACGACAATATCATGTGGGAGAGAGTTACTTCGCCGCTTGTGCTGGCCTGAATTGTTATTGTAAGTTACTACAAGTTGGAAATATTTCTTACGGTACTCTGTCGAACTGTCTACAAAATGCTCAACCGAAACAAAAATCGAGAAATAATCATGTAATAATAGTAGATAAGTAATACGATTTAATATGATAATATCATGTGAACACACCTTTAGATACTCGCAGCGTTGTAGATATTGCTTGCTTCAAACATGTAAACCATGGCTCCTATTGGCCGTTTACTTTACCTCATATGGCCGCCGTTTTCCGCTACAACGTGGAGGCGTGAATTGCAACTCTGCGGCTTCTTTTGAAAAGCAGTGACGGACTCGAGTATTTGATATTTGTAATAAAATAATAAATTTTATTGGCAGGCATTGTAATTTAGATATGGACATAGAAATAGGTAATCAGGTGATCAACTTGACACGACCTCTTCACTTTACGTAATAGTAAACATTTTTAAAGCGAAGTAATAAAGTCGTTTTACGGTTACGTTGGTATAAAAGTTGCTTTTTAAAAATGATTCGTTCACATATCATAAAATCGCAAAAACATTTCTAGTTTAAACTATTATACTTTACACATTTCAGATTTTTAAATGAGAAAATACAGTGTTATTTTTAAAACTTTAAAGACTTATGAGTCTTTAAAGAGATATGTCTCTTAAACGCTTATGACTTTTACCGAAATTCTTTTTGTTTCTGAGTCATGCTACTGAATCCTACGGTCCATTAAAATAGATGACCGACTTTCTTATACAATTTGTAGAGAAAACCAGTGAAATAACTTTATGAACAGGTTTGTAACTACAATTAATGTTTAATGATTTTTGATATGTAATTTTTAATCATTTTTGTACATAGGTCGCCCATCTGCCACCGCTTAAGTACGCGAATGGACAACAGAGCATAATAAGAGTACGTCAATCAAGTCAAAACTTTCATTGAATTATTACATGTATGCATCGATTTACAAAAATACAAGATATACGATCTCATATTTAACTGTCATTACAAATCATCCGTGATTGTACATAAACATATTATTTGCAGTGTCAACGTAACGTGTATGACTTTACGTAGTTTTACAATACAGACTCTATTTAAAAGGTGCTCAAAATTTTAACACATTTCCTAGTAATATCGACCTTGGATAAATTGTTTGAACATAGTGCATGATTTGACAGTAACATTTCTTTTATATGAACGGTCTGGAGACACTGACTGTGTATCTTGATATTTTTCTATACCTGTGTGTGTATGTAGAAAATTCAATTTTTGAAAAAAAAGGAAGCTTTTTCGAAAATTGAATTTTCAAATTGAAAATATTCATGTTTTGTAGACAGTACAAAAACCCTTAGTTAAGTAGTGAATCGTGTTGCATGACAGATGAATTGGGCCCAAACGAACGGAGTACCCCTCGCTCATGAGGTGATAAAGTGAGATGAGAGATAGTGAGGTGAAGCATGATACCACCGCTGTCGAATTTCGTGTGGTTTTTAAGTTCGTGGTGGTCTGTGTGAAGGGTAGCGATTCTCCATGGTGTGGGTTGAATCGGGAAACCTTGGGTAAACCGAGGAGGGGCTGCTTTTGCACCCCTCTTATAAGAAAAGGGGACTAAAGAACAAGAGCAGGAGTCGCACTTTGTAATCCTCTTATAAGAAAAGGAGTAGGATGCGATGGATGATTTTGTTGTTCCGTGTCACCTCAGCAAAGGTGGCACTGATGGCACTCGCGTTGGTGTTTGTGGGTATTCGGCACAATAATGTGCCGCGAGCCCATCACACCACTAGGCCACACCCAAGGCCAGTGAAGGCGCGTAAATGTGTTTCTCCGCTTCAACGAAAAAAGGGGGGTACCCATTAAAACGAAGAAGAATTCAGAGATTTTTCATTCATATAGATATTACTAAAATTTCTCATAGAAGTTGATTCAAAATAATGAAATTCAGCTAACAATAGAAGAGGAATTCGGTATTTTATCAATTTCAAATGTGACACTCTAATGGACATATTACACCGACGCCGACGTGAGGGAAATGTGAAGGGAACTAGAGGACAGCGGCGAACTGAGTGATATAATAATTATTATAGAAAAGCTTATTAATCACTTTTCATGATTAATTGTGGGTACTGGGAATAGTAAAATATAATAATATTCATGAATATATATTCAAATGTACATGTTGTGCGAACTGACACCAATATGCTGCCGGGTCTGGAAGTCAATAAATTCAGAGTGGGCTGAACTAATTGCCGTTTGTTGCGAAAGTCCCTTAAAAGGTCAGTCGTGATTCAGGACTTTGACACTTTCGTCGAAGTGCCAAGTTTTAAGCGACTGCGATTGTTAGAGAGATGCCGAATCACATGATTAATAAAAATATTTATACGTTTTCGTTAACGTTAAAGAGATCGCTTGGAATCTGAAACATTAAGAAACATTTATATATAACTTGTTAACTGTGTAAAAAGAAGTAAGGACCCAAGTCCTTACTTCTTTTTACACAAGGGTCAATTATTATTTGATTTAATTTATATTTCCTCAATGTGAGAAAATAATTGTAAAATAAATAAGTTATTAATCTATGACTGGATGCGTCATAGATTTTTCTAGCCTTTAGCAAAGCACCTTTTAACTTTTCGAAATGTCTCTAGTCTCACCCACGACGCAACTAGAAATACCAAAAGAAGATGGTGACTTGAAGTTTTTAAGTACAAGATGTTACTCTAAGTTGTAGTCTATCATGAATGTTGTAGCCGAAGTTTTGACCTGTGATCGTTACTTTCAGTACTACTGCTATATATACGGTAAATTTGATGTGCCTGTAAAGGAAACCGTTTTTCCACGTTTGGAAGTTTAGGCATTTATTTTTTAGTTTAGAAAAAAATTGCTTTGCCCGGATAATGTATTGTGACATACGAGTTTACGTTAAATTTATCCTTTAATGCGAGTGACGCTGAGCACAATTAAACACTCTCGTTTTTTCAACCGTCGGAAAAATGGCGACAGAACGTAAATGGCGACAGAACGTAAATGGCGACAGAACGTAAATGGCGACAGAACGTAAATGGCGACAGAACGTAAATGGCGACAGAACGTAAATTAAGTAAATTTCAATTCACTCGCTGATTTAACTAAGTCAAGAGCACTTGCACTATCAACTGTTAGTATTTAGTCTCATGTTAATAAAGGAAACTCCCAACAGTTGATAATTAGGGTAATTGCAGGGTGCACACCCACCCGACCATGGCTCGAGCCTTGTCGTGGCGGTGGGGTACTGTGTGTGTTTGTGTGTGTGTGTGTGTGCGTGTTTGTGTGTGTATTGCGTGTCAGCATGACAATGTGCCGCGAGCCCCACACTCCACTGGACCCCACGCAGGGCCAGTGAAGACGCGTAAATGCATTTCTCCGCGTCAAGAAAAGGGCATATCCTTATCCCACTTAATATATTAACGCGGTCGATTGGGCTACTTTTCGGTTGCCGTTGCATATAAACTTCAACAAGTAATGAAATAAGTTTGCTAGTTGATAATGTGAGCTTTGAGTTGGATAAATATTACACGAGTGCAACCGCGGGCCACAGCTAGTTGAAAAAAAAGTGAAAGTAAATTATGACGATTTCTTATAGACTATTAATTTACTACAGTAAATACAGTAAATTTACTACAGTAATACCAAACGTTAATGTTTCAGTATTTAGAAAAGAGATAAGATTTGACGCGAAGCAAGAAATTATTTTTTAAGCAAATTTCCTAATCAGGCTAATTTAATTTTAACGTTCACTCGAGAGGCTTATCATTTGGCTTAAGGCTAAGTGCTAAAGTAATTTACTAATTAAATTTTTGTGATATACAACATTCAAAACATTAAATTATTACTTTTATAGCTAGTAAATCGGATAAGTACGGAATACCAAAGGGTTCCTAAAACAATTTATACTATATTTAAAATGAAAGAGTTAATACATTCCTCTCAAATGTGTTTTATTTGAGAAATTTCAATAGTTATTGTCTTGTCTAAGAAGAATCTGTAAGCATGTTACGAATGTTAATTTCCTGTTTGTAAATTATTTCTTTTGCTGTACATAGCGGGCGTGTTAGCCGGGTTCGTAAGAGCGTGCTGCGACAAAACGGCATATCCAGACTTACTTCAGAAGGGTAATCCTCATCCCTACGCTGTGGCTAGGAGCTGGCTTTAACGAGATTGTCAAGAGCGTCTTGTAGAGCGACAAGATCACGCCAAATGGCTCCGCTGATAATAACACTTCCACTCCACGGCTTAAGAAGAATGAGGTCAAGAAAATAATGAAGGTTTAGGAGTATTTATGCTATTTATAGTATACACGCTTTTAACAAACATTCATAAATAATGAAGTTAAAATTTTATATTTCCTCTCATTAATTTTAACTTAAATATAAAACTGAGTAAAAAGTGTAAGTAGCTTAAAGCTAAACAATTAATCGAAGCAAATCGAATTATAACCAATTTGTGAGTAATTAGCACCGCTACTCAAAACAAAAAGACTTAAAATGATGTATGAGGCAAATGAGCAGTTAGTTCTGATGACTACAGGCATCCCTGTCTTGCTGTCCTACTTCCCTCCACATTTCCTCTTCTTGAGCCAACATTAACACAAGTTTCACTAGTTTTGTTTTTGGAATACGTCCAAACCCCCATCATGAATAAGATTCGCTAAGAAGTTTCTCTTTTTGAGAATGCTTCATTTCCGTGTGCGCTCTTATGTAATTGAAAACATACTTCAACTATTTGGCATTTTTATGATTTTAATAGATGTCTAACTCCTAAATTGTGTCAGCAAAGAGCAAAGAATAAAGATGAAAATTATCAATATAAAAATTAATGAACGTCAATAGATCTTAACGAATAGTTGTAAAATGTTTGCTCATCAGTATTTAGGTACTACAGATTAACTTCAAAAATTTCTAACCCCACTAGTATTAATATCGGATTCACAAAGATAATAAATAGACAAATGCACATGCTTAGCCTCGTCTTACTTTTACAATTTTTTCAGCTTATTGTAAAACATGGTTGTGTCAGACGAATCAAAGTAACAACTGTTAGTTTTAATTCTATTATAGGTCAACTCTGAACTCTAACACAATTAGAAGTGATAAGCTCAGCATATATCTCTGCCGAGCAAAACTTTTCTGTTTCAATTTATAAATTGGTGTCCTGGGGATAAAGGCGGCTCTGTATAGAACTTTGTTTTTCCACACAATTTATTTTTAGACTTGAATTTAGAAAGTCTGTGCCAATGTAATAAGTAGTATGTTGCAATCTTGTTGCTGAAACTCTTTAAGAGAGTGCGGCATAGCGAAGTTAAAACGTCCCGTATATGTTATAACGACGTGAAATTATAGTTACGCTGTACATGAATGTAAGTATGAAGTACACTGTAGTACGCTGTAGTCATTTGTGCGGTTAGTTTATAACAGTTACAAATAGCTCATCAAGGAAAGACTTGGTAAAAAAATATTGTTATTAAAATAATTACAATTATAAATACGGTCTATCTAGATATTATATTGGAAAATATTGTACCTTGGCTAATTCAGATAAATCTTACGACTGAGGTAGACTGAACGTACGTATTTTAAAGAATATTTGAAAATTATGATTAATTACAATAAAACCACTTTTACGGATTCTATCGCAGTTTATTTAATTATTTAAATAGACCAACGTTTCGGAAGCTTTATAGCAACCATGATCACGGATAAACAGAGATGACAGACGTCCTGATGACACAAGTTATTAAAACTAAACACAACACCTCAAGACAGCAAGATATAATAAGTACTGTTTGCATTAATCGGAAAAACTGAAATTATAATTATAACATCAGGACATCTGCCATCTCAGTCCACCCGTGTACATGGCTGCAATAAAGCCTCTAATTCTTCGGGCTAGTTAAATAATTAAATAATCCGCGATATAATCTGTAGAATTGGTATCAATTTGTTTGTCCAATTTATAGTATACAATGCAATGTTAAGTTCCGTTTCAGATGTCCCTTTGCGGATACACCTTAACACGGATTATCGTAAATGTTTTCTGCCTGTATATTTTTGTTGCTGGCGCAAACGATACCTATGGACCGAGGACTATAATAGTATTCTTGTGTGCTAGAAGCACAGGCTGATGAAATATGTATAACAAAAATGTTATTTCCCATTTCTATTTCTTTTCACCAAAATATACTGTCGGATGTCATTTAAGTCATATGATAATTGGCGGCGCTCTGTTGCAAAATTATCGCTATAGCTAGTTTCAGTTCAACAGCTATTTGTTACTCACCTACCGAACCAAGAGGATATAAATTACTAAAACGTCAACTATATGATAATAATTCACGTTTACTTCGCACACTTCAAGCCTCTGTTGACGACCTGACTCTTACATCATTCAACACACATGTAACATTTACTTGTGTGAGTAGGATAAGCGCACTGAACGCACGAAATATTTTTCAACGTTCTCATTGACATAGCGTGTCTATACGCGCATGCGTGAGTGTATCTGTGTTGGCTATTGATAGTAAGAGTCTAGTAAGAAGAAATGTCACTGCTGTATTACAGACAAATAACGTAGACACAATCTCTGCTTGCATGATAACGGCGTCAGCTACCATTTTATGTTGTGCGATGAAACACGCATTTTGTGCGAATTGTGATTTTCCGGTGGCCGATTGATGGGGTAGAGCAAAGTATAGCTTATTAACTGGATAACCGCTGAATGTGCGGTTGTTCATGCGCATCTGTAGCCACCAGCCTATTGGCTGTTTATTTGTCGTGTATTCCATAAAAAACCCGAAGGAGGAGGTAAAGAAGCTGCATAAGACGAGGCAGTGCCATGCATGGTGCATGACACTACATCATCCTATGCAAAGGAATTGGGCCGGCACGACCGAGGAGCTAACTATCACCGGGGAGGTAACGTAATACCGCCGTAAATCGACATCTTCAGTGTCGCGTTTGGTGTGGTTTGTTAGTATCCGTTGGCGAAAAAGGGGAGGGGGGTAAGACGGGCTGCGCATCGACATAATGATCGTGTGGATGTTCATGGGCGTCGTTGCTCGTTTGCTCTCATTTCTATAAAGAAACACACGTTTCGCTTCCATCACACGTACATTGAAACGGAAATTAAAAAAGCGAGCGTTAAATGAATGAGGGAGGAGTGATTGACTGATCAGTACAGACAGACAGGAAAGGCTTAACACGTATGCTTACGTAACTTCAATTAATTAACAATAGAATATAATTTATATCCCTATATTTTGAAAGAATTGACCAGAGTGTGGTGAAACTTCAGTGGGATAGATTTAGAATAAGTGGTAGCGCATACAAAGACAAGGAAACTTATTAAGAACTCGACAAGGAAACTATACAAATATGAACCTAATTTTAAGATGAGAAACAATTTACTTTTTTCGGGATAATACAAATTCTTATGCGTCTAACAAATTTGAAGAGCCAAAACTTTGATTGAATGAAATGAACTGAGATACCTGACACAATTGGATTTTCAGCTGACCGGAAAAACAGATGACGCATTTTATTGAAGCTGAGTTTGCTAAGCAAGCTTTTACTCCGTAAATTTTATTGATTTATAATCCACGGAGGGATACATAAGCAGTATAAGTTTTAGTAAGTTAATGCTGGTGCCCATAAATATCCTCATTGCGATATGTAATACATAGGTGCTGCTTAGATAAAACAAACATGAGCTTATTAGGAATAAAAACAAATTAATATTATTTAGTAAAGAAATTTGGAAGTTCAGTGCCTTCCCCTGCTCACATACATTATATAAGTGCTGTCATTTTTACATTTTACATAAATGTACTATGTACTAATTACATCGATGATTTTTTTAATTCAAAACCTATAAAGCTATCACATCTTTGTTTCGCCGACAGTATTGTTGTGCTGGCCGAATCGTTGGAGAGCTGAATCAATTATATTTTTCTACTTAAACGTTCTATAAAGGTGAATATCTGTCATCTTTGTCTGAGTTGGTTTCGGAGAAATGACACTCTACTTTCTTTCGTCGAGGAGGACGGAGTAATAAACAAAATAAATATAAACAAATGTTTATATTTAACACAACAGGATGAGTACATGATATCTTGTTTCGAAAAATCTTTATTAATATTAAAATGTCTTATTTCTCTTGTGTGCATAATTTGATAGACCGTATCAGTAATGTTTTAGTTTGAGTGGTATATGCCACGTGCGAAATTGGGATGTTAAATTCTACTTAATTGTAAGTAAGTATATATATTGCCTGATATTAATCGACTCGGAAGCCAAGAGAATGAGACGGAATCTTATTGATTGTGTGTTCCTTTTCAGAGCTCTACTCCATTTCCTTCTTTTTTTATTAAATTGAAATTTAATGTGAAGATATGAAGTCATTATAATCTTCCACTATTGGATATAAGGAATGAAGAACAATCCGCAAACAAACAGTAATTGTTTATAAGACATAGAAAGAATACGTCCTGGTTGCTGCAGGGAGTCTCGGACGCCCCACCATGGTTCAAGCCTTGTCGTGGCAGTGGGGCTTATTAGCCTGGGCTGAACCCAGGCGAAGCCAATTGAAGAGAGGGGGATCTTAGCAAGCACCCCTAGATATAAGAAGAGGGGGCTAAAGATAAATAGGAGTAAGCGCTCTCGGTACCCCTCTAATAAGAAGAGGGGACCAAAAAGCAACAGAAGGAGGCGCACTGGTACGGTGTACAGGGGTGAGGTTCTCATCCTCGCCCCTTAACCCGTGCGCAAAAGCGCCACCTCCTGTTGCTCTTAGGTTCCCCCCTCCTTATAAGAGGGGTACCGAGAACGATTCCACCTACTGATCTTTAAGCCCACAGACGAGGTCGACGTGGACGGACCGAACGCCGACCACTCTTTCGCTTTGCCCTTGCCCTTTCCTTTTCCTTTGCCCTTCCTGGCTTGGGGCACGACAGGGACATCCCTCTGCATCAGGACGGAGCGCACCTCCTCACTGGCAAATTGTTGCGGTGCTGCTGTTACCACTGCCAATGTTGCCCCTTGCTTGGCAGCAATCGCCGCCCTCGTCTCCTTTGCCAGCGGCTTATTGTCACTGGCAAGTGGAGGACGATGGAGAGGGGCGGGAGGGAGCCGGAACTCGAGACCCGATATGCGGGCATCGAGCATGTTGCCCACCATCTGCGCCACCTGTTTCAGAAGGTCTTCAGTAGTCGGAACTGTCGCCCCTTCTGCCGCTTTTTTGCGGGACTCTTCGAAGTCCCTCCTGTAGGCGCGGACTTCTTCACGAATTTTGTCCAGCTCCCTTTGTAGCCGGGCATTGTCGGTGCGCAATCGGCGCACTTTGTCACCCTCCGTCCTGCCTACCAGGGATTCGACCATATCCCCTATAGATTCGGTGGCCCTCCGTATTTTAGCAGCGTAGCCGCCCCGGAGATGGGCCGATTTCCCAGTAAGACCGAGAATAACACTCAAGTCGGCCTCCGTGGCCACCCTGATATCCTCGGCCCCACATCGCTCCACATCCTCCAGTACAACTGGCGCCTCCACCGAGTTCACAGCACCCACATTTTCTTTGAGGAACGCCCTCTTCGCTAGTGCCGCCTCAAAGTTGTCTTCGCGAGACATTTCCAGCAACTCTCTTAATGCCGCTCTGGCACTATTAAATGTCGGAGCCTTCCCGCGCTTCACCACGTTGAGCGACCTCCCGACTACCTCCGCCTCCGACTCAGAGTCTCCAGAACAAGCCGAGAACATTCTTTTACGACTCATGTCCGATTCGGACAAGGACGCAATCCACGAAAAAATGTCCTCCAACACAGCTACCGGTTCATCCCCCTCCCCCCATGCTTCCCCCATAACTTCTCAAGATGGAAGTCGTCTCCCTCCCACTACTTTCGACACCTCCAGACATCACTCTCGCGGGAACACCGCGGCGATCACAAAATACTTCGATAACAGATAAGCGAAGTTTACTGAAGGTCAAAGTATTTTGTAAACAAACCCTGGTGCTCCCTGAAGGAGTGGGTGACCACAACAAGAAACAACGCCAAAAGACGCACCAACACAAACCCCGAAAGCCCCACCCTAACAAGTCGCCAATGCAGTAACGCTTCGGGACCAAACGGTCAAAACCGAAAGCGCGCCTATATGGACGACTTGTTATTTTCCCTACACAATTTTCAAAGCCACAAAAACACGAATGTTTTTGTAACCCGAAGACCGATCGAAACGCTTTATACACCACGAAAATCGCCCTGGAGAGAGCAATCCAACGCCACCAATCTCACCGAAATCCGAATACAAAAGGGTACCCTTGTACCCGAAAAACAGTGAGTGGATTAATCCTGTTTTAATAAGGGTTAGTAAAAAAAGTGTGCGTATGAAGTTATCTTGCAGACAAAGCAACTCGACGGCGAGTCAGCCCTCTTAGGGACCGGCTCCACCTGCATAGACGGGGTTGCCTTATACTACAGGACGTGCCCAACGACTTAGAGACAGCGCAATGGGGTGAGGTTTCCATCCTTAACCCTAGCCCCGTGCGCAATAACGCCTCCTCCTGTTGCTCTTTGATCTCCTCTTCCTATAAGAGGGTACAAAGATCCCCCTCCCATCAATTGGATTACACCCCAGGCTAAGCCCCACCGCCACGACAAGACTTGAACCATGGTGGGGATCAATTTTTTTTTTGGTGAAGAATGTAAATGCAAATACTCATGATACCTGGGAGCCCGAGTAGACCCGCAGACATATGTTGGACTCGGCCATTGGGTAGCAATACCAACAATGCCCCTACGGGAGCCTTCAGCCGCTATTAGTGGAGGGTCCTGGATCTGCAGGCAACAGGACCCCTCCAGCGACAATCTGACCTCGGCGAAAAGGCCAGACTTCACCTCCTCGGGGACAGTTCGGCTACGCTACGAGAGTCCCCATGACGCCGTGTCTTTGGAAGTTGACCGGGTTGCCATCCCGGCCCGACACGGAACACAGGGGTACTACTGAAGGCGCTACAGATAACGCCACCTTCGTACCCCCATTCGTCGTCTGCGGGTAAATGCCCCGTCGAGTGCGACATGACGGTCTCACAGAAGGAAGCCATCGCCCGGTAAGACTCGTCACTGCCGAGCACCGCGACGTTGGTGCTCGACTTTGACAAGTCCCCTCCGACGCCGCCCATCTCGGGCACACCTCGAGGGTGTGACAACTACCGAGGCAACCATGCCCAGTGAGCACCTGCGTCAGACGGAAGGCCTACGGCGCATCCACCGCTCGGGAACCGGGCACAAGGCAGCCGTTATCTCTCTACCGTACGGCTGCCCCGCCAGGTCCTCTCCCCACCACTCCATTAACGCCACGTATCCTAACCGGCGAACCCGTAGGATTTCGACATGCGTGGGGCTCAGGCCGAGACCTCTCCAATCCGAGACATAGGAGCAGCTCTCGGCAAGAGCCTCCGTCGCGAGTTCCCACGGTGGATCAACGGTATGTTGGGGAACCATGCTCAATCTCTTCTACTCTCAACCTGTGGATTTTAGCCGTATCATGACGATGTAACCGAATATACCCCTCTTATAACCACCTCAAAAAGGGTCTATCTTGTCGCGCTGTGTGCGCCTTATGAAAATTCCTAACCCAATATATTTTCTTAGAGGCAGTGACAAGTGCAAATCGAAGCA
Source organism: Eumaeus atala (assembly GCA_017140195.1). NCBI lineage: Eukaryota > Metazoa > Arthropoda > Insecta > Lepidoptera > Lycaenidae > Eumaeus > Eumaeus atala. The sequence goes on along the minus strand of JAFELO010000032.1, from coordinate 282,378 downwards.
AAATGTGAGTTTTGTGTGTACCCGCCGGGCCAAGGTGAGGAAATGAGGAGGGAAGGAGGACAGCAAGTCGAAGGCGTCGGTATTCATCGTAACTACCGCCTCCTTTACCTCATACATCATTTTGAGTCTTTCTGTTTTGAGTATTATTTTGAGTTCTAACTAGTCACGAATTGATTATAATTCGATTTGCTTCGATTTATTGGTGAGCTCTAAGCTACTTACAATTTTACTCGGCTCGTTGATTTCATTTCTCTCCACTTCTATATCTAAATTTAAATTAATGCGAGGAAATATAAAGTTTTATTTTCATTTTATAAACGTTTGCTAAATGCTTGGATACTATGAACAGCATAAAGACTCCTTAGAGCTTCATTATTTTCTTGACCTCATTCACGTTAAGCCAAGCGAACCGGGGACTGGAAGTGTTAGTATCACCGGAGCCATTCGACGTGATCTTGTCGCTCTACAAAGCGCGCTTGACATTCTTATTAAAGTCAGCTCATATATACAGCGTAAGGTCCATTGTCTGCCCTATTGAACATGGCGCTCGACAATCGAACCACAAACTCATCCAGCGACTCTATCCGCAAGTTACGCGCGATCACGTCGTTGCGGACGTAGCGACCGGCTCCCGTGATGACCCGTAGGGATATGTTTTGCTGAGCTTGCAGGCGTTTCCGCTGGGCCTGGGAGGTTAACGCGTACCATGCGGGGGCGGCATAAGTGAGGCGTGACCGGATATATGTCTTGTAAATCCCCAGTTTCGTCCGTGTAGGAAGTCCGGACGCTAGTACCGGCCATAGCAAAGCGCGGGCTTTCTCGCTTGGTTAACCGCTCGGTCCACCTGCGAGCCCATCCGCAGCGCGCAGTCCATACTGCATCCGTGATACACGACTGGGGATTCGCAAGACACATCCTGGCCTCTGAGGTTTAACCGCCCCGACATGGAGCGCCTCTTGCTGATATATGGCGCCGTCGTTTTACCACGCGTCGTCTTACGTTGACGGAAATGCGCCACCTGTCAAACCACTCCGGTAACCGGTACCGCACGCGCTGCATGCGCCCAGTTGCGAGCTCCGGCTTCCGGGACGAGGCAACATATACGCTGTCGTCGGCGAACAGCGCGAGCATGACATCCACCTCACCCTCCCCTACAGGATCATTGAGTGTAGGATGAGGCCGCGTACAGGCAAGGGGATAGGCAACTGCCCTGTGGCACTCCAGTACGTATGGCCTTCACCGAGGAGGGCCACCACTCCACCGCTACCCGGAAGGTCCTACCTTCCAAGAATGACGCCACTAGTCTCGCAAGCGCCAGCGGGACGCTGGCGTCCATCAACTTGTACCCATAGAATAGTTGCATAGAATATGGCGTCATGTACCATGCATGGCACTACGTCCTCCTATGCAGCATGATACTACCTCTTCCAAAAATTTTGGCGATCTTTGGACGTAAATGGTTAAAAATGATATATCCAAAATCATTAAACTTCAATCATATTTGCAGACGTGTCAATAAAGTTATTTCACTGCTTTTGACTATTATTTTTAGTCTCCCGTAGAAATTCCCATATCCGTGTTATGTAAGTGCGGTCCCATGATCCCTTTATACTAAAATACCTTATCATTGTGTAATACTATATACAATGTAAAACCAACTATTATTTGAATTGTATAAGATTGTTTTCGTCGTAGGGTCTAAAAATTCCATGAAATCGTTATGCAAAATTTATCGGTCTAAGATATTGCCGGGAAATCCGCTCATCCGCTTGTATTTAATGTGTTCAAAGCCAGCTGTTGAGCGTTTATTGTATTTCTTTTAAACAGTAAGTCTGATAGACATTTTAATTATATTTAGGTTTGCAACTCCGTATTCTAAATATGAAATTTAAAATTCCGCGAACAAGATTGCAGCATGCAAGTATTTTGTTCTTTTTAGATTTTCCGTTTCCTATTTGCTATGATTTCACAGCAATCGGAGTCTTTTTACAAATATTGACGACGATTAATATTCGGATATTGCTGTGCCGGTGAGTGGCCCTCCGTTCTGACACCCTCAAATAGGCCACCGGCTACCCATAAGCCGCATGAAACACGACACCGAAGATGTCACTTTACGGCGGCATAATGTGATCAAAAGTACCTCCCCGGTCGGACAGGTCCATTCCACTGCAATACAACAAGGCACAACCTCTAAGAAATTGATTACATTTAACCAATCAAACATTTGTCTTTGAAAATTAAAATGACAATATTGTTATTCAGAATAGAATAATAATAAATAACTTTGAACGTCATCAATTAAATCTACCACAGGTTCAAACCTGGCCCTGTCCTGAGAAGAACTGGCGAAACAAACTCAACGTGTCTCATCAATAAATAAATGAATAATACAAATAACATACAATGTTCAACTTAGTGCATTCTTTATTTTAAAAAAACAGCCTGCGGAAAGCGTCTTATTCACAAGGTGTGTGGATAAACTCACATAATAATATCCTGTGATAATAGTTAGTAAATATTCGCTGGTTTTAATTACCGTCACACTTGATTAAAGTGCATAATATCTGGTCGACAGAAGCACGTGTGTGATCAATGTTAGTTTAAATATAAATTTAATTTTCCATTCGTCTAGAGCAAAAAAGGGTAAAAATACATTTATTACCTATTTTTGAAATTGTGTTAATAGACCTAAGGTTGGGGAAACTTCAATTCAATATTCTTAAATGTTGTTTCGAATCGTAGGAGTCACTGGCGAAGCTCATTGATGTAGAATGATAATCGCATTTTATTTTTGTTTCTTAAAGCAGTTGTTTTTTTTACATTAGATGACTACCGACGCCCATGAACATTCAAATAACTGTTAATGCGACGTGTAGCCTCCCTTAGCTCCTCCGAGCCGAACTAAACGTAAATACGACACCATATTTGTCATTTACTGGTGATATCATATGAGCAAATCGGAGGGGAGGGGGCGTGTCAAATGAAGACAATATATTCGTCCAAGAGCTGAATCTGGAGAAACGATTTATTAAAGACCGGTTTATAAATTGATGACGATTGTTGCCCCGTAAAATAGCAAACGGATAAAAAGATTGCTCGATGATCGAGTGTAATTTACCCGCAGAAATTCACAATTTTGTGCTGAAACACAGTGCAATGTGTAGTGAATAATGACGACTGTTTTTCTCCACATCAGGAGCACTTCATAAAATTCTTGAACTTATACTGTGTGGTAACTTATACTGTGTGGTAACTTATACTGTGTGGTAACTTATACTGTGTGGTAACTTATACTGTGTGGTAAAATATTCACCAATGGCGGCGCTATAAATAATAATGAATGGCGTGAAGCTCTTATATCTTAACTTGAACTATATAAGGTATTTAATAATTTTGAGATTAACATTCAGTAGTTAATCCCTGATAATAATGGATTATATAACATATTTGCTAACAAAAATGACTGTTAATCGTAAGTTCATGCAATTGTATACACAGTGAGGCAAAATATTTAAGTAACATGGATTTACAAAAATACCGGAAAAGGATCCTAATGTTACAAAGCATAAAAAAACATGAAACAACACTTCTTATGATGTCATATGGGCGTCATTTCATTCAGCACAAAGCGATACGTTTCCTAAGAAAAAAATTTAATGCGTCCCTCGCTTTTATTAAACGGACACATTTTTTTCCTTGAAAGATTAAGGCTTCAGGAAATACGGAAATTGACTTTAGTGATTAGACACGCACATTATTAATTTCCGATAAAATTGGAATGTCTAGTGCCGTCTTTTGCAGAATATATCGATGATATATCGATGAGTAGCTGGTGGACCACAGTTGCTATAAAGCAGGCAATGCATTTGCATATGCTGATTTTAATTCGTGTCGGTATTCCTGAATGCATTGCCTGAAATACTCGTTTGTGTTCGAAAAGCCCAAACGGCTGGAAAGCAATACTACAAAGGCATTGCCATTTATGTAATACGTATGAACGTGTTAAGTCAATTGTTCACGATAATTATATAGCAGTAGTGAAGTTGACTCAACACGTCGACAAGCGCACATACAGCCGCCATAGGCCCAGTGACATCGAGGACGAGTTAATGACGTCACAAGTCGAACCACGCTGCGCTGTCGTGACGTTATAAAGCTGTTCATATTATAATTACACTGTCAACGATTTCATTGGCAATTGTTTGACGCAGTCGATGAAGTTATAAATATGGCAGTTGCAGCACAAGTTACGGGTTTGATTTTTTTCCGAGTCACGATTGATTTAAGCATTAGAGAAATCCTATATCTAAAATATTATTAAATAACCTATTTGTTGTCTTTGTTCACGCGCCAGAGTAGAGAGAGAGTAGTATGTAGCTGTCCCTTCGCACCGCATTCGTCTTATATGCAAAGATAAATAATAAGCATCTAGATTAATAAGCAATGTAGAAGTAAACTTTAATGAAATACAAATAAGTTATAAAAAATGAGAACTAAAACTATCTAGTCTCGTGAACTCGGAACATTTCTTTTTACATTTATCTTTGTTTAATGTAGAGCCTCATCATTCACGATGTCCATAAATCCATATCAATAGTGAAATAAGTTATCATTCATACGTTATTTTCTATAAAACGTGTTAATTTTATTCATCGATTCATATGAGATTTGATTGATAAAACTTATAAATTGAATCAAAATATTTGATCTGTATCAGTTACTGTTAACATTCGCGCGTACGTTCGACTTAGTAACGTGCATGATGAGATGGTTCTGAGAGTTCTCTTATATTATTTGCCTTATATTTATTAATCAATTGTTTACTGTACCTACTCATTTACAAAGTATGGGGTAAATTGGACTTAGTCTAGATTAACTGGGTACCGCTTAATAAGATTTTATCAATTTATATAATTAAAACAAAGAACATTGAATACAAATTTGATGAAGGAGTAGTGCCATGCTGCAGGAAGAGGTAGTGCATGCTGCAAAGAGGAGGAGGTTGTGCCATGCATAGTGTATAACACTACTTCCTCCTATACCGAATTGGGCCGGCACGACCGGGGAGGTACCTGTCGTTCACACAATACCGCCGTAGAGTCGGTGTCGCGTTTCGTATGCTTTGTGAGTAGCCGGTGGCCCATTGGAGGGGAGGACAACGCATGGGCATAGTAATTTTGCCCTCACAGTTTTATAAAAAAAAATACAAATTGAATCTACAGACAAACTCTACATATAACTCAACAACAAACTCTACAAATACTCTACTACATGTCAATATAAAAGGTCTCTTAGATCCTATCGTCGTGGTAACGGATTGACCTATTTTACTTGCTCATTAATCGTGTCGTATTTCCAATGTATTTTATTAAAATAGTCCATTCTACAAAAGTATTGGATAAAATTATATCCCTACTGGGATACATTAACTATGTAAATGGCTTCGTGTTTGTGCTTTAGTTTGATTTCAATCATTGTCATCTCATAATTATTAATTATGATTTTCGCAGTTCCAATATTACTGTTTTCTCTACTAATACTTATATTTTGATAACAAATATACGGTTAATATTAGTATATATACATATTAATTCTTTATATTCTATTAACAATAATACACAAGTACATTCTATTATGTAATAAAATGAGTTGTAATTAAACTGCGACTAGAAAATAAAATAAATGTTTAACCGTACAACGAGCTAATGGCGGCAGATCAGTGACAGGTTCGCGCAACACTCAGTGGTCTGTCAATGAGCTGCCGACTGAATAATCCGTTTATGGTGCACGTTCCGTAATAGTACCTACGAGCTGTGTTCAAGCACACTGTTGTTTGTACCCTAGTGTGCGCTGACGTTCCCATCACCAAAAATCTATTCTAATGTCCCATTACATTTTATTGTTTATAATAAAAAATGTTTTAGATTATTCTTGATTATAATCTAGATACTTAACTTAATGGTCAATTTCATCATCATCAAAATTAGTTCAGTAGCATTTTGTGCTCTAAATCTGCAGAAACTGCAGATTGCGTTCCGTAAGGTTTGTGCTAGGTGGCACAGCAAACACAAATGTTAATAATGGGGAAAATGTTACCCATAATGAGTAGCAATAAGCAATAACTATTATATATATATATATATATATATATATATATATATATATTTGTGCGGATGTTTATGGCCCTCGGTAGTCTTCAAAAGCCTCATGAAGACCTCAGCCGAATTTACATACTATATACATACAATATATATTAACACGTTGACGGACAGGACGGTTGAGGACGTCGCTTGTTGAACTTAATGATATGACGAGCGGTTGTGGCAGTCGTTTTCACAGACTACTTTTCAATTTTGTTCCATAAAACAATAAATATAAAACTTATAATTCGAACGTCCTTCAATATCATCACATCATAAAGTGTTTTTTTCTCTGGATATGTCACATCACATTGATTTATATAGCTGTGAGTGTGAGTGTGACACACACACAAGTACCTGCACGAGAGCGCAACACGGTTCGGGACGTCACATTTATTCGCGTCAGTCGGGCACTGTCATCACATCAACGGCCGTGTTTACCGGCTCATACTAAACACGTGGTAGCTTTGAGGTTAGTATTTCTAATATTTATGGATATGTACAGCTTGTTTCTTGATAATTGGAACTTATTATGTAGTATATTTTCTCAACAAAACTATATTCATTCGTGTACTTCTAAGGGAATTGATCTGATTTTTAAAGATCCAATTATTATTTCTATTATTTTATATAATAAAGATGAAATTTTTGCCATTTCGAGAAAAACTCATATGTATGCTGTTGAAACTGGGCCATTGTTCTCCCACAGATATAATAAATTTAAAAAACAGCACTCGTTAATTTAGAATCATCAGTGGAAACAGTAAATCAAGCATCTGTTCCAAATAATTCTGGGAGCTCACCAACTACACCATCTCAAACACCTTCTCAGGATCACTGGCCCACAGTTATAAAAAAACCCGACCCAGATGCGACTAGAAAATACATGTTCCTAAAATATAGGTTGTGCACTAAAAAAAAACAAGGAAGGAGACACGACATGTGTGTTCATCTTGTAAAGTTCCTCTTTGCCCAGAATGTACGGGGGAGTGGCATCTGCTTTATAAGGCTACTATCTAAATGTTTACTATTACTTTATTTGTACCTAATTGGTTTCATTGTCAATTACCCATGTCACATGTTTACTGGTTAGAACCAAAATCATTTTAAAAAGCTATCACCTAAGGAGTATGTATATCGAGGGGTATTGTTTAGGTAATATTAATTAATGATTATTGTTGAAATAATTTATGATTATAATTTGTCCGAAAAACAAGTAGTTCCTATAATTTGATCTAGTAAATTACTTCTAATTTCATAAATAATTCTGTTATAACTATACATATTGTTATAACTGAAATGTAAGTTTGTTTTTGCTAGAGAATAAAAAGTCCAAAATATTGTTATTTTGTGATTAAACCAATTAATTACATAAAGTTAAATGAAACAGTGGTCTGATTATCAAGTTGTTTTATTGACATCATGCGAAGACATAAGGTTCACTATTAGACTCCTCTTACATAGTTAGATATGTATTTGAATACGTCTTCTGAGGACGACTTGGCATACCACGTATGTGGAACACATTCGCGAAGTGACATGACGTCTTCAACAGTCGGGTGGTTGTAGAATTCGTGCGGTCACATGTATAGTTACTTCCCAGTGGTATGACGAGACTTCCACAACCAGCCGACGGTCAGGCACATCCTCTACATCATATGTAACTTAAACAGGTATGAGGCGACGCGACGTTCACAGAAGTCGTTTTATTTTGTACCAATAAAACAATTCCTTTTACACAAACCGGGGAAATACACAGGATGGAGCCCACTAGCTGCTGACCCATAAATCTCGTCTCACAATGCACGAATTAATATTTCATTATAGGATTTGAGTTCATGATTTCTTGCCGACGCCATGTTCCATTGTTGTTTTGATCTTAAATTCTATTTAACTGTAACAGTATATATATTGCCTGATTTTAGTCGGCTCATGAAGCCAAGATAATGTTAATCTTATTGGTAGACGGCACTAGACATTCAAATTATATCAGAAATTAATAATGTGCGTGTCTAATCAATAAAGTCAATTTCCGTATTTCCTGAAGCCTTAATCTTTCAAGGATAAAAATGTGTCCGTTTAATAAAAGCGAGGGACGCATTAAATTTTTTTCTTAGGAAACGTATCGCTTTGTGCTGAATGAAATGACGCCCATATAACATCATAAGAAGTGTTGTTACATCGGATGACTTTCCATATTTAATTATATTTTCCACTATTGTATGAGCTCTCTCAGCTCTTTGCGGATTCAATTTGAAAGGAGCTTGATATCGGTAAACGTAACGTTTTCGTGTGCTCTGTGTCCCCTCATAAGTCCAAGCGTCTCATCTGTGAGTTTAGCTTTCCTGCTCCCATAATTACTCATTCGATATCCTTCACCCACGTCCCGCATGCAATCACGCCACTCATGGTCTCGTCAATTTCCATTGTAGTTTCCGACATATATAGGGCACCGAACCGGTTTCTTAATTCTAGTTGGAATTTTTCGGAACCTACCATGGTTAGTCGGAAGTTGGGGTCGGAGTATCGACAGTACTGATTGGACACGCTTGCATCAAAAGCCTATATTCAGAGTGCCTCTAACCAATCGGTTCACTTCTGGTTTTAAGCCTGTTGATCACGGAGACATCACGTCGTCATCGGAATGTGTCGAGGTTGGTCCGTATACTTACTTGTATCACTAAGGCTCTTATTGAGTTTAAGTATGTGATACGCCACCCTACCCGACACAATAGAGGTTTTGAGGATGTTGCCTACTAGGGACTTATTTATGAGGAATCCCAAGCCACCTTGTGACGGACTGTCGCTTACCCAGAAGTGGAACAGGTGGCCCGATGGCAGAGTTATGCCTTGTCTTCGGATTTCACATATCCACAGAACGTGCCATCGGATTTTTCCCAGTTCCACCTCCAGCTCAACCAAGTGGTTATCTATAGCATCTTATATACAGCGTTGGTCCGTTATACGTAGCCAGGTCAAGTCGGTGGTAGCGATCCGTAGCCCGAAGATTCTTAGCACCCCTTGTTCCACTGTTACCGTGGCCAGGGCTTGTATAACTACTGGGAACTAGGGTCCGAATTCTACTGATGTCCTCCATTTGCGGTTAATTACCACGCTGAGCAGGCGGTTTGACAATAGCAGATTAGGTTTCGGACCGGCGTCACTGCTACCGTCGCCGATTCGATTTGTGATTTTACCGCCATCACTCTATTTAACTGTCGCTATGAAACCGACGGGACACCAAACAACCAGCTCACTGAAGCCTCTTTTTTTTTAAGGGACTGGTGCCCTTTGACGACTCTTAAGTCGCCCTGAGCTTGGATTGAGTCTGCTGATGTCTGGATTCCACAAATCCGTAAGCGTTGTTAAGACTTCCATAATCTCATCTAGTAATTTTGACTTAGATGCTCTTAATAATTTTTTTCACAACCTCCGACAAAATTATGCTCAAACGTAAAATAGCTGTGAGCGCAGAGAACTGTTAAATTTAAATTGATTTATTTCAATTTAACAATTCTCGGCTCTTACAGCTAAACCAAAACGTACATAGAATAATTATTGATGTTAATTTCAAAATCATATACAATTTTCGTTCGGAGGTATTAACAATATTATGTTCGAAATAAGTAGAACATGACTTTTTAAAGAGAGTTGTGAACATGACAACTGTGGGACCCGAGGCTATATGTAGCGCGCACTGAGCACCGCGTCCACAGCGAACAGCGGCCGACAGTGTCACAGCACGTTGCGACTCGGAGCCCATGGTCCAGTTGCTTAATGCCACAGAATTCTCAACCTTATTACTAAGTAGTAAATAATAATGGAGCATACTTCCGCAACAACTCCAAGGTGTCGAGCCCCATCATACTGTTAACAAACAGCGAAGGGTAGAAGAGATAGGGATAGCAACCATACCTCACCCTTTCCAACATTAGTGTGTATTTAATTTCATCCGGATTCCACATAAGTGAATTATATTCTAAAATACTTTTCACATATGAAACAAAATCATAACATTTGACTTATTCTGAAACCTATACGTTCGTCTAATAATAAATCCAAGTGATTTATGGGATTTCGGCAAGCCCTCTCAATATGTTCACTGAAGGTTAGTGATGAATAAAAACAATCCTGTATCTTGAATGTTATCTAGTTAATAGCTCGTCGCGTTAATAGATCGTCATCCAGACTGTATGAACACGTTACGTTAATTCATAATTTTGCATCTACTAAAAAATACTGTAAAAGGTTATTTGATTTTTATGCCGTAAATTCTCAATGTCACTAGAAAAAAAAAATAAGGCTTGGCAGTCTGAGGAATACTCAATTGTTAAAAATAACTTTAAATCGTCTGTAAAAATTAGTAATTATGCCCTGGCTAGTAAACTAGGTAAAATATTTGTCGGATTTACCAGTACCCAATTCATCCTTTTACATTACTCCTATAACGGACACAGATGTCAAACTGGCAGTTCTATCCATTTCGTCGCAGGCTATTGGATTGGACAAACTGTCTCTGACAATTATTTTATTAATTCTCCCTACCTTGCTTCCTGCTGTTAGCAATATATTTAACTTACTTACTTTCCCACATAGGGGAAAATGGGGCAGATACATTGATATATTTATTTTCTAGCGTATATCATTGGAATGAAATTATACATTTGTGGGTAGCTTATATATGTGTGTGGTTGCTGTAGAGTTTGACTGCAGTCGGTGTGAATCTCGCAACGATATTTCACAGCAAAAGTCAAGTTTTTCCGATACTTTCATACTACTGGGAAGGATTGGAAGTGGGAATTCCTTACTGCATTGATATATTATAGCTTAGAGTGATAAAATATATGATTTTCTCTCAAACTTTCTGACAAATATAACTATAGTACTGATAAGAATAGTATCTAGTGTCTGACATTTGTAAATTACTGCAAAAAGTGTAACACATGTTCCTTACAAGTGAACAAAATCCATTATAGGCA
>JAFELO010000032.1:216302-247693 GCA_017140195.1 Eumaeus atala | reverse complement strand
GTCACTTCACCATCCTCCGTCCTCCCCACCAGGGACTCCAATATCTCCCTAATGGAGCCCGCAGCCCTCCTAATTTTCGCGGCGTATCCTCTCTTCAAATTGGTCGACCTACCGGCCAACCTCACCTGCCGCACAACGATCCACGTCTTCCATAGTAACCGTTGTCATCGCCTTGTTAATTGCGGCCTCCTTCTCCTTAAAGAATGGCCACTTCCGCAGGACATCCTCAAATTCCTACTCCCGATCATTCTTCATTGGCTCCCGAAGAGCCACCCTTACTCTGGTCAACGAGTGCGCCTTCCCTCGTTTGGCCACACAACGAGACCTCGTCACTATCGTCTTCGGATCCATCCTCGGAGCCAGAATCTCCCTCGGAACCTTCCGTATATTCCGCGCTTGCGCCCTAACTCTGCCACGGACAGTGATGCTAAAGACGATAAGTCCTCCAACACTTCGATGTCTCCGTCAGTATCCCCATGGCGACCCCCACCTCTTCCCCTCGACGAACCGCTCTCTCTCCCCCGGAACCCACCCCCCCGACACGGTCCCTTCAAAAATGACGAAAACACAACCACAATAACAAGGAATGAAACAAAAACACCAAAAACAATTCCCGCAGAAGTTTCACCAAATTAAAATTCGATGTAAACAAACTGCGGAAATCCCACCACACACGTCCGACACAGACACACACACACACACACACAACCACAAAACGCGGAACAACACCTAAATAGAAATGAAAACAAAAAAACGCCTCAAGCAAAGTCGCCTGTACACCCCTGCCCCGGGACCGCACGGTCAGACCAGGACAAGTCTATATCGATGACTAACTGATTTTCCTAGCACAAGAGCCGAGTCACAAAAATATGAATATCTTTGGAACCCGACACCGTACCAAAAAGAAATTTGTATTCGAAAATCCGCCTTCAAAAGAAGCATCTATCGATAGTAGTAACGCCACAATCCCACTACACTCACACTACACTAAGCTTACGCGAAGTTTTCAAACTGTGCACCTTCATTATTAGATCTAATGATTGCTTCCTCTCCTAATAAAGTTTCTACTTATGATCAACTTGCTACCTCTTTTTCCTATCACAATCTTGTCTTTCTTTTCTATTATACTCAAACCCTAAAATATAAGCCGCAAAATGTTGCATTGCGTAGCTATAAGAATATTAATCTGGAGGCCCTAGAAAGTGATGCTAAAAACATCGATTGGTCTGATTTAATAGATTGCAGTTATATAAATGATAAGGTCAAAATATTTAATATAAAAGTTACAGATTTATATGATAGCTATGCTCCACTTAATAAAATTAAAATTAAAAGAAGTCCCGCTTCATGGATATCCGAAACGACCAGGAAGTGCATGACATCTAGGGATCGCGCTATAAGAAAATATAAACGGTTTCTTACTGAAAATAATCTTATTAATTTTAAAATGTTACGTAATCACTGTAATCATTTATGTCGAGATGCTAAACGTCAATACTTATATAAGTCCCTTCATGGCCGCAAGACTGCAGATGTCTGGAGATTCGTCAAGTCTCTAGGTATAGGTAAGTCTCCCAACCTGTTACATAATCATTTTGATCTTGACGCTTTGAATAATTGCTTTTCCCAACCTTCCGCCATATTATGCTCCACTGTAAAAGATACAACTTACTTTTCCTTCACTTCTATCACCGATACAGATGTTAAAGCAGTAATACTCTCCATTTCATGGCATGTTCTTTGGCTTTGAAAATTTATGTCTTTAGATGATAAAATTGATTCTTCCATTCTTGCTTCCTGTGCTTAGCCATATCTTTTCATTCATTATTCATCTCATCATTTCATTATCATCAAGCACGTACCAAGAAGGCCTGGAAGTTGCCAAATATTATTCCCTTGCCTAAAGTTCCTAATCCTACTTCCTTATCTAGTTTCCGACGTACATCAATACTTCCTATTTATCTAAAGTTTTCGAGCACATTGTCCGTAAACAACTTTCCTATTTCTTATATACCAATAATCTCCTTAACTCTTTTCAATCCGGTTTCCGTCCATGCCATAACACTACTTCTGCTCTCGTAAATGTAACTGATGATATCCGCTTGGACGTGGAGAATAAATCTCTTACAGTCCTCATACTCCTCGACTTCAGCAATGCATTTAACTCCATTGATTATGATATTCTTATCGGCATACTTAAATTTATTAATATTGCCACACCAGCTATCGGCTGGATCGAGACCGCTTACAGCGTGTTTAAGTCAATATCTCATTTTCCAACTGGTGTCCATCCAACGCTATTTTAGGTGTCCCTCAGGGTGTCTTTTCTCCTCTTTTTTTTCGATCTTCATTAATTCCATAACTAAGATAATTTCATCTAAATTTCATCTATATGCTGACGATTAACAATTTTATCGACATTTTAAGTTATCTGACACAGTATCAGATATTTATCAGATTTATGAAGATTTATGCCGTATTGTAGACTGGGCCAAATCATTTGGTTTTACTGTGAATCCTTTGAAGTCAAAAGCAGTGATAACAGGTAGCACACGAATCCGTAGTCGACTCAACATGACTGTTCTGCCACGTATTAAATTAAACGGGACCCAAATTATCATCAGCGATTGAACGAAATACTTAGGTGTTGTAATAGATTCCAATCTATCTTGGACTCACTACGTCAGTGATATTAGTAGAAGGGTTCACTTTACTGTTCGCTTCCTTAGAACACTCCAAAATTTCCTTCCTTTTCCAACTAAAGTTTCTCTTGTATTGTCTATTACACAGCCAATTATTGACTATGCCGATCTTTGCTCAGGTTTGCCACTGAAGAAATATTTAATAAACTCGAGCGACTGCAAAATTTATGTCTGCGATTTATTTTTGGTTTAAAGAAGCATGTCTACGTAACTCTGTATCGTAGGCAATTACAATGGCTAGGTATCCGTCTCCGCAGAAATTTCCGTATGCTGTGCTTCCTTTTTGACCTCTTCAACCCCTGTTCCCCTTCTCACCTTCGTGATCGCTTCACCTTGTCTAATTTCCAGGATTGTTCTTGTAGACCACATCAACGTAATCTTCATCTTATAACGGCCCACTGAACTGATTTTTATTCACATTCTTTTACAGTCCATTCTGCTAGACTATGGAATTCCCTACCACATGAAATTTGGTTTTGTAAGACGTTGTCACTTTTTAAGAAAAAAAATAGAGGAATATTATTTAAATCAGACTTACACCCAAAGTTGAACTAAATTATTTCTGTAACCATTCTATTAATATAAAAATGAGTGCGTTTTTATTTTTTTATATAAAGTATGTATGTATATAAGAATATATGTAAATATTTATAGTGTATGTTTGTATATTGCGTATTTATTTACTTTTACATTATCTATATAAAAGTTTTTTTTATATTAACGTAATGTGCACACTAAATCTCCTGTAGCAGGGCTGCTGGAAGAAATTTCTATTGTGGAATAAGTAGTGCCAATTTTTTGTATATGAAGTCCATAATGTATGATTACATTAATTATTAAACAAATAAATGAATAAAAAATAAGGGTTCTGGCCCTGATGGAATACCTCCAATCTTTCTAAAGTCCTGTCACAAAACTTTAGCGTATCCTTTGACAATCATATACAAATTATCTTTTGATGTCGGCATATTTCCTATTAGATGGAAGGAATCTTATGTTGTCCCTAAATATAAATCGGGTAACAAACACGACATCAAAAACTTAGACCTATATCGAAACTTAACGTTATGGCAAAACTATTTGAAAAGATTGTATTCGACTAAATTCATCCCATTGTAAGGCCCTTCGTAATTGAGTAAAATCATGGATCTTTTAGAGCAACACTCCACTGAGTCCAATCTGTGTGAATTTTGTTACATATGGATAGTGGTGGACTATTCGATGTCCTATACATTGACTTCTCAAAAGTGTTTGATAAGATCCGCCATATGAAATTAATATATAAATTTCGAACCTTTGGCTTCCATGGGCATCTTTTACGATGTCCAGATATTCTTACTTAAAAAACGTAGGTAATGTGTAGCTGTAAAGGATTTTACTTCTGTTTTTATACATGTGGCGTTGTGCAAGGCTCCCATTTGGCGCCACTACAATTCAATTTATGTATTAATGACATTAAATCCAGTTTTAATAATTGTAAAATTCTTTTGTGTGCAGACGACCTAAAAATATTTAGACGTGTTAAAACAAGTTACGACTGTGATTTGATGAGTGTATCTTGATAAACTTTTCTAATACTGTAGAATAAATAACTTACATCTCAACGTTAATAAGTGTTGTTATATAATGTTCACAATTTAAATTTTGTAATACACCTATGTTACTATACAATTCACTACTTCGCTCAGTGTTAGAATTTACCTCTCTTCTTTTTGTTGACGCGGGAAAACGCATTAACGTGCCTTCACCGGCCCTGGGTTTGGTCCTGTGGTGTGTGGGATTCGCGGCACATGATAGTGCTGAATACCCACAAAACCACCGCGGGTGCTATAGTGCCGCCATTGGTGAGGTGCCACAGAACAACAAACATCAGGGCACCTCAACGGCTAGTCAGCCCCCTAAGGGACCAACTCCACCTCCACAGATGGGGTGGGCCACAGTGCTGGGGCACTACAGGACAACCCCACCGACGATTCCTCCTCAAGATCTTTAAGCCCCCTCTTCTTTCAAGAGGGGTGCAAAGATCCCCCTCGGTTCAACTGGCTTCGCCTGGGTTGACCCGAGACTACCAAGCCCCACCGCCACGACAAGGCTTGAACCATGGTGGGGAGAATATGCCTCTACTGTATGAAACCCCCAGAATAAAACATACATTAATTCCTTCGAAGTGTTACAAATAGATTTTTCAGAAGAATACAACATAAACTAGGCTTCTCTAAAAATACTTTACCTCCTTATGTAGTTGTCGCCATCTGAGAGGCCAAGTTTTCATTGTACAAGATAATGCATAATATAGTACATTCAACATGTTTAACCTCTAACATATTCTTCAATTGTCCACGTCTGCGCTCACTGAGATTACCTCTCTTCTATATTGCAAAATGCAAGCGTGATTATGCTAAGAGTGCATTTTTGATTCGGGCTTGCAGTACTTTTAACAAACACTATAATCAGATAGACATTTTTAATACCAAATTTGTTAATTTTGAAAAAGAAATTCACAAAATAACTTTTTGAATTATATTAATATCAATAAAAATAATTAAATTATGTTAAGCATCTAACATATTGTGAGGAATATGTTTTAGTAATAAGTGGAAACTTTGTTGATGTACGAATTAGTTATATTATTTTTTAATCTAAGTGCTATGACCATTGTTTTTTTTTCAATATTAAATAATAATAAATAAATAAATAAATAATGAAGTAGTAGAAACCAAATCGGGATGCAATAATAAAGAAAAACAAAGCACTATGAAAGCTTAATGGGCGTGACGACCAGGGTACATCTCAGTCGCTTAACTTACAAGCGTGTACTGATAGCCATACTGTCGCATTTCATGCGGTTTTTTAGAGTCAGGTAGTTCACTGGATGGATGGAACAAAGAAGCGCACCGCTTCTGCATATCTGTGCAAAAATGGAAGTTGTCTTTTTATAGAATATCCTCATGTTTTTATAATGATGTCTTAAGTTTACGCGAATGTTAGTCAATTACAATAGAACTTCTTTTACGTACTGAGTAATATACGCAGTCTACCCGAGACTGTGGTTACTGTAAGGAGTCTGAAACGTCGGGCTAGTTAAATAACTCCGAAATGCATGGTTTTTTATCGCGGCCTGGAAAAGATGTCTCCTGGTATTTAGGTACATATAACATAAAAGTAATGAAAAAATCTGGTACAAAAAATAGGTATTTATTATGAAAAACTATCTATGTAGACAATTGGAAACACTATACGTTAAGTACTAAATTTATACTCACGTATTTATAAGGGCCTATAAATCAACTTAATCTAGAAATAAATAATATACTATTTGGAGTAAAATACAACAAAACAATATCGGTATTTAGTGTGACACAATGCCACCTTACATATAGTACACTCAGTCCGCGAAAAACCTTTACCACAGTGAAGTTCGCATCTATTTTTAGAAGTGCATCTTTTTTCATTGCGGCCAAGCCATCATTGCGCACATCTCTAGGAGGAATAGGCTTCATTGAACCCCGATGTCTTTTTTGCTTTTATTTCCCGATATATATTACTGCTTGTAGGCCCTCATTTTTTGGGTTCAGTATTTTTTTTCTACTTGTATAATATCGCAGATCTGATCTATAATCACCTTGTGTCACAGTTCGGGTGGTGTCTTCTATAAAGTACCCATGAATTTATTACCGCCATGTCTATTATATGATAAAATAATCGAATGTACCATTTTCGACGAATTTTGTAGTGGCCCAAATAACTTTCCATCAAATCTATTCTACCCATGTAGGCATTGTAATTTTTTACAACTTTCGGAAAGGCAACAGAGACTTTCTTTTTTTTTTCAAATCTGCTAACAGTCTCAACTAGTCCGGAACCAACATAAGTAGATACCGACCTATCAATCCTTTTATCCTCCCTACAAGTAACCGAGATATCCACACCCTCATAGTCCGCAACGAGATCCTCATATGATCGCCTTGGAACAGAGTACTTCATGAATCTTTTACTACCGGTAACCTACAAGTCTTACCGAAGCAGTTCCTCTGAATTGTGCCCAATGCATATATACCTAGGGGAAAAGGTTTGTGTTATCTGTAAAACTTCTGCGGTCTTCGCTAAATTCCAAATTGCCTTTTTTCCGTATAAGTTGCGTACTTCGTTACCGCCAGGCCGCTCCACCAACGATACCTGATAGTGGGTCACCAAGTGGAGGTCCCCGAACTGAAAACTCATCCGGTAGATGGTCTTCTTCAATAGCTAAATCAGGATTTGCACTGTACTAATCTTCTTATACGTCTTCTAAATTCTGCGTCAGATCTTGTTCATTCGAGTAGTAATCTACGTCATTTTCATCTCCTATAGACTCTTCATCTTCAGAAATGTATGTATTTTCGAGAACTGGTAAAATATTTTCAATATCTTACTCTGCCAACAACTTGAACATCCTGAAATGTAAAAAAAAATTAGTTAAAATCCCAAATCCAATAGAATTACAAGCATGGACATAATATGCAAAAAACGCATAATGCAGACATTTGGCAACATACAGTTTTATAATTATTTTTTACAGATCTAATAAATTTATAACTAAAATATGAAACTCACCTAATAGTAGTTGAGAATATATATTTTTTTTATAAGAAATAGCACTCGTATATCATTCAAAATTACGAAGACGCTTGTTATTACTCTTTAAACTTAGTCGACCGCCAAATAGAAATATCAAAAAAATAGATTTGCTGCCGAAACTTGCATAATTTATCTTTTGGCAGTCAATATATTTATTATACAGATAATAAACTGATATTGAATAATACCAACTTAATAAAGCCTTGCAAATTCTTAATTATTGGCAGGCAGTACAAATCCAAATTTCGAGTACCAAAGTTGGTTAAAAAAGTAATAAGTTTGCAGTGGATTTTATATAAGATGGAATTAAGTGTTTGTATTCTGTAATAAACGAAAAGTAATAATAATTTGATATTTGATGTTAGGACAATTAGTTATAATATAAAACAAGCATATACTCTGGACCTTCTAATTCATCTGCTGTAGATGTTGGCTCGGATTAAGACGCTCGTGGCTATTTTAAGCACATAACACCGCGAATTTTATTTAATAATGGAAATGTGTGTTTATTTAATATATCTACGGAATTAGTGACGTAAAACACAACTAGAATGGACACAAAAACATATAAATAATCTTCCCATTCATATCTAAAATAAATGTACTGTTGTAATCATGTGTTGAAAATGTAGTAGCACTCACACGAATAGCCGCTATTTTGTATCAAGATCATTGTCATGCCTGCACGTCACATAAACTAATTAATTTAATTTTTCGCATAGCCATTAAGATCTATGCAAACATGTTATTGGCGAGTAGATTTTGTCGTTACTTACTAAAAATATTATTCCACGTATTATTTTTTTAAATACAATTTTTTTTTTTTTGATAATTAGTGCAATTTTAGGCGCGGTGCGACCATAGGATCGTCAGAGTGCGTTTGAAAAATACATACCACATGAGTTCAAAAGAATAACGTGAAACGTGTTATGTATAGGTTTGACAACAAGTTGCATGTAAGGGTTAGGCAAACCGCGGTAAAGTCAGTAAAATAATTTTATTGTAATCCTCGTCTTGTTTTCGTACGATATATTTGTTATTACTTAAAGTAAATTAATAGTTAATATTTAACATGTTGTACAGGAATTGTAATAATAATCCCTTTTCTAATATAATTAATTGAAAAGTCGATAGAGTTTTTGATTACACCTTAGTTATTTTGAAGTGTTAATTTTTTGTTTTTTATGATTAATAAGGAAAAAAGATATAAAAATAACAATAACAGTAATAAACGTTTGCAATAAATCATTGTAACAGAGTAAAAAAAGACATTTCGCTGAGCTATGAATCGTGATAATATTTTGCGGTAAAATGTCCTAAGAGAATCAGTGTGACAAGGTCGTCGCGTTATCTTGAATTTGTGAGGCGCGTGCATTGTAAAGAGTGCAAGGCTACAGCTAGCACAAATGAAATGTGGGGGAACAGAAAAACAAAAATATTATGCCACTTAGTAACTCGTGGATTTTGCCAACATAACATTTGGCAAAATTATTGTGATACGAACAGTAGTTCAAAACAGCTTCATCATTGCGGTTTATTGGATTAATTTCAGTAAATCATTCAGGTACAGTCACTTGTGAAATTTATTTTTAATAACATTTAAATATTTGTAAATATATGAACCGTGTCTATTAATACTTAATTGTTACCATTTAATGTGAACGGCAAAGTAACATATTTCTATATTCTAAAAAGAAAGTACAAAATATTCTGGAAAATGTCTAAGTTAAGTATACATACTAATTGTATGAAGATAACCAAAAACTAAATGTAACATAAAATAATGCTAAGTACCAAGTGGAGCGCACTTTCCTCCATACCCGCATGAGTCGCATAAGCTAACATATTTCATGCTCAGCACTACGAGTATAACTCTAACCGGCCGGTGTATTTTTTCCTTTAGAACAGTTTTCATCGTACAGAAAAGCATCCTGAAAAGTATGAATCTAAGCGACATTTGTAGTCAACACCGATCACTACAGCAACACCGTCACACCTACTTCTTAACTCCTGAATATTATTCATAACTTGAAAAATAACATTTACTATTAAATCCAGCCCGGAAATCGAGCCTGGATCTATATCAGACTGACCTGACCAGCTGCAGATCATATGTGTATATATATTTATATTCTAGACAGTCTATCTATATATATATCTAGACAGTCTTCAAACTTCTTTATATTACTTATATGATTGCATGATGGTCTAATGGTAAACATATTCAGCCACTGGTCGGACAAACCACGTTGTTTAAACTTTACAATTTCTTCTCCAGCTGCACCGTACTGCCGTCATATTACATCATGATTTGGAAATTTGTGTCTACGTGGATGGCGCAGTGATGGCGTAGCCTAAAATAATAATAAATTTATAGAAAATGTTAAGAGTATTTCTGTTGTACTTGGTTATATTTCTTCGGGCTTCAAAGTTCAATAACATACAGGGTAGTTCTTAGTCCTTAAATTATAGTTAACGATATATGTATGTGAGCACATAAACAAGTAGTACCACTAGTACACATCATTATTCTTCTCAATCGATAAAAGCTGATGAAAATAATGAAGTACCTAATGAGATATTATAATATTATAAGTACGTATAAAATAGAATATTATTCTATTTACAAATCACAAGTCGAATGCCACAAGACTTAGGGCTTTTGGGATCAATAAATTTCGGCTTGAGTGTTTAGTAATTACGAATATTTTGTATCAGAAGTGTTCAGTTTCAATATTCTTTAGTACGCTATTATTATTATTGCGCACACAATAATCTAATCCGTCATAAAGCCTTATGGCATTTCTTCATTCCGTCAGACGCTCTCATCTGCAAAGAACATAAAAGGACATTTAGTCACAAAGGAAACATTAGACGCGAACTTTTACTGGTGGTAAATCTTTTCATTTTGTTCTTCTAAGTATGCTTCAAGAAAAGTTTTGCCTCTCACCAGTAGTACAGAGAAAAATCCTTTTCTGTGATAAAAATCTTTCCTTTTTCACATTTACTGAGTTGGTCAATTTTGTAGCTGGTCGAGTGGCCTGTGGTGCAAGTGTGAGCGTTGAAAATCGAATAATTTTAGAACATTTGACATTGCGATATCGATTCTGATTGATAATCGATGAGCACATTGGAAACGAATATGAATAAGGTAAAGGCAGCAAATACCGCTGTAAATTGCAATGATTTGGCAATCAAGTCAAATGTGACTGGATTAATTACTGGCCTTGGACCATTTGTCTTGTGTAACGTAAAATGTTCTCTTTTAGTTATAATGTTCTATTTTTGTTGTCTACTTGAAATTGAATATATATTTTTTGTCGTTAAGGTTACGTCTGCCATTATCGAAGCCTTAAATGTAATTAAGCCATAAATGTAATGTCGCAGTAATGTGTCTCCTGTTACCGAATACTGAAAACATAGTCAGAGGCTTTGCTGTCCTGTTTCGTGCGGTTTGCTAATATGCGTTTGCTTAAGGGGAGAGAACAACGCACCAAAGAAACAATCTGTAGCGCAATGCCGCAGTTGGTTTATATTGGGCTGGCACGATCAGGGAGGTACCTCTCTCTCACATACTGCCGTCATAAGTAGCATCTTCGGTATCTGTTTTCGTGTGGTTTGTTTGGATTGTGTTTTGGTATAAATTGATATGTCTATCTTTCTGGAATAGATCCCGGGTTTTTTAACTTACGGCAATGAACGATTAATTGGAGCTGTCTGATAATTACGGAAGTTTATAATAATCCTCACGGGTAATCGCGTTGCCCTCCTCCATCCTGCCGTCGCAAATAGGCCACCGGCTAATTTGTCTGCAATACAGCATAAACGTCATAATACTCTATCCCATATATTTAATTACCTATGCATTGTGCGGTAATGTATCTACTTTTTTTTAATACTTTTTTTTCTATTCTGATATTGAATAATACCAACTTAATAAAGCCTTGCAAATTCTTAATTATTGGCAGGCAGTACAAATCCAAATTTCGAGTACCATAGTTGGTTAATAAATAAAAGAATAATAAGTTTGCAGTGGATTTTATATAAGATGGAATTAAGTGTTTGTATTCTGTAATAAACGAAAAGTAATAATAATTTGATATTTGATGTTAGGACAATTAGTTATAATATAAAACAAGCATATAATCTGGACCTTCTAATTCATCTGCTATAGATGTTGGCTCGGATTAAGACGCTCGTGGCTATTTTAAGCACATAACACCGTGAATTTTATTTAATAATGGAAATGTGTGTTTATTTAATATATCTATGGAATTAGTGACGTAAAACACAACTAGAAGGACACAAAAGCATATAAATAATCTTCCCATTCATATCTAAAATAAATGTACTGTTGTAATCATGTGTTGAAAATATAGTAACACTCACATGAATAGCCGCTATTTTGTATCAAGACCATTGTCACGCTTGCACGTCACATAAACTAATTAATTTAATTTTTTGCATTGTCGTTAAGGTCTATGCAGACATGATATTGGCGAGTAGATTTTGTCGTTATTTGCCAGAAATATTATTCCGCGTAATATTTTTTTAAATACAATTTTTTTTGATAATTAGTGCTTATTTTGTATAGCGCGGTATTGTATTTTTTCATCAAATGAACAAAATATATTTAAAGATTCTTTTTTGTGGAATGTATTTACGACTATTTTTATTCTGGACTAGACTAGGCTATTATTAATTGAGCGGAAAGTAAAAAACGGGCTTGGTGGTCAGTGTCTAATGTGGAGATTAGCGAGCGTTAGTGTTATGCTGCATTGCACCGGGATCAGGTTGGCACGACCGCGGAGATAGGATCAAAGCATACTGCTGCAAAATGACAGCTGTTTTGTCGCATTGTTCCATACTGAAAAAAATTGTAACTTAGACGGTTTTATTACATCAACGTCAGCCATAAAAAACGGGATCCCGTATAAAATGTACATTAGCCTGGACAAACAAACGCTCTTATCCCTGCTTCCATCGTGATCTGCGGGAACTCTCTGATTTCACAATAAAACCTCGCGCATTTGTGGGTTCAATGTCAAGCAGGACTTTCAATTGATGTTTTGATGGTTCACTTTTAAATGATTCCTTCGCGGTTCTAGTTCTAAAAGTCTTAAAAGTGAACTACGTGGGTCTGAGGATTTCAGTCTCAAATACTGTACGTGAAATAATGGATGTAGTAAGTGAGAATGGGTCTGCTATAATGCATCTTACAAACGTTATATTATGTAATTATTTTGTTACCATCTTCTTATAGCAAAATATCATAAACGAACATTCGGAGATTTTCTTTTTGTAAATCGAAAAGAATGTTCATTGTCTGTGATGGTCATTTGTTTTCGGTTGGAAGTTAAAAGTATCCCGAATGTGGTTTTATCTTATAGAAAATGTATGAAGAGATTCTTTCGTCTATGTGGCACGTTTTTCACTCAAGGGTACAATGGAATACGGGATGAGCGTATTACGGGATGAGCGTATTACGGGATGAGCGCATTCCGTTTCATAAAATTTTATCTAAAATAGCTTGGTGTTGACGAATGATAACATGATCATTAGGAAATCCGCCTTCCAGATGATCGAGACAACAACCTTTTGTTAATCATTATTTATAAAGGAAAATTGTAAAGTGAAACAAGGGCTCATCGAGTGATTTATCAGCGCACAGCCAAATGTATGGTGTTATAAGGCTTATAAAGACCAGCATTGCGCCCACGAATCTCTAAGTTACAGATGCACATTTAAGGCGATAGTTAATTTTGTCCCACGTTTTCGCTCTCTATTTAAACAAATTGAAAGAGTATTATATTTAAAAACAATGTAAAACACAAACTCTCAGTGAAGCAGCTGACTGCTAAAAAATATAAGAAGACACAAAATGGAGAAGGCTATGAGAAAGAACACGTGTAATTTTATTACATTCACTCCATCCTGTTAGACAAGGGAGAACGCACTGAAGTCGTAAACGGGTTTATTGCGCGACAATATCCCGGACTATGTAATCAAGAAATTAACTCCGTGACGGAATTGGAAGCATTATTGCTTGTAGGAGAGCTTTAATTTTATCCACAAGTTCCTTGTTGAGCCTATATCTTTGTCCAAATAAATTATAGTAAGTCAAAGAAAGTCACTTCTGGAAGTTACCATCAGCCCGAAATCCGGAAAGCTAATAACAGTTAACTTAAATATGTTTAATTGTTATAATAGATCTTAAAGCATAGTGTATGTAATTTGTTTCAGTGTATTTAGAACGTGAATAAAGTTAATTAGTGGTATATAATAGGCGAGCGGAATAAGTGTATTACAGCTGCATCGGGATAACATTGATAATGCTGACGTATTTCTTGCGCTGTCGGTCCGCGGCCGGTGGTTGTGCAGAAGTTTATATGCGCCTGTTTCTACTTACCAAAAGACATCGACCGCGCATTTGGTTCAAAGAAAGTTTCTGTTGTAAGTTACATATGTAGTGGGTAGGACTTGGATGTAGTAACACTACTAATATGTACTCCTCGAACAATAAATTAAGTACAGGTACATCGGAGCAATTCCACTCACAAGATGAGAGATCATGGGTATATTTACACTGATATTTTTTTTTACGATCCATCAATGTGGAAGTTTATTCCTTGAAAGAATTTGAGGCGCGCGGTATTAAAAACATAACGTGTAAAATCGAGTGAAACAGTAACCAGCCGAGTATAAAACCGTAGAGTAACGTATTACGTAAATACGTACGGAAATTATTGCGCTTATGTTATATTTCCCAGGTGCCGTTCACTTTAGAACATTGTTCATTCTTGAGAAGTAAGCTCTAGTCGAATGACGGAGTACAGTTTTTATTTATATTTTTGTAACTGGTACAAGGAGAAGAGGTAGTGCCACGCTACATTGCATCGGAATTGAGCCGGCACGATCGGGCTGGTACCTCTCGCTCACACAGTACAGCCGTAAAGTGACATTTTCAATGTCACCTTTCGTGCGCTTCGTGAGTACCGGGTGGCCCATAGAGGAGGGCAACTTATGGGCATAGTAATTATGTGGATGTTTATGGGCGTCGGCACTCGTAAAAAGGCTTATATTGCTCCTTTGCCCCCTCTTCTATAAAAAAGTAGCAATGTTAAACTTTTGGTGATGACCAACGCCTATAAGCATTTGCACAATTACGGATAAGGACGAAGAGAGGTACCTGTATATCCGGCCGCGCCTTGTTTTTTGATCTAAGTCTGTGGATGAAATAGCTATATTTTTTGGATGATTTTAGATCATTGTTAATTGAAAGTGCATCTCTTTACAAAGTTAGTATTCTTCCTTTTGTAGGAAAACCTACTCGTTTTGTCTATAACACGAAATGAATTAGCAACACTTGTAATTAAAATAATTTGTTTCTTTTATTTGGGGACGCGGGGAAACGAATTTAGGCCAAGATTTATAATAATGAAAATACATTTGGACTCATTACACCACGTTAGCCCAGTCCTGTGGTGAGTACCGTTAAGACCTGTGTCTCAGGTCATAGACAATGGAAATTAAAATATTAAAAATATCTGTGGCCTTATCACACCACGTTGGCCCAGTTCTGTGCTAATGCCGTAAGGACTTGTGTTTCAGGTAATAGAAAACGGAAATAATAATAATATCCGTGGACTTATCACAGCACGTGAGCCTAAGAAAGTTTATATAATTAAGATTTTTATTATCTTCTATAATATAAAGTATATGCGAATACATATAAAGTATATAGACATCCATGACCTAGACGGGAATCGACCCCGCGACCTCTGACTGACCTCGATCTTACGAACGCCACCACGTTACCGACTGAGCCAGCCGGTCGTCAAAAGATGTTGGTTTTAGGCTCTGGTTGGGTCCGGTGTGTATGTGACCCGAAGTAGTACTGAAAATGCACAAAAACCACCGCGAGTACCATCAGTGCTGCCTGTGGTCAGGTGTCCCGGCACCAACAGTCCTGGACAGTCACAGTATCAGTATCATTGGTCTGTACTTGTCGATCCACTGTCCCAGTAGGACTGTAGGCTAACTTGTCAATGTGGTTTTAGAGTGGTAGTTATTGTTACGAAGTTCAATTCTGCCACCGGTGGCAGCAGGACAGCAACGGTCAGCAAATGTGTGTCCCAAAAAATCACCAACCGTCACCAAAGCAAGAGACTCAGGTTCGACGCAACGCTGACAAATGTAATGACGATTAAATGAATTTAATGCAACAATAAATAAGCTGAATACTCCAGCTACGAGTAATTTCAACTGTCAGAACATTGTCGACAAAACTGCAAATTCTTGGTGTGGAACTAATTAGCAAACTGCGACTTCAGGAGTCTCTTTCACTATAGATTTAATACTATTTCATATACGTTGGCTCTGCACATAAGTAGTTATTGTTTCGTGGAAGAACCCAGGAATGTACCTCTCACGCATAAAGAAAGAACGATTGCCCTGTATTGCGAATATGTATGGGTGCCGGAAGTCAACAAAAGGCTCTGACTACTTAATGGTCTCCTTATATTAACCGTAGTGTAAGGAATGTGTGTTAAACGACGGAAAAATATTTAATATTTAGATTTTAATTCAGATACAAGGATTTTTATTACAGAAATACACATTATACATTGATAGACAAACATGACTTGGACGGGATTCGACCCGTAACCTCTGCATATCATGCATTATTCGAGCCACGAGTGAGTTACCACTGCGACAGCCCATAGACAAAAGTCAGATTTTTTTTGAAAACTACTGAGTTTTCAAATCGTACAAAATGTGTTGGATATCTTGATAGATATGGAGCACATTTACATAGTCTGCCTTGTGATGACAACTGTGGCAGCTGATGCATCTGTTAGGCAAATACAATATACGGACCAGTACGGCCTCAAAAACCATGAGATGACAACACCTTGGTTTTGAACCTCTGTGAGGTGTTATAGCTTGCCATCATACACGTGATATTTCTCACTACGGTATAATTAAATTAAATTTATGAGTTGTTATTAGATTCGTCTAGATGAAGTAGTTGTTACAGCTGTAGGGTATATACAAATATATTCTTAGAAGAAAAAGGAGCAGTCCGCTCTTCTATTAATAAAATGTTCTCTAAATTAAATGTCAGTTTATTCTGTCACATTTTAGTTGAATAATCTCAACTCCACAGCGGAACAGTCATGAATATATATTCTCGAATTTAACTATGAGCTCAATCAATATTTACTTTGTTAGTTTCATCGAGTGACCTAAACTGATTGAGCTACCTAAAATAGATTGTTGATTCAGTAAAAACTACCTGTCATTTAATATGCACATTATAATGAACCTTCATTATAATGCGCTCCAGTCCACATATAGCTTATAAATTTACTAATAAGATTTATATATAAATGATATATGCATTTGCCTACGTACGTTTCTTTACAAAACTTGAGTAAGTCAAATGAAAGGATAACACGGTTATATAGTTTTGTTAGTAATGTATGATTGCGTCTATAAGTTTGGGTTACTATCATATATGGGAAAGCTATGTTGGAAGGTCTTGAAGTTTCTCATTCAATACTTAAAAAAATATTATAAGAACGTTCAATTTATTATTTCTCAGTAGATTAACTAGACTTTAGATTGCGTCCATCACCTGGGCCGTGGCCTGGAACATAATTGAGTTGCTCTGAGACGTGATTGCAGGTTCCTTGGTTCTTCCATTTATTTTTCTACGTGAAATGTTAGTAATTTTTTTTTTCTAAATTTAGATCAAGTTCCGAATTAAAAATACATTTCTTAAAAGAACATGAAGTGAAGCATGTGTACCAAGGGACTTTTATCTCAGAGAGGTGTTAAGATCATTTTGATAGTCAAGTTACCTACCTTACTACTAGACTATAGAGTTCTTATTGGCAGTTCCTGTACTTGAGGAGTATCGGGCCAACATGTTCATGAAGGTACCTCCCAGTTTCATTATAATGCCTTAAAAGGTCGACTGTGTTATCGCGTTTCATGAGGTTTGTGAGTAGTCAGTTACCCAAACGAACTGGTGAAGATGTGCACAAAACTGCCTAACAATTATGCAGATAATTATAGGTATTTTTTAACCTTTTGCTGTTAAGGTATAATTTACCTATTCGATACATATTTTAACTCTTATTGAACCCGTAGAACTGAAATCTGTAATTCTTGGACAAATACTTCCTAATCGGCAAATTGAAACCTTAATTGGAACTTTTTAACCTGAAACTGATCCAGTATGCAGTTGTTTTACATAAAACACGCAGGTATAGGAAAGAAAAGAAGTCGAAACAGCCCTTTGGCGTGTACCAACGCCCAAAGAAGTCCACAATAGTTGTACTGATTTGTTGTCCTCCTACCTCTGCTCTAGCCAATGAACCACCGGAAACTCACAAGAGGCGCACCAAAGACGACAGCAAGTTGCAGTATTGACGTTACAGTTATTCTACCATTTGTAACAATTTGATGTAGGTCTAGTAAACTTAAACATATATTTTTAAAGCTTTTATATAGCCAAGATATTGAGATACTTCGTAGCAAGTGTTTATTTACTTTCTGTGCTACAGATGAATTTTTAACATTTAAAAATATTCGGTTCCAATTTCAAAAGTTTCTGTAGAGAACAGTAGTTTGATATAATTTAGTTGTAAAATAAATAAAACTCACGAAGATGCGACGAGAAATCGTACTGAAAACTTTCCATCTGCGCGTAGATGGAAAGTTTTCAGTACGATTTTTCTTCAAAATGAGCAGAGAAATTTAGAAATTGTTCCACAAGCAGACAATATCGCAGTACCAGAAGGCACTGGTCCACAATCGCGTTCGGCATTTATTTACTTTATCTACAACGTCTTCAATCTAGATGTCTTAACTTATTGCGTTTATATATTGGTTTTTGCATTCATGTTAGGGAAATATCAGAAAATGAACAGACAACAATTGGCGTTTGCGATACAAAGTGAATTTCATGTTTATTGCATTAAACTGATTCTTACAGAAACTGTGATACTATAGTATATATGTATTGCACAAGATCTCAGCTAGGACTGTCCGTTGTAGTGAGTAATTTTTTTAGTATAAAAGGCATACAAACATAAACTACAACAACGTTTTATTCCATATTGTTAATCAATCCATAATATTATATACTGATTTAATAATGTAATTATTTACTTACTCTACAAAACATTCTTATATGTGAGACCGATTAAAAACAGGAGGGAAATTACAAATATTTGTTTTGAAAACGGTTCACGATAAACCTTTAGAAAACCTCATTAATTCTTATCCGAACAGGAAGAAATGTATAACTTGTTTACGAAGGTTTGAAGGTACTGCTTACGATATGATGTTTTATCATTCGACTATTCACTTATCAAATGGGGTGGCAGAGGGCGATGATGTTAATCACTCAATGGGTGGATCAAGATGCATATGTAAGTACTGCTGATCATTGACAGTGAGTAATTCAACAGCAGCAATGTCCGGGTGCACAACAACTTGGCGCTGGTGTGTGGTATTCCGTGTCTCGCAGCTCATCAGACTCAAGCGCAATCATTAAACTTATATGTAATAGTCACAATTATTTACTACAAACACATTTATAGGTGACCCATGAACCCTTTCCACTTCTCCGTGGAAATCGCTTACCATCCCCCTAAAACGGTTTACCTCCATGGACGACGATAAATATCGCTATAACCTTCCACATTTGCAATATCCGTTGAACATTTTACTTCAAAATATCTGCTAACTATTGATGTCTTAAGTTTACGCGAATGTTAGTCATTATAAAGAAGCTACTTTTACGGATTTTATCGCGGTTTATTTAATTATTATCTATCCCGACGTTTCGGAAGCTTTACAGCAACCATGGTCACGTTGGACTCCACCCGTGACAAAATCCGTAAAATTAGTTTATTGTAATCTGTTAACTATTTCAGACGAGCTTCACAGAATTCTGTTAACAATTTAAGTTTCTACAGCGGAGTCGTTAAATGCGGCACAGATATATCGACGTCGGTTTGAACACACGAAAGTATATTGTTACGGTTTTATCTATACTTTGAAAATATATTTTTTAGTTTCAAATTACCGTCCCATACGGATGTGCGAATGAAGAAGTAGAAAGTGCACTTGTGACTGGACATAATATATGTCCTGCGCTCCTTTTTTCTCTTTTTTTTTCGACGCGGGGAACGCATTTATGCGCCTTCACCAGCCCTGGGTGGGGTCCATTGGTGTGTGGGACTCGCGGCACATCATAGTGCCGTATACCCACAGGAACCACCGCGATTTCCATCAGTGCCGCCCTTGGTGAGGTCCCCGGAACAACAATCATCAGGGCACTTCGACGGTTAGTCAGCCCCCTAAAGGAGCAACTCTACCTCCACAGATGGGGTTGCCCAGCACTACAGGACAACCCCACCGACTTTGGGACAGTGCAGTGGGGTGAGGTTCCCATCCTCGCCCCTTGCCCCGTGCGCAAAAGCACCACCTCCTGTTGCTCTTAGGTCCCCTCTTCTTATAAGAGGGGTACCGACAGCGATTCCTCCTCCTGATCTTTAAGCCCCCTCCTCTTATAAGGGGGATGCAAAGATTACCCTCGTTTCAATTGGGTTTACCCCAGGCTACTAAGCCTCACTGCCACGACAAGGCTGAAACCATAACCTAATGACATAGATTTTAAAAGTAATCCTAACACTCCGATCCCGTTAACCCCATATAGCGGCGAAGTACCTTTATTATAATTCTTCGTAGTGACACCATGTTGTAGTGTTATATAATGCGAATGTAGTGATTAGACTTGAAGGTAATTAACATTGTCTTTATATTTGTTTGTTATTTATATAGATCTTACATTTGCAATTCAAATGGTGTGCTCCTACAGCGCGCCGTGCACACATGTTACAGCTGATAAGTTGGCCTTATCAGTTTTGTTCATATAATTTTGTTATCTGCTGTCTGTTCTCCAATAAATGTACGATTTGCCCTAGTGTGTGCTTTCTATGAATTGAGCTAGTTATCAGAAGTTTCTTTCTACAATTTTACATGTTCTAAATTTTATTGGAAAGTTCGGAATTAAACTAAGATAGTTTTGTTGAGACGTATTCAATTGTCATTGTGTATCTTACGTCGTTAAAAGTTTTAACGATGTGTAAATAAGTTCGTTATCGAATATTTCATGTAGCGTTCAGTCAATAACTAATGTGGAAAAATAAATTGCATGTAAGTTACGTGGTAACTATATTATGTAGTTTCAAATCAAATGTGGATTGGCAAATGTATTTGGGCTGCATACTTAGTGTGACAAGAAATATTTTTTTAATTAAAAATAAAAAATATTACAGTTTCAATTAGAATCTGTCGTTTTTATACCTTTGTTCACTGTGCTTTCTCATTTTGGCGCCAATACATTGAACAATATTTTGCGATTTTAAAATACAGTGGGGTGATAAAATACAGAACTGTGATTGCATTAAACAAAGTAAGTATGATAACACAAATGCAATAATTAAAACTCTCCATACACTTGGTATGAGTCAAATGTTTATAATAGATACAATGAGAGTCAGCTTGTGACAGTGAAATATCTGGCCGGCCACATAGTTTTCGCAAGGAAAAGGTGGACCAAGGTAGTAAAGGAGGGAATCGATGTAATCCTGGCTGAAAACAAAAAAAAAATATTTTGGGAAATGAAGGTACCTAGAATCATGTTGCGCATTTTAAGAGACGACGCAGGACTTGCAGCCCATAATAGTCGCACTGGTCATTTACTAACTGATAAATTGAAGATTAAATACAGCGGTAAAAAGGAAACAACTACTGAAGCGTTACGCGAAGAAGGGGAAAAATGTGTTTACGGATCAGATTTTCTTTACAATTGAGCAACATGTTAACACACAAAATGACCGTATTTGTGCTCAAAGCTCTTAGGATGCCTTTTCTCCCTTAGGATGATTTAATTAGTCAAAGGTGTGCAACGTGGGCATCGTACGACTTCAGAGATGGTTTGGTGCCTTTCTAGACACTTAGGGCTTGAATTTGGAAAAATAAAGTATCCAATACTTGCCGATCCATTACATGTTAAGGTTTTTTTAATATAGCATAAGGGGGCAAACGAGAAATCGGAGCCTTTTCATTACTACCGACGGCCATGAACATTCGTATGATTGTTACACATATGCGTTGCCTTCCTATCATTCCCCCAATGGGCCACCAGCTACTCACAAACGGCACGAAACTCGACACCATCGCATTACGCCGGTATCAAGGGAGCGAAAGGTACTTCCTGGTCGTAGCGGCCCAATTCCATGGTACTACCTCCTCCTATGTACCACGGCAATACTGTTATATATAATACTCTTCCTGAATATTTTTTCCTCTCCCTAAGGTGAATGTCATTTGAAACAACATCAAATAATACATCAGACATAACTAATGACTTAACCATGGTAATGATAATAACAAACTGTTTTTAAAATAATTTGTCGCGTAAGGCTATTAATTAGGCGCTGTAAAAACTCGGGTCGCGCTCAAAGTGCCTCCGCGCAGCGATCGCATACCTCATTACATATAAATTACTGTTTAACAAACGGCTCTCGCACGCACCACGTGTGCGCTACGATATTGTTTCTAATGAACACCATCGTGTACAATAGAAACGTGCACGTTGTGTGTGGTAGTGGATATGCAATTACTGCATTAAAGTCATTAATCACTCAAGTATAAGTCATATATTTCTAAAGTTATTTTAATTCAGTTATTTGGTATTAAAAACAAAAAGAACACTATGGAATCACTAAAGACATTTCTTGATCAAATAACCGAAGTATTTAATACTAAACTGGCCGAGTTCCAAGAAAATCTTGAAACTATTTCGCATGCAGCAGCGAATCCGACAAGTAAATTGACATCAGAATTCAACAATTTAAAAAAAATCTTTGAGGCTCTGAAGTCCTTCCAGTCTCAGAATGAAATCTTGATGGAACTTCGTGATCAAAATGAAATAAAGAGTAGAATAAAGATTCTATTGGTCCATGGTGTTCCAGAAGAGAAAAGGATATAGCTGTAATTTCTGCGAAACTTAAAGTGACTGATGTTGACATTTCATATATAAAATATAGTCCTCATCTAAGTCGTCTCTGTGAGTCTAGGCCCCGACCAATATAAGTCAGTTCCATGATATATGTGTCCGCCACAAGACACGGAAAGCCCAGACCAACTTGAAAGTTTCAGATATCATTATGACAGAATTTCTCACATAACGAAGACATGATGAGTTTTTGAAGGCACGTCAGCTAGTTGGTCTAAATAAGTGTTGGACTCAAAACGCCTCTATAATTATGATTGGACCAGATGGCTCCCGAAATCATGTGTGCAGCATGATCGAATTGGATGCCATACTGGAACCAATTGCTGAAGTGAACCATGATGTTGAAGCATAATAATGTTGAATATAATAAATATACGAAAACAATATGTTGAAGCATTTTCACCATCTCCATTAGTCAAAGATAAAAATCCACCTGCTACATGATAAGCAGATTACGTAGAAGCAATAAATACATTTTTTCCCCTATTTTTTATTAGTATCTACATTTAACACTAGATTGTGTTCGTCCATTAAAAATAATCGTATAATAATTTCCTTTCGCATAGTTTAAACTATAATAATAGTTTTTAGGTTCATGTGCTTTTATATAATTTAGCTATAATATGCGTAGGTTAAATTGATTTGTAGGTAATTTGTAAAGATTTAGTTACTTCGAACTATATTTTAATTAATGTACCAACGACCTCCAAACATTCGCGCTGTCAATTGATATGCTAGTTGTCATATTATGTCAGTGTCATTGTCAACGCTATATTATCCCCTTCTCCTTTTTTATGTTGTTAATTAAGTAATTGTATTGAAACATAAAATAATAAATTGTAAACAAATGAACCCACTTTACTGAATGTAATATAATTATATTGTATATACTTACCTTCGTTTTGTTCTTTCTGATTGATTTCTTACTGCACTGGAGGACCTAGCTATGTATATGTTGTTTATATGCACTGTGCGTGTCACTACCTCCTCCTATGCAGCATGGCACTACCCCTTCCTAAAAAATAATCCTTTTCAGTCATAGTGCAAGTTGTAATGTATCTATGTGTCTATGATGTCTTGACTTTACTTATTACAGTAAAATCACTTTTACGGGTAAAAGTAGTTTTATTGTAACGTAATGTATCTAGTACCTATTTGGGTCTTCTGTCCAATTTCTTGTTATTCCAATTGCTTATGTAAGATCCCAATGGCAAGCATGCTAATGTGAACGAATTTTTTCCATGTTTGTTATTGAAGAGAATATTTATAGCACACGCACGCTAGATATGGGACATAAAGTACATTCAAATTTATCAACAAGAACAGATAAATTCTGCATGGCATAACCTATTATCGAACAAAGTATGTCAATCTTCCTCTACGTGAGACCGTAAATGCAACGATATCAAAGTCAATTTGCCGGGTATCTGCTGCCTGGCTTCAAGCCAACAGTCTGCGCAATCTTCTTTTGATATATGAAGACGTGTTTTTACCGTTCGAGCATCTGGAGTCGAATGGTATCTCGATATTCTTTTATATATTATGGGCGGTATAATGGTAGCTTGCTGCTTGAACCGCCAAAATAATGTCTTTTAATGATTTATAGCCATTTGTTGAGAGACCTCTCACTATAAACGGGGAAACGCATTTGCGCGCCTTTCTCGGCCCTGGGTGAGGTCCAGTGGTGTGTGGGACTCGCGGCACATGATAGTGCCGAATACTCACAAAAACGTGCAAAAACTACCGCGAGAGCCATGAGTGCCACCCTTGGTGAGGTGTCCCGGAAAAAATCATCAAGGTTGCCTAGCACTACTGGGCAACCCCACCGACTTTGGGACAGTGCAATGTGGTGAGATTCCCATCCTCGCCCCTTGCCCTGTGCGCAAAAGCGCCACCTCCTGTTGCTCTTAGGTCCCGAATTCTTATAAGAGAGAGCTTAGAGGCTTTATTTCAGGAAGGCGTGCTAGGATCAAGCTGCAATTCATGTCGAATGCTTGTGGAATAATTTCATGAGATTATATGCATAATTCTACAGTGAAACAGAATAAATCACACTTCATAAATGGAGGGCATGTGTGGTCAAAGTAAACATATGATTTATTTACATTGGCACTGAAATAAAATATACACTGCGTTGATCTATAATCGTGGAATTTGGTAGGAGTTAAATACTTACTGACCTTATTATTATCGTCCCCTTACCGGTCCACTGCTGGACGTAGGCCTTTTCAATGAACGCCAAGACGATCGAACTCCTGCTGCTCGCATCCATCCCGGACCGGCTACTGCGCTGTGAACATCTACTCACCTGTTGAACGGTCGACCAATATTTCGTTTACCAACACTCCAGAACCTTACTGACCCATCTGCCATATAGATGGCAATAACATCAAATACAGATGGAAATAACACAGATGGATACAAGAACAGTCTTCTAAGTGTGTGACCAGTCCATTGCCACTTTAGCGAGCTTATTCTTCGCGTGATGTCGTATAAATTACTTCTCTGCCATATGACGACGTTTACGAGTTCTATCGACCAGAGAAACACCCAACATAACACGTTCTGTAGCACGTTGAGCTACCGCAAATTTGCGGACCAGTCGTAGGTTATGAGACCATGTCTCGGCCCCGTAGGTCACCACGGGGAGAACACATTGTTTGAAGACGTTTGTTTTCAAGTCTTGCGGTATACTTAGGCCGTATATAATATTTATTATATAAATAACATTACAAACTTATACTTGTAGATCATGTCATTGCAAAATGTGTGCAAACGCCCGCAAACACTAAACAATTTGACATTATGATAGGACTACATGCGTGCATTGATTTTGATAGTTAAAAAAACTGCGGTCACGTATCGATGTTGATTGTATCAACTCCGTCATACACTCAAGGTCTCTCCACAACTTGAGGTTACTCCATAAGTATGAAAATGACTGCGAAGTGGCACCAGCGACTCATGTTGCGTAGTAAAACATAAAGGAGTACTTTTTAACATGATTTTACTACACGATACATCCCTCGGCCTGGGCCAGGTATTGTGACCTGAGAAATAATATTCTTAAATAAGGAGTTTCGTAATATCTAAAGTTTGTTTTTTAATGTCAGTATTAAGCTATAAGTGATTCTGTAATGAAGCAACCGTACTGTAGCGGCGAATGACGTCACTAAAACGTTGATATTGAAGCAGTTCTGTTGTTTTCGTGGCCGCCGTCACGCTATAAAAGTGATTGTTGTTAAACGTTGCATTTGTTAGATTTATCATAGCTTTGCTAGATTGATGATATATGTGAATTGTAACATAATCAGAATAATATATCTAACACTTTATTACTGAGAAAGTGAACAAAACCTAAGCATTATAATGCATGTCTTTCATAGCACAGGCGAATATTTATGTACAAAAAACATAGGCTTGTATGATTCCGGTACCCTTCGTGTACATCGTAGACAAACATTCTACCGCAAGTCAATTCCAGCGACCGAGCTCTGAGAAGTATTAAGTACTCTGTTTCCGAACTCCTGGAACAAATCAACACAAATACCACAAGGTTCACGGGCGGGGAGGTACGGACCTAAGGTTTGGCTACGATTGTTCAACGAACAGGAATCCTAGAGTCGAGAGCAAAGTCAAGATGCCGTTACGAATAAAGAAGTGTAACAGTTACTTTGATGTGCGATAGTGTTTACTGTTTTGGGAAAGCTCCCGCATGGGGTAGCCAGGGAGAACGGGCTGACATAAATCACGATCCTTACATACCTGCCTTGGCTCCTCCAGGTTTATTCCTACAGACACGCCGGTTGCGAATACTCTTGACACCGCCTTCGGACAATAAACGATCAATCAGTTCATGGTATAAGACATCAGTCTTGGTCTACCTCGGTGCCTACATCCTTCCACATTCCCATTGTATATCTGCTTTTGAAACCTTTTACCTGCCATTATTTCTATATGCTAGAACCAACGGAGCCTACCCTTTCTCATTTTTACACTGACACTTTCTTTTATACCTAAATTGCAAAGCACGTGTGCGGGTGGACGGCAACATATCGGCCTGGTTTAATGTCAATATTGGCGATAGGCAGAGTTGTGTGCTGTCAGCTCGTCTATTTCTTCTATGTCTGGATTAGTGTCTGCAGGGATTGACGTCTTTAAACGTGGTCTTTAAAATTGAATACTGTTTAGAAATCGATTTTTCGATATTTAATAACTTCGAATGCAAAATTTAAGTGTAGCTCAGCTTCAATTAGATGTTCATTCAACTAACGTTTTAGAATGTGTTCTTCGCGAATGTCATTCATATATTATATATTAGTATATATTTTATGTTCGTGCGATTAACAAAAATGCATGCAACGAAATTTATTATGAACATTGACTTTTGGTTGAACGCAATAAGTTGCATTAATAAGTGTAGTAGCTGGTCCTGAATGGACGCGAGTAGCAGGAAATGGGCCGTTTTGGCGTTCACTGAACGAGGCCTGCGTCTGGCAGTGGATGGATTAGGTATAATGATGATGATGACGATTGTTTACTCACGTCGTATTATGATATAAATTGTGTTCACACGCGATGACCATATCAAATACATCAATATTATATAAAATAAATTGCACTAAATATTGGAACTTGAACAACTTTTGTAACCGGAATGACATGTTCCTAATGTCGACGCTTACGCAAACTAGTATCAAAGCTTACTCCCCGAGCCCGTGGTCGTGAAAAGTTTTCTTAAGAACTGTACGTAACTATTGCGAAGGACTCAATAATAAAGTATTGAGGTGAATTCAAGTTGAAGTTTAAGATTCAATGGTTGCAGTACTTAAGAGTAACACTTATTATAATATTACATACATTTATCCTATAGAATAGTAATGTTATGCCTTAAAGTTTATTTGTACAAACGAGCAATCGAGTCATCGTGTGACTACTGGCATACAATATAAGCACCACAGGTTACTCACTGCGACTCTCAATATATATCTCAATCAGCAAGCGGTGGGACGTGTTTAATATAAATATCATTAAATATGATTATTTTTAACCTTACACAGACAAAAACGCCATTTTTTAATGATTTTGTTAATGGTATATAGTATATAGAAATCGGTGTCGATCAATGAATACCGACGTCCGTGAATATCAGCTTAATTATGCCGACGCGTTGCCCTCCATTTCGTATCCATCCCCTCCCCCCAAAATAGGCCACCGGCAACTCACAAACCACACGAAACGCGACACCGTAGGAGTCTCTTTATGGCGGTATCGAATGAGGGAGAGTTATCTCCCCGGTCGTGCGGGTCCAATTCCGTTGGTAGTGGTGTCATGCATCATGCATGGCACTAGCTCCTCCTATACAGCGTGGCACTACCTCTTACAGAAGTTTATTCCTAGAGAAGATTATATTCATACTTCCCATATTCAAGACATCTCCAAGATACCCTGTGCCAAATAATTTATGATTTTAAAGCTATACTTAGATCCACCTGCCAATACCCTAGCTCAACTTTACTTACTATGTCTGGTATTTCTTAAGTACTAAAATTACTAGTAGGTACCACGGCGACCGCGCGCGAATTGTACTTCCCGCCCGAGGAGGAATGGGGGCGGGACAGTTCCCCCCGTCATGACAGCTCAATGAGCCCTTAGAGTACCCGCGATAATGCAAGGCCAACATTACTGTAATGTACGTTGCGAATACGTTTTATACCTCATCAGTCTACAATATCATGACACTCTTGAAAACGTTGATGGCTGTCGATTAAAGTACACGTCGAGCCTATGATTAAGATGTGTTGCTTATAATATAGGGTTGCGTATAACGCAGTATCTATAGTTCGTTAAATAATCTGTTGCATATATTTTCTTTTCCAAAATAGTCGAAGGCGTTCCATTAGGGAAATGTTTCTGAGACAAAACAGTTATATCCGTTAATTGCTATTATCCTAGTCACTAAAACATTTTATGTTTCCAGTAGAACTACAAAGAAGTATATCTCCGATGTTGATAGGAGCTTTCGTTTTTATAATGATATAATGTGATAAGAAACTCTAGAGAAACTGTATAAAAAAATCCTGTAAAGCAAGTCCCGATGAAGCTGGTTTTTCTACAAAAAGAAGATAATCTATATCTCTGAGCAGACGCCAAGCCAAGTCTAAGGTTCCTTAGAGCCATCTTTTATTTCCATAGTAAGATTTTATGTAAGTTGATAAACTCTCAAGTAAAGTGATGGCAATGTCGTCGCGTTTCATGTGGTCGATGCGAGTCAAGCGGCACATTGTGGTATAAAAGGAAAGTAAGCCCCTGGTTTTTTGTTGTCTATCTGAGTATACAAACACAGCTCTGCTTGTTTTCTCCCTGTTCTATGTTGAATTTCTATCTGAAGGATCACAGTATGGAGTATACCTGCTGGCCGCTAATAATGTTTTATAACAGTAAGTAGGTAGACTTATTGTGTGAGCTAATAATGTTTTATAACAGTAAGTAGGTACACTTATTGTGTGAGCTAATAATGTTTTATAACAGTAAGTAGGTACACTTATTGTGTGAGCTAATAATGTTTTATAACATTAAGTAGGTAGACTTATTGTGTGAGCTAATAATGTTTTATAACAGTAAGTAGGTAGACTTATTGTGTGAGCTAATAATGTTTTATAACAGTAAGTAGGTAGACCTATTGTGTGAGCTAATAATGTTTTACAACAGTAAGTAGGTAGACTTATTGTGTGAGCTAATAATGTTTTATAACATTAAGTAGGTAGACTTATTGTGTGAGCTAAGTACGTCGTGGGAAGTGATACATCTGTACTTACATTATCTTTGACTACCACGTTCGATGGTGTTCCATTAGGAAACCCTTTTCTGATATTGGCTATGGAATTGTCCCTTGAAATCTTTCAGGGAAGTATATATATATCTTTCTTTAAGTACCATTACTTTTTTTCGGCTACACAATGGGAACCCTAAATACACATATATGGTTATGAGGCTAAACCTTGTGTTTGTAAGTATCAAAATCATGAAATAATTACCATGACACTCTAGGGAAGATTTCGTACAATACAGTTTTAATACCTTCGTAGGTAATCTCATCTTTTGGATCCTATTACAAGAGACAACGTCCTGCTTCCTCGTCCTTATCTTTTTTTGCCAATCGACACAATGCCACATAATATTAACACCGTTATTAAAAATATATGAAAACGATAATCTTGCCATTCCTTTATACCTCTGAACCCACAAAACTAAAATATGAGCTTTAATTCTTTATTAACTTATAGTTCATTATTATATGAGTACAATCGACATTGTGTGAGCACAATGTCGTAAGGTAATGGGAATAGTTTGACCCTATAGTCAATAGATTCTAAGTTTTGTTTAAGGCGAGGCAGGGTTGCGTGTAAGCCCTAAGGAACTGGGAGTTACAGATCGGGTATCTACCCAGTGGCTGCCTTGTATATTATAAGGAGACTAACGAGAAGTTGGAGCCTTTTGATGACTGCTGGCACCCACATGCATCCATATTGTTATATAGACGTGTTATTGTTATCCTTCTCTCTTCCCCTCCGATGGTCCACCGGAAAATCACAAACCGTGCGAAATGTGATAGCGAAGCTTTACTGAACCGGTGTCTTGTGATTAAAAGCTGCCACCCCAGTCGCACCGTCCTCATTCGTATGCATTGTAGCTTGAAAATTTTCGTGGTAATACTTCGTAGTAAAAAACCTTTCGCTCATAAAAGTCGAAATATCTTAAGAGCAAAACTTTACCAAACGCAATGGTCTCATGAACTGGTCAGATCATGGTGATCCCAAGTCTAAACAATGTTGAAGCTCAAACATAGTCGAGAACTACACAATTAGACATGCCAAGAGATGGGAGAATGTTAGAAACTTCGAGAACTTACTACACTTAACTATTGCACTTTAGGTCCCGCTCACAATAGATGACTATATTAGGAATAAAATAATTGATGTCATGCTTTATTCGACATCTCAACAATTTTAAAGAAGTCATTACTACATTACTAAGTTTGCTCAAGTCATTACTAAGTTTGCTCATTAATAATAGATACTATGGAGTTGTGTAGAGATATGAATGGAGGGATCTTAACAAAACAGCGATGATATATTAAATTTATTCATACCTTAGACAACCTCGCCTAATTTTTTGTGACGGTTACCAATAGTTGACCTGTGCCCATTAAGATATATATGGATTGTTCGTGTTATTTAATAAAGGACTACATCAGAAGGAAGGTGACGTTTTAATACAGGTACTTAGCGGTCGCTATGATTGTCTTATTACCCAAATATAACATTGCTTTAATGTTCAAAATCATGTAGCGTACACGGTATTCCTACGCAACGCTAGGGACATCTAAGAACAACTTTGAGAGATCAATAGGAAATCAATTGAGGGTTGAACGATTCCTTCACATATCAAGGTGTCAATTTCTCAAGAGACTGATAAGCCATAACAAGTATGATAAGGGCGGGTAACTAAATTAGATAAATACGTGGAACCCTCTCCAAGAACAAATTGGTAACATTTTATAATCCCTATAGTTGATTCATTTTTATATCTGACTGCGTCAGAAAGTAATTTTTACGTATTTATGTGAATTATTTTTAAAACTCCCCAAGTATGATGAATTCTAACTAAGATCCGATTCAATGATTCCATTTTAAAAGAATTATTGAAATGTACTTTTTACACAATTTGTATACACGCGCGCAAACTGAGTGAACAGAGTTATATTTTTTGCATGACAACTATCAGTCAGTCAGCACGTGTTATTTTATAAGGTGCAATCCGCATCTATGGTGTAAATAAGTAATCTCCCGTTATTATGCTCACGGTAGTAGAGATATATTGCCTTTTTGAAAAGGTTTGTCCTATTTGAATAAGACAAACGACAGCATTTTTCTTTAAGCAGCATTTTGCTTTTAAGTAAGATAAAC
>JAFELO010000032.1:199961-216189 GCA_017140195.1 Eumaeus atala | reverse complement strand
CAACTTTTTTTGCTTCGCCTATGGTACCAGGTCCCCTCGCTCCTCCTCTATTACGACGGGGGTAGCTCACGCGTGACAGTTACTATTTCTAATTGGGGCTTATATCGACTCGAAGGCACAATAACTGTTTGAAGAAAAAGCGAGAGATGTACGTATATTTTTAGTTGTCGTAGAACAAGGGGTTAACGAGCAGGTGGAATGATACCGCCTCCCATAGATACCTGCGAAACCAGAGATCTTAGCAGATATGTGCAAGCTCTCTTTGGCTATGTATGGCCATGTTCTATCCGTCGTATTTATTGTTGCACATTTGAAAAGTTACAAAATCATTGGTTTGCACTCAAGTCATTCAATGACTTAGCACTATACGTGTCTAATATACCACAATATGTTCCAATTAGCAGAGCAAACACTATACACAATATACATTAAGTTGTATTGAATGCTAATTAAAAATGCCCATAGATAGGCCAGCCGCAAGTCTGTGGATACGTGATGTTGTTACCGCAGAGCGCAGACCACGAGCAGCGGCCGCTGTAATCAACATTTCTACACTGAGTTCTATAAGTACAACGTGAATTGGAAAATATCTAAGATTTTCTAGTATACGGTAGGGAATACGATGAGCAATAAAACTTAAATGTTGCTGTTGTACATGGTATACTTCACCGAATTTAGACCTTGTTTTTCATAAAAATCATGGGTACCGCGTGACCTCCATATAAATTTGTAACGGTCGTGGGTTGGAAACCCCGAGCGCGCCAGTTGCAAGGGCGACCGGCAGCCTTGCAACTTTTCTTTATGTTCAGAATCAGTATCGAGTACAGATTCTGTGATTTTGTACAGTGTCTTACAAAATTCTCCGTACAACTGATAAACATATAGGCATAACAACAATGACAAACAATCAGTAAAGTAAATAGTAAACTCGGCAAGAGAGTTATACGAGTTCCAGTATGCTGGCCAAATTCGGATTGTTACATAAATAGACAGTCAACTGCCAGAATTTCTTCAAGCCAACTTTTTGAGAGGTCAGATATGACGGGCTGAATACATGAAGACACCCGGAACTTCGGAACTAACGGTTTCACGTGCTTCATTACATCGCATACGTATTATATTGATTTATAATTTCTGAATAGTTTTTAATTCAACACATAATGTGTTCGATGGCTCTACCGACACCCATGAACATCCACATAACAACTATGCCGATGCGTTGCCCTTCTTTCACCCACACCTCAATGGGGAACCAGCTGCTCACAAACAGCACTAAGCGCGACTCTAAAGATGTCGCATTATGGCGGTATTATGTGAGCGAGAGGTACCACCCCAGTCGTGTTAGCCCAATTCCGTTACATAAGAGGAGGTACCTCCTCCTCCTCGTATGCAGCATGGCACCTCTGCCGAAAATATAATGTACAAATTTTTATGTTGTTATATGTTATATGTCTGCTCCACTAAGTTACTGGGTTCAACTAAGTTAATTAAACTTAATTAAATTGGTTGTTTTTGGTATGTGCTAGATGTAGTAAGCTAGGAAGGGCTTTTGTTTAGTAAATTTTCAATGATCCATACTGTAAGAGGCTGACACGAGCCTGGAGGAACGCCGCTCTCACAGTGTGGCAAAGTCAAATAATAGTCGCTGCTGTCGTTGCGATCAGTTCATATTATAGATATTGGATGGGGTTTAGAGGGACGCCGTAGTTGTGTAACCGCTTTGCAGAAATTTGTGAGCGTCGCGTCGGTAATCACTTGTCACCTAAATGCGGTATGTGGTAATGGACAAAATTTCGTACATACAATAGAATGCAGTGAGATCAGGCGTGTAGATCATACCCAACCGGTGATGACTAGACAGCCATAAACGTACAAGTTTTTATATGGAGTAAGGGGCATACTAGCAGATTATAGATGACTACCATCGCATATTGACATTGGTAAAACCTGAAATCTTGAGAGAAGTACCTCTCGGATCGTGCAAGTGCAATTTGGCTTCAACCAGCATCACCGTACTTGTCTTGCGAATTTTTAGTGCATTGCCAGTGACTGACTGAATGACTGGCTTTTCATCACGCAGCACACACAAGTCGCTAATATACCAATGAAGGCATTCACTAATACAACATATTGTTCAAATCTTGTTTCTGCCACGGTGAAACAGAGCTACAAAATTCGTATGAAAGTATCACAACTTACGCGCGTAGTGCCGCAGATTGCAGCTAGTCAATTGAT
The DNA here is from genome assembly GCA_017140195.1 of Eumaeus atala. Taxonomy (NCBI): domain Eukaryota; kingdom Metazoa; phylum Arthropoda; class Insecta; order Lepidoptera; family Lycaenidae; genus Eumaeus; species Eumaeus atala. The sequence continues at coordinate 213,954 of JAFELO010000032.1, read as the reverse complement.
AAAATGAACATATTCATTAATTAAAATTACAAACATAATAATTTAATTTAATAAATACAATTCATTTAATAATCGTTTGAGATTTTCAAATTTGTTATACATTTCGTAGTTATATAACAGGTTTTAACGCGATACTTAAAATACTTATGGTGTCGGCTCGTGACCACGGCTACGGCTGGTGTAACCCGGTCGAAACGTCGATCAAGTTGTTTACAAAAACTTAGCCAGTTCCTCCTAATAAGTATTTTCAGTATCGCGTTAAAACCCGTTGCGTAACTACAAAAAATTATAAATAATAATTAGAGAGGTAATGACTCGATAAGCCTTTCTGGAACAAGTGCTGCACACAGGTGCGGCGCCAATAAACGGAAAATTGTGTCCCGAACAACTTATGTTAAGACGTCTCTGATAGATTTCATATTATTTAGCTAGTCTCTGAAGGTTGTACACCAGATGTTCCAGATTTCCAAAAGAAAACAAACGATCTACATGGAGCCTGGACTACACCCAGTCTTATTAGCCATACAACATAAAAGTTTCCATTGTTCCAAATTCTGTACATTACTTCCAGAGCATTAGGCTGTACGAACAGACAAGCATACGAACATACTCGTACACACATTCTTTTTCATAATATTGTCTCCACTAATGTTTATTTAACATACCGTTATTTTTGTTTTTGAAATATATTGAATGTACAGACACACTTTTTTACTGTTTCATTATATAGATGTTTGGTAATAAAACATTCTTGATTTACTAGAAAAGGAATTATAGTTCCATCTGATGTGGGTAAGATATACCTATCTTTTATATGTAATTAAGCTGTGAAACCAAATCAAGCGCAAACGTTTTCCAATTTGCTATAGTTTCCACCGAAATCGGAACAATTCGTAGTAAACGCAATTTCAGGGGTTCAGTGTTCAGTTAGCGCGTTTCGCTCTGAATTTGAAAAAAAAGTTTACAAATCTAACAGGGCATGAGAGAAATTAGGGCCTACCCTACGCTTGTATTATCTACCTTTGTTGTGTGTTTAGAATAATTTTATACTTGCGTGCGTTTCCATGTTTGTAAACATATTAATTGTACTGGTTACGCATATTACAATTTGTGTACACTGACTGCCTCGTCGCGTAACGGTAGGTATGTTTAACCACATAACTGAAATACCGGATTTCAGTACCGAGCAGGTGAATCACAAAGTAATGTGGTGATTTTTAAATTTCTAACAACAGTTCAAGGAGGTAGCACTGTAGCACTCCGCGGCCCCGCGGCCCAGTAATTGAGGTGATTTGCATCGGCACTGTACCTAATTTAACTTTAGCCGAGTTAGCCTACCGACTCATCATAATAGTTAGTAACGTTTGTAAGAGGTTGTACCATGCTTCATTGCACCGGAATTGGGTCGGCACGACCGCGGAAGCACCTGCAGCTTGTTGTCGCGTCAGTGCGGTTTATGAGTCTCTTTTTCATGGACTCATTTTTCACCTTACCATTGAGGGAAGGTGAAAAGGAGAGTTACGCATAATAATTATGCTGATGTTTATGGGCGTCGGTAGTAGTAAAATGTAGTCGATAGTATAAAAAAGGACGCATCTCGTGCGGTTTTGTGAGACGCGAGAAAGCCCATAGGAGCACAATTAAGAGATAAAGTATTGTTAGTAAGAGATAAAGTATTCAAAATTATAATTTCATGGTACTGACGATTCAATGTCAAGGTAATGACAAAAAAAAAATTTATGACAGAACCTTGTCTGTCACGTATGTAATGAGATATTTTTTTCACATTTTTGGTTACATTATTGAAGTTTCATAATTATCAAAAATAGTTATATAGCCAATTTTCATCACAAATATTGTATGGTGTTAATGGTGAACAATTTTTTCAAATCAGTCCGGTAGTTTCGAAGCCCTTTCAATGAATACAAACAAACAAATAATCAAATGTTTCCTCTCTTTAATATCAGTATAGATGCGCCTGTAATAGATCAATATTAGTGCTACCTGCGACTTCGAAGAGATATAACAGATGTAACTACATCATAGTATATGGAGAATGATTGTGGTATATTGTGTAGTACGAGTATGTTATGCTCATTTTAGTATCCAGCAATGAGTGATATTCATCATCACACTTGACACTACACTGCGTCGTGTAGGCTGTAATATTTGACACTACACTGGGTTGTACAGGTGAAATATTTTACACTACAATTGTTGTACAGGTGTAATATTTGACCCTACACTACAAAGGAATATTACACCTGTGCAACGGGCACAGGTGTATTATTCCTTTTGTCACTGCAACCCAACCCAATGTGACACCGACTTTGTTTTTTTATTATTTTCAACACCCCGCGGCGGCGGTGCAAGTGCTTTTGTCGTGATACGAGAGTTCAAATACAACAAAGAATGAAAGCCGACTTTCTTTACATCCTCGTACTTTACTGCAATAAAATATTATAATTTCGTTTTGCTTCTTATTATTTTTTCAATTTGGTTCATATGTGGTGTATATTATAATAGTTGTCAGTGACTTTAGGAGTCTAGTATTGGAAAATAATGAAAGATCTAAAAGGTCTTAACGTACGATAACACAAGAATGGTATCGTACGTTAAGACCTTCTTGATAACTACTGGTGTCCATAAACATCCAACCAACTGTTATGCAGCCGTATTGCTTTACTGCAATGTGCCACATGAGACTGTAAAGGCAATCGAAACGCTACATAGCCGTTAATTTACGGCATAATTATGTGACCCATAACATATTTGTGTTAACCCTTACGAGGCTGATAGTAGACATCACATCATCCTTCGCTGTTGCTTGTTACGTTGCAGTCGATTATGCCAGGGTCACCGAGACGCCTCTTGACCGCAGTACAACCGTGCGTTACTTTTTTTTTATTTCTAGCCACAGCGAGCAAATGGGAGACCCTAACCAGTTGATGAGTGGTCCTATTCCTATGGTTGGGTCAGAATCTGAATTGTTCGTCTCTAAATGGTAGAAAAGGAATGAGTTATCTCAATGTGAGCAACTCAAGGGTCTTCGACAGAGTGGATAGCAGTATTATCGAGCGATAATTGTCAGCTCTCCTACTGCCCTTACCCTGTTTGGGCAACATAATGATGTGGTCCAACTTCCAGCTAGTGGGAATCGTCGCGATCGCGTTGGCGATCGTTTTGAAGGGAAGGTGTCGCAAGGCCATATTGGGAATATAATACCCAGGGGGGGTATGATGGTATTCCCAATACCTTTTTGGGTTTCAATCCCTTGATGGTATTGCGTAACATGCTGGGTGAAAAGTGAAATACCGCTGTGACGATTTCTCCCATGCCTGGGGTCTTCCAGGTAAGCTTCAGCCGAAGTTTCGACTGAAGCTACAATCCAGGCGGTGTGCTTGGAATTGTCAGATTGGAAGGAGTGAAATTTGCCTCCAGATGGTTCGCAAATATCTCCGCTCTGTCTTGGGCTCTGTACCTTGAAATGCCGTCTCCGTGTAGTAATGGCCTACTTGGCGCTATCATATTGGTAAGTGTGCGTGTTAGTCCCGTAGAGCCGGCCAATCTTTGCCCGCCTCCTCAATTCTTCTCGACCATTTGACCGAAATTAAGGCCGAAAGTTTGGTTCACCTTCTCAGTGAGGCGGTCCAGGTGAGTTTTGATCAAGGGGCAGCGAGTAGACTACCACCTTCTACGGGTAGCTCTCTTCTCTTCAAGAAGGAGTTGAAGACTTCTTAGCAATTTGTCCTTGCCACCATGGCCTGAACTAGGAAGAGTTGCGGTGGCCTTCTTTAAGGCAGTGCAGATTGAAGTCTGCATCTATTCAGCTAGTCTTTCTAACGTCTTCCGCGGTGTTAACGGGGAAGTTCGAGCTTAAGGTGTTTAGGCAAGAGGCACACCCTTCTCAGTTTACCCTTTGCCTAGGGGGAGAGTTGGCAGTTTGTATGTCTTGGTGTACAGTAACACCAGTACTGGCATGTGGACAAAACTGAGGTGTTCCTCCAACTTGTGTGAAGTGGCCCTCGAGGTTCCTAGTAATAGTCACATCCTGCACGTCTGGCTGGTAGGTGTGTACGTCTGGATAATAGGTCGGGGACGTGGGGCTGCGGACTGTATAGTCCATCACCTCAGCATCCGCCTGAAGTCTCCTACCGTTCGCGTTTGTGAGGCGAGAATTGCAAGTCGCAGTTGAGGTCGTCGGAAATCACAGTCGGCTCTTCTGAGAAGAGCCGGTGGATGTCGGCGACGTCCAGTGCGTCACCCGGAGACTTGTAGGCTGCGAAAAGTCTGGTTGGCTTATTGCCTGCCATAACTTCCACGCCTATGCCTATCACTTGGAACGATTGTGTGCAGGTACTGGAAGGGACTGTAGGACATTTTTCTTAACCAACATCATCGACTCCGAATCAGACTGGCACGACCGGGGCCTTAGACGTGATGGCTGTTCTAACGCGGATCGTGCGCTTTGTGAGCAGTTTATTGAAAGTAGATTCAAGAGTTATAAGTAATGAACCATACTATGTAATGTCATTCCTGCGTATGAGATCGTTTCCGTGGTGTCAGTGGGTATTATGAGGGTCTCCATTCCACGGAACCTATAATCACACCAAAGGATCCCAAACAATACCAATGATTCTTGACGACCGGTTGGCTCAGATGGTAACGTGGCAGTTAGTTCGCGTGTTATGACAAAGGTCACGGGTTCCAATCCCGCCTAGGTCATGGACGTTTATCTATATGTTATATGAATTTCTATAATAAAACTCTTAAATATATAAAATTGATGTCTTAAGTTTACGCCAATGTTAGTCATTACAATAAAACAACTTTTACGGATTTTATCGCGGTTTATTTTTATAGTAAAACTTCTGAAACGTCGGTTTCAGAAGTTTTACACCCGTGACCATGGCCGTAAAAGTAGCTTTATTGTAATATATACAATTTCTTAAATTTCTAACAAATATTAAATATATCTCCGTTGTCTAGTACCTGTAACACAAGTCCTTCTGTTATTTAGCACAGGGCTAGGCCAACGTGGTGTATTTAATTCCACAGATATATTAATGATGGCAAAATTTAAACAAAACCGACTGCTAATTAAAACAAAATAAAGTTATTACTTTAAATTATATAAAGACAGCAAACCATTCATTCAGGCTATAGCTAGAAATACAGAAATCTACAAACATTACATAAGTATAAATTGTAAATTCATATTTAATAAAGCTTTGTTATAATTTTCGTTTTGCTTGGAAGTCGTGGCTTTAGAATCTTTGTATTACTTAAAAGCATATATGTACTCGAAACATTTATACTCGAATAATATTACCCTCATTTTAACAAAATCAGAATAAATAGAATATAAAATTGTATAAAATAATTATACGTAAATGGTAAAAGTAGTTTAACGGTTAGAGTCACGTCCGCGGAATAATCTACTTTGTAATTAGTTATTTATTTAGAAAGAGATAAAAACAGTATATAAAAATATGAAATTGAATAATCAATTCTCATAAAATTCGTTTGTAACTTTTCCTGGTATTATCTTATTGAACTTTTGTTTGCAGCTTCCGAATTTTTCAGAGTACACTTTAATTACTAATTCTCTGTCCCAAAACAATAGAATGTCTTGTGCTAGTGCAAATTGTGAGAGGACCGTACAAATGAAATAAAACAAAAAGTAAGTGACAGTTCGTGTTGCGGTATTGCTTCCCTGTCCTGTTTCAAAAGATTTTTCTACTTTTGTTAGGAATATTTTGAATAGTTTTAAAACATTTTCTGTTTTTCGCTATCTGTGGAAAAACATGATTATTGATAGTGCATGAGGTAGCCCAACCCTAGCTGACGAGTACAATCACCACAACTAGTGTAGACGTAAGATTGTAATTTCAGAACTGTAAGTTCATGTACAGTATGGAAAAAAGGTAAAATAAATAGTTGAGAACTAAAACTAGTTTAACAAAAGGTTCAAAATTATATTAAAATTTTGTGATAATGTATCCAATGTATGTAACGCAGAAATGATTATTTTGCAACGTTGTCTACTCATCATATATAGGAGTTAGGTAACAATTAAACAATTATAAATCCATAGTGGAAACCAAAAAGTTAATACTTGCATTTAGGTTATAAGTTCAAGCTCAAGTTATGACCTTAATGCACGGTTACTAGGCTTGTTGTCATATCAGTGAGAACCGGTGAAACTGGCCCTAACTAACCTAGCCTACCATAGAAGAAAATAACTTTCTAAATGAATCCTAAATTACCCAATTTGAGTCTCATTAAAATATTTATGCAATAAATAAAATCAATCACAATCTTTTTAAAGAACCAATCGGCTTTAATGAACATCAATATCTAACACAAACTCCAGTATTCACTTCTTTCTTACATGAAGTCAATTCCTTTAATTACGTGTGCGATTTTTACTTTAGGATATACCTTGGGCTAAGTAGCCAGTTGTCAAATTAATAGAAGCACAGAATTAAATGTGTTTATTGAGGAATTAATAAATGACAGGTGCAGAGGGATCTCTCAGATCAATTTAAATACTTCAATGTACGTAAAAAAAAATAAGTCATCACAAGGTCGTAGTATCTCTTAAAGAAATCAATTCTAAAATACGTACTGCAATTTCTGTGCTCTAAGCAAACTGGACTGGCGTAACTGTAGGTAGGTACCATTAGCGTTTCGTGCGATTTTGGGGTGATCCATTGAAGAGGAATGCAGAAGGCAGGAAAAATGCCCGCGTAATATCTATGAGGGTGTTTGGGGGAGTCAGCGATCATCAGACGGCTCCGTTCATAAAAAGTCCATAACTAACTTAAAGTTATACTTTAAGTAAAGTTTAAAATATGTACCTTGTATATCAAAAATATGTATCTAGCTCAGAGCTGATGATATATCTAACATCTCATTTACAAGTTTGTCAGCGCTGTGAGTAATTCAGACGTTAATGGCCCCAAAATTGTGCTGTTAGTTGGATAATTTAGCTCTAGAATTAAACTCTCCCACACATAATGCTGAGGTCATAAGTATGACTTAAGGACGCTGAGCTAAAAATTGAACTTAAAAGCAATGTCCTTTCGTACGGTTCATACTACTAATAACTAAATGCTGATGTAACGCTGATGATATTTAAGTAAAATGCTAAGATAAACTGTTGATTGTATATATCTGCTAATGAGTACACGTACAAGCTTGCAACAATATTTCCTGCACTAACTAAGCCTAATCTATAATTAAATGGAAATGTAAATACTTGAATTGTGCAAAATTGTTGAATATAATATAATAATAATAATAATGTAGTCGTAGCCGAATTTCGGCTACAGCAACCATCTCTATTGAGAGAGCCATCTGCGCGAGACATATTATAGTGCTCAGGTGTTTGCGCAGACACACTCTATTCCTTCATTCTCCTATTACGATGGGACGGCAATCCGACACGATCGAAGGAAATCAGGCCCAGCACTTAACGTTCTCTCCGAGGCACGGGGGGTGTAATACCGCCAACTTCCTAACTCCGGACAGTTATTAGAATCTGAAAAATCCTAATGGCACTTTTTGTATGTTCCGACCTGGGATTCGAACCCGGAACCTCACGTCTGTCGCTGAATGTGCTTACCACTACACCACGAGACAGTTGAAGTTGCTGATGATACGCTCTATGCGGTTGTATCGTACCCTTTTCTGTCACTATAATATTTATCGACATATGTAAGGCGCAAATGCTAAAGTTTTGATGGATAATATATGAATCATGACTTGTTCACGCAAAAATGTAAATGTCGACTGACCTTGTGTGCAATTGACTACAATACATCTAGATTAAAATTCGATACAAAATATGGGCTACTACATTTTGGAACAAAATTATGAAAATTTATTTATAATCACATAATTTTTTACCTGGGTAAAGAAAAAGTATGTAAAATTTAATTATACAATAAATCCTGGCCGCTAAGTATAGAATAGAATTATAACAATTATTTTCACAAACTTCCAGGACACACCAGGACAGAATGGTATTGTTTCAGCTTGTGCTACATACGCATAACCATAAAAGAAGATAATCTACTATTCACATTTGACCTAAGGGAACGCGTACGTCATCGTTATAGTCATGACATTGGCTCAGTCTTTGGATACGTTTACGCTCCGTAATTTAGATCCGAAATAACAGATCATAAGTGAAATTAACCCAAATTCATGTGAATTTCTTTACATTTTGTGAGAAACACAGATGCATTAAAATATTTTTGCTGACATCACTGAAATGTCCCCTCAATAAATTAATTACAATAAAATCTTCTAGACTAGTGCGTTGTAACTGCTAAACGTTTATTTTGTATTAGTCCGCCACCAAGTTACGCTTTAGTTTAAAGGAAACACAATTGCGATTATGTGTCTTGAATAGTTTTACTGCGGGCCGTCTGGGGTCTCGAAATAGCACGGTAAGTAGATGATAGTATCTGTTATATAAAATAACAGATAATACCGATTATAAAATAACAGATAATAACGATTACTAAATAACAGATACTACCAATTATTAAACAAGATATACTACTGGTTATAAACTAAAAGTTACTACCGATTACTAAATAACAGGTACTACCGTTTATTAAACAAGATATACTACCGATTACTAAATAACAGGTACTACCGTTTATTAAACAAGATATACTACCGATTACTAAATAACAGTTACTACCGATTACTATATAACAGGTACTACCGATTATTAAACAAGATATACTACAAATTAACAGTTACTATCGTTTACTAATTTCAGTACTTATCTACATAAACATCGTTTACGATGCGATCCGACGCCTCCATGTGGCGCCAGTGTGAGTTGAGCCTAAGATGCAAGATTAGAAAGAAAATATGTAACACAAAATAATGACAACTAAGAAGTAATTTTTTTTGTTAATAATACATTTTAATGAAGTGAACATTGCATTTTAAGCTAGGCAAACCACAGAAATAATTAAATCCTCAACAGTATTGCAAGGAATATTTACAAACTAAAAGAACTCTTGACTACGAAGTTGAATGCAACTGACCTTGTCACATGCAACTGCTCAGGTAACAAATTAAAACAACAAGGAATCAATGTTACATCTTAATAAATTGTACTTACTTTACATTCCGCAGTTGAGTCAGCATAAATATTGATTAAATTGAATCTTTTTTAAGTAAAATACTGTATCAGCTTAGACATAAAACTGGAGTTAGTTTACTCCTTAAGAACGAACTTGAATCTGTAGAGAAACGTAAAAAACTTAAGAAATATATATATATATATATATATTCCGCGTTATTTTTCCATGTTATATATATATATATATATATATATATATATATAACATGGAAAAATAACGCGGAACGTGAAATGTTACACACGTTTTTACTAGTCATATTGTTTTTCACGTGGACTTTGAATATCGCTTCATAAGTAGTAAATTCCCAATCAACGATAGTAAGTAACATAGCCGTTGTCACACACATATAAGCATATGACACAAGATCACTGAGGCCTTGCTTCAGTAACTTTGGGAAGGTGGAGAAACGGCGGCCGCGTCATCGCTCACAGTACGAAACTTGCGTCTCTGCGACAGCGGAGTACAAGATAGATAAGGAAACTATTGAACCTTTTCTTCATACAGTGCTTCTGCGAAAATTATTAATGTCAAGAGAAAAACTCACGTTTCATTGTTCATACCCTGTTAACATTTGAGTTGTAAATGATGAATGTGGGTTAAATTATAAAGTAAGTGTCTTTCAGGAAGAGGTAGTACCATGCTGCATAGGAGAAGGTATGCATAGGGCATAACAGTAAATCCTTCTGTGCAACGGAACTGGCCGCGCACGACCGGGGAGGTACCTCTCGCTCACATAATACCACCGTAAATTGGAATCTTCGGTGTCGCATTTTGTGCGGCTTGTAAGTAGCCGGCGGCCCATGTGGGGTGGAATGGAGGGCAACGCATCGGCATAGTAATTATGTGAACGTTCATGGGCGTCGGTAGTGGCGAAAAGGCTCCGATTTTTCGTTTGCCTCTATTATATAAAAAGGGAGACATACGAGCGGTCGGAACCTTTTGGTGGCTACCCACGGCCAAAGACATCCTCAAAATTGTAACGTAGACGTGTTGTCTTCCTTTCCTCCCCCCCCCTTGTCGTATGGGTCACCGAAACCTAGTAAACCACAAGGAAGACTACCATATAGCTGTCACTTTACAGCGGTGGCAAGTAGTCGAGAGGTACCTCCCCAATCGTGCCGTTATAATTCTGTTGCAATGTTGCATTGAACTACCTCTTACTGAGGTCTCACCTTATACATTAACGTAGGATACACTCTCGAAAAAACAAAAGACTTGGTGGTAATCACCTATAGAGAGAAAGAGACAGAAACCTAAAACTAGAAGTGGAAATATTAGTAAATATTTCATATATTGATGTCTTAAATTTACGCGAATGTCATAGCAGCTCTGTTGACCTGCAGGCAATAATTAGTGAACTCCTATAATCCGCGTCACTCGACAACGCTTGTAACAAATTGTATCCTACCACGTTTTTTTGATAGTTGAAATACCTGTCTGAATTTTATTATATAAAAAAATTAATGAAATGTCTTCCATCGAGTATATGAGAACAACCAGCTTCGGTAAGTGCTAAGTGTCCTTGTTAGCACTTGCCTCTTGCGAGCTTGATTATTCCACTCACTCGAATAGAGATTTCAAAATGAGTTCATGTGGTACAAGACTTTTCATATTCAGTGCCACGTCTTTGCATTAACGAAGTGTCTCGGGATTATAAGCTGAAGATTATACAGCTTTAAACACTTTTAATTTGCATTTACACGGTACTTTACATTATGCTAAATATTTCTTTACATTATGCTAAATATTTAAAGTCAAAATGAAATTTTGTATTTATCGTAGAATAGTACAACAATGCATAAATAGCCAAAACATCCGTTTATCCCATTTCGATCTCCGAAATTTTGGCGTAATAAAGTCAGTATGTAGTCAGTGTGTACCTTTTTTGTGAAACAAATAATTTTCGCACAGGAAACATTTTGATACTAGCGAGAAAATAGCGCTCTAGCGAGAAGGCCTTTATCTAGCACATGGACGTCGTCTGGCTGATGATGATGATGAGCAATGCGACCAGCCGAGGTCTGACGGTAAGTACCGGCACCGATACAGACACATTGCGGTAGCATTATCTACTTCACAAGAGAGAGGACACGACTGGAGACGATGTACAAATTATAGAATTTAAGGTGTTTTCATGTGTATTGTCCATAATATAGTAATATGTTTCTTGTTTATATACATTTAATGCAATTAGAAAACCATCGAAAGCTTTTTGTTCATAATATTTGTATAGAGGGTCAAACGTGCCGTCATAGGTTTGTGGCGACCACTGAAGCCCATGTTATGCAGGTGCATATCCTCCTCATCCACCTATCTTGTCCTCCACAACTCACATAAGAAAAGCTTTTCTAGCCCCAGATGGGGCACCGGAAATTAATAAGCCGCACGAAATGTGACAGCACATCTCAAAGTGTGAAGTGGAGTCCGAGTGGCCGATGCCGACCGATTTAAGGATAACGAGTAAGACGTCGTAGTCTACCAAATTAAAGGCTCTACTGAAATCCAATAACATAGGAATTGTGATCATCCTGTTATCCGTAACCAGTCCTACGTCATCCGTTACCTTTAATAATACGGAAGTCGCGCTGTGAAATGGACGAAATCCTGACTGGAGGAGGACAAAGGAGGTCATCATTATATAGAAATGAGGAAAGTTGCTTAGCTACAGCTGGTTCTAAAATTTTAGATAAGATTGGTAAGATCATCCTTGGAAGGAATCGGTGTTCCCTAGTGAGGATTTGCAGTTTATCAAAATTTTTATTATTAGGTAAAATTGTGAAAGTATCATCAACATACCTCTTGTAGAACCTTGGTGTTATAGGTGAGGTTAGGGAACACCGATTCCTTCCAAGGATGATCCGTGAGGCTATTGAAATTAAAAACAACATCTAAATTTCAATAGAGAAGATGGCTGGGTTCTTCCCTCTGCTTGGGATCCAGTGGTGAACATAATCAAATCAAAAAGTAAAAATAACACCTCAAGAAAGCAAGATATAATAAGTACTGTTTGCGTTAATCGGAAGAATTAAAATTATAATTCTTCGGGTACTTTTAAAAACTTGGTACATCAGGACATCTGTCATCTCAGTCCACCCGTGACCATGGTTGCTGTAAAGCTTCTCAATCGTCGGGCTACATAAATAATTTAATAAACCGCGATAAAATCCGTAACAGCAGTTTTATTGTAATGTCTAACATTCGCGTAAACTTAAGACATCAATTTCGAGATTATATTAAAGCAAGCTGATTTATTTTTGTCCGATAGCAGGAATGGTGGTGCTGCAAAATGTTTATTAAGAGACTCAATATATTTTAAGTGAGTTACCGACATTTGATGATTTACCGACATCCAATGTGCCCAGGAATTTCCGCGTCTGTGTAAGAGGCAGATTTCAGTAGATGCGAAGATATATCACCGCTTAGCATCTCTACACTGCCTAATACAGAGGTTGCGCAACTTTTTATACGCATTGATATTTAGTTCTTAAGAGAATCGCTTACACTTGTGTTTAGCTATATTTCGCTAAATCATCATTTTTTTAATCTCAGCAGTCAACCAAGAAGCTGGCAAACGCTTTAATCAAATAGATTTGATTAGAACGTGCTTATTATAAATAGTATTTATGAAGGAAGAGGGGAAGTCAACTTTAATGTCGATAGATGTTGCATCATAGAGGTGACTGCGATTAATTTCTTCAAAATCACTGCGCAGGCCATTTAGGTCTATAAGGGGTAAACTACGTTACGTTATAGTTTCTCCTCTCGCTTAAGGTGTGCGAGGACACTAGAAAAATTACAAAAGATCGTGATAAGGAAATGAATCTAAAGGTTGATCATGAGGAATAACTTCATCAGGTTGGGATACAAAAATTAGGTCTAAAAGGGAAGGATTTGATTAAGGTGGAGAATATTCAAAGAGGAAATGTGGTTGTGGAATGTATGAGATCTACGATCCTGTTTTTGTAGGCAAGAATTGAAATCACCCATAATAACAATGTGGTCGAAACAAGGACTGTGTAAATTAAGCAATTCCTCAAGTGTATCAAAGTAGTCAAATGCAGAAGACGGCTGCAAATAGAGCCACATGCCAAGGAGTATTCTATTGTGAGAGATGGATAATTCAACTAACAAAAACTAAAGTGTGTCACGAATAACATTAGGAGATTGACATATTATTGTATAAGGTATATTCTTGCTGACATAAATACATGCACCCTCTCCTCTGCCATGTATTCGATCTTTACGTACTAACGTAAAGTCGTGAAGAGGGTAAAACGTGGAAAAGGCTAAAAGAACCAAGATTCAGACACCATAACACAGTCTACAAAAACAAATTTTAAAGATGTAACGAGATCCGAGTAATGGGCAAGGATACTTTGTGCATTTATATGAACCACGTTAAAATGAGGTCGTTTTTTGTGTGATTTTGAATGTGGAAAGACCAATTGAAATAAATGTACATGAAAGTCTAACTAAATCTCTTATATTCTCTTAATCCCCCGTTAGTCCTTCTATTTTAATGTAAATTGTAACAAGTGGCGCCCAACGTAAAAATTAAATAATAATTGCATTGCAGTTCTTAAATATTTGTTCTTTTAATCGTAACATATATTAATATCTTACCCACAGTCATAATCAATATATTGTTGAAATTAATGTCGTAAAATTAAGAATTTAATTATTTTTTGACAGAACATTGAGGGTAGATAGTTTCTAACTTTGATACTTATCGCATTGTGTACGCAGTTACTAATATTGTAATTTAAAGTTACATTATTATCAAGCCAAGTGTATATTGAGGTTATAAATTGTTTCGAAAG
>JAFELO010000032.1:168146-188223 GCA_017140195.1 Eumaeus atala | reverse complement strand
AGCGGGGTCTACCTCCATTTCTGCCTCGGGTGTCACTCCTTGAGTGACGGTGGCCTCCTTGTTCTTCTTTTGCTTCTTCTTATTCTTCTTCTTTTTGGGCTTGATCCCTGGGGTTTGAACTGTGGCCTGAGATGAGGCCCTGGGGATGGGGTTATTCGCCTCCGCCATTAGAGACGCGGCTGTCGATGGTGGTAGCTCCATCTGTAGTGCTTGAGGCCGCTGGGCTCTCACCGTAGTGATAGCCACCAGGCCGGCGCGCTTGTTGCGCGCCTCTCGTTTGAACACCGGGCAGGCGGTGCTGTTGGCCGGGTGGGCCCCGGCGCAATTCGCACAGACCGGCGGGTCCGTCTTGGGGCACTTACAATCGCGCGCGAAGTGCAGTTCGCTGCAGCGAACGCAGGCGATCCTCCGGTGGCATTGTTTAGACGAGTGTCTAAACTGCTGGCACCGGTGACACTGGGCGGAGCCTTTCTTGCCCCTCCATGCGTCGATCTTGATGCCCGGTAGATTGAGCATCTCAGAGACCTTGTAGATCTCTGTTATCGCTGCCTCCGTTCTCTTGATGAGAGCGAAGAATATACAGCCGGGTCTGTTCTGCCTCGCCTGGATCTGGCGGGCGTACTCGGGCTCGAACCCCAGGCGTTCAAGCTCCTCCATAATGTCTTTGGGGTCTGTGTTTTCCAGCAGACCCCTGATCGCTACTTTTATACTCCGCTCCTTCGGGAGGGAGTACGAGAACCAGCTGAGTCCCTCTGTCGCCTCGAGGTCGCACAGGTACCTCTGTACAATCCGGTACTCGGCCTCGCTCTGAGGCGAGAAACGCACCCTCTTGCCGAGGGGCTTGGCATTCGGGCTGTGGCCGAGTAGTTGCCGCAGCTTGCCGAAATGTTGTACCCAGTTGGGCAACACCTCGACGACGAGCGGCGGATACCTGGCCTCACCCTTTTTTTGCGCGTCTGCGCTGGCCGGCGCCATTGTTTGCGGCGCCACAGGAATGCGCAGGTAGCGCGCTCGGGGCCGGCGCCGCCGTCGCTTCGGCGAACGTGAGAGTGCGAGCGGGACGGGGAGAGTCCCCGTCTCTCTTCCTCTCCAGCATCTATTTGGGCGGCGACAAGGTAGGTGACGATGCACTTACCTCCTGCTCCCTTGATCTCTTGTGAGGGACCCTCGTCTCCTCACGTGTCTGCGGGTTCGGCGACGTCTCCTCCGCCGAGTCCGCTATGCAGTCGCTCTCGTCGACTGCCGCTTCCGATGTCGTCGTGGTCGTGGTCGAGGACTGCGAAGCGCTGTCCAGCTCCATCTCGTTGCTGCTCGACGACTCCACGGAACTACTGCAGCTTCTTCGCCTCCTCGGGCTTGTTGGTGGCGATGAGATTGGGGACATGGTCCCCGTGCAGGGCTCGAGGGCCTGCACTGGATTGTGGATTCTTCACCTGCCTATCTTCAAGGTGGGCAGTCTGCGCGTGAACACTTCGGCGGCCTCACGGTCGCCGGGCGGTCCAGTTGGCGGTGATCTGCACTGAAACTTCAAAAACTTCTCTTCAGAGTGGTTCGTCACGCACTGCAGTTGCTTGCAGACTGAGCCGATCCACGATATTATATTAGGCGTTAGTAGTTATTTAAATGATCTGCAGAAGTCTCGCCCGTAAGAGTGAAAGAGACGAGTTGTTACATGATGTTGTTTCGCATGAGCAGGTCTACTCATACGGATCATTACTATCATTCGTCACATTACTATGACGTTATACCTTTACAATGTAAGTATATAGTCGGGGTGGATCGCTAGTATATGTACTGTGTGTAAATGTATTCACGTAAGTTCTTGAGTTTTTTATAACGTTCTTCAAAGCGATTGTATTGGATTCTACAGTCGACACTGAAGCAATAAGTTTAGGCTTCCGTATCAAGTCGTCAGTACACAACGTTTGCTTGCCTTCTTCACCCTGTGGGTTAGCCGCTACTCACCAAATGAAACGAGATAGAATAACCAGTACTTAGCGGTTGTATCATACGAGAGAACCTCTTGCTATAAGAATACTCGCAACTTGTGACGAGCATGTCGCTGTAAAAATCTTTTATCATTTGGTTCTTTGCAGTGGGAGGTTTTGGGGGAAGCGTAACAGATCTGCTAAACCTTTGGCAACAAAACGTCTTAAACATTCTGTTGGGCTTAAAGTATTAGATGTTTCTCATATGTATCAGTTATAGTAGACAGAAAAAAAATATGAAAATTATTTTAATGCTATCAAGTCAACACCACTGAATACATTTTTAGAGAAATGTCCCCAGGGAAAGATAAAGGTTACGTTTTAATTGGCTACAACAAATTAGTATGTGTATGTTGATACCACTAGCGGGATTAAATTATGTTAAAAAAGTAGTCAACATATTTTTAACTGTTATAAAAAGTTGTCGAGTACATTCCTCGAACAAGTGGCTATGCGGAAGCCGCGCGGTATTGTTTAGTGGAAACGGCGCAGAATTTATGTCCTCCGCGAACACTTTCAAAAATTCCAGCATCGTGAGTTAGCGGCTCTATTGTTTGGACATTTGGCACTGCACAAAATATTATGCGTTTAATGTAATAATCAAGTAATATAACGGCTTGATAGGCTCATTAGTATAAGCCTACTCAAAAAGTCATGCTTTAATTATATACAGCTGGACTTTTTATGGTACGTCTGTCAAGGAAAACTAAAGGACTGGTGTGAAAAATGTGGAGACATAACATTGCTAAGCAGTGAGGTAGTATAAAAGACAATAAAAACATATGAAGCTCTGTAGTATATGATATCAGAAAGCTCTACCAGACTTATAAACCAACAAAGTAAATTTGTCAACAATAAGTATGCTCCTACCAACCCAGGTGAGCGAGTTAAACAGGAAATTACCCGGTTTTTAACACAATCCCTCAATGCTCACTTGTTACGCCGTACAGGTGAAGTTGTGTTACGTCCGACACTTTAAAGGTATTTTTGCACTAGCAATCATTCAGCCTGTTCATACATTCTTCTACTTGTAACAGGCTCACCCTCACTTCACGTTGAATTTTTTTTTATTTCTGTATGGACGAGAAAACGGCGGTATTTATTCATTTATTACAATAAAACTACTTTTATTGTGGTTTATTTATTTGACTACTTTTTTTTAGAAACCCGAAAATGTTTTTCTTCTTAATTTAGAATACTAATAATAATTTGTAGACTTAGCTTAAAAACGCGCGGCAGATCTGCTGCGATACAAATTGTTATACAACAATCGGTCGGTATTGCGCAGCGTAAGTGACTGCTTTTGGGGACCTCTTTATAATAAATATAGATTATGCACTTAGCAGTAGATAATATTTAAATAAATAAGCTTTTTGGTGTCTCTGTAGTGTCAGGCTTCGTTCAAATAAGTAACATTAAAACATATGACACCGCCTTAACAGCGATGCCTATGCGTGAGTGAGGACCCCACATCACGCGTCATAATGAGCGTCTGTAGCTACCGCATGGCTCCGACTGTTCATCTGATGCCTTTGCCACAAATAATAAAAATTACAAATACCAAGGCCGCAGATGGTGGTGTCATTAGTCGCCCGTCTGCTTCGGCCGCTACTTTTGGACGTACTCCTAATCTCCGCGCGGATGTCGCCCGATGCCTTCAGATTGAATGTGTTCAGCGGAGGATGTAACGAGATAAATGTACTTGTTTCTAGTTCAAATATTATTAACTATATTTTAAAAGGTGGAAAATATCCTTTGTAGCCAAAAGTTTCTGAATGCTCATTATACAAAAAGCTTATCTCATTAGGCAACAACTGTAGTATAAAAAATATATAAAAATATCGAATGTAATCTAGTAGTTGCGGCATTGCACGCGAAGTTCTCTGCCTCTACCGGAGCGGTACCTGTAGCGCACATGGTGCCGCCTTAGAAGAGATCTTTTTACACCATGCTTCATGCGGTTTGTTAGTAACCGGTGGCCCATTGAAAGAATAGGGTGACAGAAAGCAACACCATTATCCGTGTGGATGTTTATGAGTGTAGATTGTCAAATGGCTCCCATTGCTCGTTTGTACGCATATTTTTTGCAGGAGACGGCGGCACGAGCCGGGAGGTATCTCTCGCTCACATGTCATGACATGACAGACACCGACGTCAAGTCACAGCCATATTGACACATTTAGTGTAGCTTGTGAGTGGCCCATTGGAGGGGAGGAAGACAGGACCGCGAGGCATATGCATGATAATAATACAGATGTCTGCAGGCATCAAAAGGCTTCATTTGCTAGTTTACCGATACATAAAGTAAATGCTACCAAATAAATAAAGAAAACCAAAATTATTTGCGTTGACAATGTTAGACCTCTAGTACACAGATAACACCACAGTGTTTATCTTAAAAATTCAATTACCCTTAATATGTGTTTAGTTTATTATCTAATTCTTCTAACAATTTCAATTACTGAGATAAGTCATTTTTATTATTTTATATAATCATTATTAAATAATCTAATAAAAGCACAAATTGTACCAATATTTGTATCCCCCAAAACATCTACAATCACAATTATAAATAACGGTAAGAAATTTTATCTGCAATTTTTTTCTGAGAGAGTTTAATTCGGAAGAGTCCGCCTGACCTAGACATGTCGACTAATGTATTTAAGTAACATCATCATCATAATGTCAGCTAATTATTTTTTTATGTTAAACCCTTAAGTTTTTCTATTATATAGCGGGCAGACGACCAATCGGAGCCTTTCGGTGACACCCATAAACATTTGCATATAAGTTATACAGATGTGCTAGCCTGCTGCCATTCTCCGCTGCGGTGAAAACGCTAATAGATGGCGTAAGAGGTACCTCCATGTGCATTCCGTCCCATTTCGGCTGCAATGCAGCGTAGCTCTACCTGTTACAAATGTATTATTGAGTGGAATTTATTACTGAATAGACCGAGACGACCGCTCGACCAGGTGGCTCAGTCGATAACGTGGTTGGTCCGCGTGTTACACCAGAGGTAGCGGGTTTGAATCCCGCCTCGGTCTTGGACGTTTATGTATGTATTATACGTATTTCTATAATAAAAATCTTAAATGTATATAATTTCTTAAATTTAAAGTAATATTAATTGTGTTTCCTTTGTCTGGTACCTGTAACTCAAGTCCTTACGGTACTTACCACAGGCTTAGGAAAACGTAACTATAAAATAGTCTGATCATGGAATGTCAAACTTTGTCTTTCCCTATACTTTGATCCTTCCGCTTTCGTATTATATATAATTTATCTTTTGTACCAATTTTTATATAATAAGGCTAAAATGAGCTGTGGCGTGTATCCACTCACGTTTCTGTACAACAGAGATAATTCTTCCATATGAGAGGTCATGTCTTATATACTTATCCCTACCTTCATCCTCCCCACCTGCTGTCGGCTACTCTCAAACCGCACGAAACGCGACAGCGATGCTATCACTGTCCAGCAGTATCAGGTGAACGTGATTTATCGAATGTTTTGCTTCCTTTGAAGCTACGAGAACAGTACAGTTCGTTAATTGAGTGATATTATTACATTGGACATCAAAGAAACAAAATTAACCGACACACTAATGCGCTTGTTGAAGTGGCTGCGGGTCGTAAGAGTACATACAAGTAAAGAAATGTCGACTATTTGCTGCTGTCAAAATACTTTTACCGCAAAATTTATCTTCTTTATACTTTTATATTATAAGGGAGCAAAATAATGAAATTCAGGCTCATTTATAACTACTGACGCTCATGGACACCCACCTTGGTTTTATACAAAAGTGTTGCATTCCTTTGCTTCTCGCCTGCTTTGGGCCACTGGAAGTTCAAGTAACAAGGGAGGCGATAGCATACGTCGTGCCCACAATGTTTTTATTTATTTTCGGGGTGGACTTGGATCAGTTGAATTATTGGAGAACAGTATGAATGAAAGGTCCTCGTTACACTGCAGGAGAAATAAAGAATAACACACGCACACACAAAATAATATCGATGTGAAGCAGAACACAACCCCAAGACCGGTAAAAGAAAGTAGAAATCTTATTTAGTGTAATCGTCATGTAGCATTGCAGTCGATTTCGCCTGGCACAGCCGGGGAGATACACCTCACTCACATGACTATACCGCAAATTACTATTTCGTCACGTTTCATGCGGTTTGAAAGCCGCTGGCCTATTGAAGTGGAGGAGGAAAATCACGCATTAGCATGACAATGAGGATGACTAAACGCATCGGTAGTCGTTGGAATGCTCCAGTGTCTCGTTAGCCCTCCTATGCTATCTATACAAATTAATCTAGTGTGATACTGTATGTCCATATTATTTTACAGTATGAAGGGGCAAACTTGTTCTCTCAGTATTTTGGCAACGAACGATACGAATGGAGATCCACATAAATGCTGTACGGATTTGTCGCCTTCCTTCTCGGTGAAACGCTTTAAGCCCTTTACCCTAAACTTTACTTTCACTTCACGGTGGTTCCATGTGAACGAGAGGTATCCTTCCTTAATGATTCAGTTTTTCCAGACCTAAAATTACGCTGTGAAAGCGAAGAAAGCCCCTGTACAGCTTCGTCAGTGAGTGCTCGTTTGGGGACATCCCGATATTAGGGTGTTTGTAACAGCTAATTGAACTATTATTATCATGGCCAGATGGATAGAGAGGTCCCTCCTCCCACGACTTTGGCGTCTGGGTCTCTCGCACGTGGTGAAAGTGGCCTCGTCGCTAACGTGTACTTTCGACTCATGACCTAGCGAACCCCCTCCCCCCCTCAAATGCTTCTACAGTGCTCTATGGTAATCTCTTGCAACGTTTTGACTCTTGCTACATAAAATGCACCGTATTTATGTTGCAATCTAAACAATAGAGCCGTGGACTCGCGGTCCGGGAATTTTTGAAAGTGTTCGCGGCGGACATGAATTCAGCGACGCGTTCCGCTAAACAATACCCAGGGGCTTCCGAATAGCTCTGCTCGAGAAATGATCTCGGCGACATGTTATAATAGTCAAAGATCTATTTCTTATAGTGTATGGAGGCAAGCAGGCATTCTGATCCATTTGGTTGGATTGACATCGTCGACCTTTGTGATTGATAACGGGATAATGAACAGAAAAAAATATAAAGTGGAAACTGACAGGTCATAATCATATTCAGAAATATGGTGAGGTATCATTACCTAGTCATATTTTTATTCTCTTATTACCGTTCAACTTTCCTTCGATATTTTTTTGGAGATTTTCTGGGTTGTGTTGTGAAAAAAATGTGTACACGTGTAGTAGAATCATGCGAGCTGTGACCGCTCTGCTCACATGATTGAATCCGCATTGAATAAATCCATTTGAACGTTATCGATTTTAACACCAGCGTAAAAGTATACCGCGCTCATTTCTTATGTGTAGCTTTCTTTCATCGTAATATTGTAGTGTAAGGGGACTAACTGGCACCCAGAACCTTTTAATGAATACTGACAATTATAATATCTATGGGTATGACAATATCACGGTAGCCTAGCCCTGTGCTAAGTATCGTAAGGACTTGTAAATTGATACTTATGCCCCTGATGAAGGCCCCTGGCTATGCACAAACCGCACGTAGCACGAACGCATCACAGCTGTCACTTTACGGCGATATCATGTAAGCAAAATATTTTTTCCCGTTTGTGTAGGCACAATTCGGTTTAATGCAGCACACATGCACCTCTTACAAAAATGTCGTTACAGTAATGCTGTATGTTTCAGTAATCTTCTACTATCACTACATCTATTACACAAAGGAACACATGCAGTTATTTCTCCTTCTATCACCTATTCTCCTACGACACGAAGGAGCTGATTACTTATTACACTGAAAACAATCCATAAAAGGGTACTGCAACAGATGCTGGCGTTAGCTTTCTAAATTAAATTTATGCGTCATGGAATTAGGATGCTTTAGGAGTTTATTGTGGTCATTCCGAAGCTTTTCATTTACAGTATGCAACATTAATCAGGAAATTTTACCACTATGGTAAAGGAGGCATGGCTCTCAAGCTCTTGAATTCGTATTCAAATATAGTTCTGTACTCAACGGATTGAGGTTAATGAAAAAAGATCGTACGAAAATAATAGAGAAGTGGGGGTCCCACATGGATCTACTTTAGGCCCTTCCTTTTTTTTGTTTATGTAAATGACTTGCAATTCATAACAAAAGATGAAAAAAGGAAAACATACACCATAATAATTTATCGCCACATATTGTATGTGACGATAAATTAGTATGGTGGTACAGTGGTTTAAGGTTGATAACTTACTATTGAACAGTAATAAATCTTAATGCAAGAAATTCACCCTGCCATGTGAGGCAAACAATATTCTACTAAATGCCGTGAGTTTAGATTTAATAGAACCAACGGTGTTTTCTGAAATAACACATGCATAATACCAGTGAGGTCTTCATATTTCAAGAATTGTGAATTAGCTTAGTCCAGCATACTCCTAGAAAAAATGTTATTATTGTGATGAAAATACGGCTGAATTAGTTAACTTTAGTTACTTCCACAGCATTACATGTAACTGCATACTGTTGCGGGGGAATGCTACCGAAATCAATAACATATTTGTCCTACAGAAGCGAGCTGTTCGTGCAGTTTCAAAAAGAAAACAAAACAAAGAAACAATTCGTTTCAGGGACAATGTACACGTCCATTCAATTTAATTACAGAGCGCCCGCAAAATCTATCCAATAGTAAATTTTAAAGTACCGTAAAGAAACGTTTGTACATTAAAGGATATTACAAAATAAAAGATTCTTGGAAGGTACCATACCTAGGGAATGAAACTGTCCCTCCAGGTGGTTTCGGTATTGTTATAATAAATGAATAATAATAATAATAAAATTTAATAGAACAAAGTGTAATTATAATGTAACTTGTGTAT
Source organism: Eumaeus atala (assembly GCA_017140195.1). Taxonomy (NCBI): domain Eukaryota; kingdom Metazoa; phylum Arthropoda; class Insecta; order Lepidoptera; family Lycaenidae; genus Eumaeus; species Eumaeus atala. The sequence goes on along the minus strand of JAFELO010000032.1, from coordinate 179,299 downwards.
ATTATCCCAAATCATCAGTCATGCTGAGTTTCTTTCGCCGGTTCTTCTGAGGTCAGGTTTAGGGTTGAACCGGTAATAGTGAATTAACGATGTTCAAAACGAGATTTGTAAAATTCCATTTTGAATAAAATATTTTGATTTTGAATGGAATGAAATATTTAAATTCCTTCTCAGAAGCAATATCTTACTCTAATGTATTATAGCTTAAGTGAAATTATATTTTCCTTCCTTGGGTTTCGGACGTGAAATCAGAAGGATTTACCACAGGACCGAGCTTGCACTTGCTGCGGGGATTTTATCTATTTCGGTACACCATTCAAATTTAGATTAACCAACATGTATTTAGATATTATAATTTAAAATATTATTGTAAGATTTCTTTATTGTAGGACTACACCTTGAGAATAAGACACTTTCACAGATTTTTTCTTCTACCACACTTAGGAACACAGAGCTATTTTTCCGTCTACCACCACTTCAGAAATTGAGTAATATGCGGAATGGGAGAAAGTAAACACACGACGGCCGTTAACGCACAGATTTTTATTGGACGCAATGCTTGCATACCCCCATATATCTCATTCCTCCCCTATATAAAAAGACATATTGGTTACAAAAACTTCCTAATCAACCTCGGGATAGCGCTTCTGTCGTACAGTCATATTCGGTTCGGTCTGGTCGTACTCAGTCGCACTCGGCAGGCTATCTTCGGCTTCACAGAAGGACTAATCTCCAGGATCACGCGCAGTCATAGGACGACGGACACCCCTCGTCATCGTCTCCCATGATGGTGTCGAGCAAAACTGTGCCTTGTCACTTACTGCAGGCGAGCTCGTGTTGTCGTCAGTAGGAGAAGAACATTAAAAAAATAAGTGTTTCTAATTCGTTAGAAAATACTGGTACATAACGCAAGAATAAAGATTGTAAATCGTTTGTCGGGGAAGGACGGAATAACAGTCGAGCTTCTTAGGGCAGGAGGCGAACCATTCTTACGAGATCAAAAAAAATAATTAATTTTGTCCTTCGGCGGTGCCTACCTCGTAAGGCGCGTCGGGGTTTCACAGAGGATTTAACACCGTGGACCACATTTTCACCATAAAGCAAGTTGTACAATAGAAACATGAGTACAATCAGCCGCTGTGCCTTGCCCTTGTGGACTTCGAAAAATCGTTCGACTCCATCGACATCTGGGCCATTCTGGAAGCTCTAGAGCGTTGTCAGGTTGATTGGCAATACGTCGAAGTACTGTCGAGCATTGTATGACGCTGCTTTTATGACCGCTCTGATTCCTGGAGGTCAAACAAAGCCAATCCAATTGCATTGGGGAGTGCGACAGGGGGATGTCATTTCCACGAAACTGTTCGATAGTGATTCGGAGGACGTCTCTAAGACTTTAAATTGTGCAGAATGCGGCATAAATGTTATTAGTACCTCTCACATCTTCGTTTCGCAGACGATATCGTCGGAGTCGTTGGCCGAATCGTTGGAGAGCTTGCAGTAAGCATTGCACAGCCTAAATGATACCTCTTGACGTATTTGCCTTAGGTTAGGTTTGCCTTGGACAAGATGAAGGCCATCTTTAACCTACACACACGTGCCTCCTAGGCTGGTCAACGTCGATGGTGCTACTCTCAGAGTCGTAGACGAATACGTCTACCTCGGGCACCTATTGCAATTTGGTAGACACAACTTCAAGGAGGAAGCCGATGGAAGGACCAGTTGGGTCTGGCAGCACTCCGGAAACTCGGTCATATTCTCACGTCGCCTTCACCGCAGAGCTTGAAGACGAAAGTCTTCAACCAATGCGTTCTCCCCGAGATGCCCTACGGGGCCGAAACATGGCCTCTTTATTTACGACTGGTCCTCTAGTTTGCTGTAGCTCAACGGGCTATTGAAAGAGGTATGTTGGTTCTCTGTCCGACAGAATTCTTAAACTGTGTGTATATATGGTCCGGTTAGCGCGGTTTATGTGTATGCGTACAGTATGTTGATTTTCTATTATATCGAAGGCATGTGATGCCTTCGACTTAATAGAAAATTTACAACATCTCAAATATCTACATTAACATTTTTTGGATTCCACAAATTTAGTGATAGGTACTACATTTTATTCTAATACAGTTACTGTACATAAAATCGCCAAAATTATAAAATCTCTTAAATCAGAAGCAGGGGGAAATGATCAATAAATTTAAGGATACTTTCACTAATTATGTCAGATTCAGTACAAACTACTACTTCCATAGTTAACACATCCATCAAATCCCACACATCTTAAAGACCTACGGCCAATAAGAATCCTACCATGCTTATCCAAGGTATTAGAGAAAGCAGTCTCTGTACAAGTAACAAACAACAAACTACTTAGAAAGAAACAACATGTTACCAGAGGTGTAATCAGGTTTAAGGAGAGGTCGAGGGCCCGTCACGGCTTTACTTGATGTGCCTGATAACATATTACAGTCACAGGACCAAAACATGTGTACTCTCCTTGTATTTTGGACTTCTCACGTGCTTTTGATTCCTTAAATATCAGCCTGCTCCTGTCCAAATTGAGCTATTACGGCCTTGATCGCGATGTCATAAATTGGTTTAATTGTTATCTGAGTGGACGTCTCCAGTATGTAAAAATAACCAAATATTATGGGCCTTATCTCGTCTCAGACATAATTGCCATATGGATAAGGTGTACCGCAGGGCTATATACTAGGTCCTATCCTATTTTATTATATGCGGCAGACAAGCAAGATCATATACTTCACTGCAAATACCATTTCTATGCAGACGACACCCTAGTCTATATCTCCTGTAGGCCACCTGAAATCAACACTGCAATTAAGTGCAAGTCCAGCCGCACAGTCTAGCCGCGCACTGTGACGCTGTCTCTGTGGGTAACTGCACTGAAGACTAGGTAACTGCAAGAAATGACCCTCAAAGAGATTTAAAACATCTGTGTACGGTACCTCTGCGAGATTTTTTGGCAGTGCTCCAACCTGACGCTAATGTATAAGTACCGTGCGAGAGTACGCTCAGCAAAAACATACGCGTCGATATCGTTCGCGATGACACACTGTAACATCCTGCTCTGGAACATTTACCATTCTTGGACATTGTAGTCGAAAGTAGACACGAACCCACTGTAACAAACGGACATCCTTAATTGTTCTACATAGGTAGGTAAGTAGGTATCTCGTCGCCACTGAGTAATATGCGGCACGGTAGCAAGTCAATATATGACAACCGTTAACGCACTGATTTTTATGTAACGGCGTTTTTCATGCATGCCCACATATATATCGGAAATTTTATCCTGGTCCGCGATGTGTTTGCTATTTTGACGTGACGACAGTCGGATAACAGGTCATAATGATGAAAGTGCTAATGAGGATTAAACGAATTTAAAATACATCTCCCGCGAAGAAATCGAAGCTACTAGATCTGGACGATTCTCGTCTTCGTAAGTTTTCGTTTGGGGCATCACACGATTAATGAGTATTTACTTTGAAAAATAAAATTGCAGGAGGAAAATTAAGTTGCTCCTTTTCTTTATGGAATTTTTGAAATTCTAAACGGAAAAGACACGGACTTTATATATTTATTCAAACTTCAATAGAGGGGATTATCAATTTGTCTGTTTATTTTAGTATTATACGATTTTCGTAATCTTTTGAAACAACGTAGCCAGAACCCGCCGGAGTACTTTGTAAAAATGGTAAAAAAATGTGTATTTTTCTATTAGATAGGGGGCAAACGCGCACATTGTTCAAGATCACCGCCACTCATAGTCTTTTGCAAGACTAGGCATATTCCAGATACGTTTCCGGCTTTTAAGGAATAGGTATTCTATTTTCTACAAGACCTCTAAGTCGTACCGGATCGGAAATATCTAGAGAGGCAGCTGGCTCCACAGTTCTGTTTTAGGCGGTGAAAAGTACAGTTTAAACCGAATTGTTGTAGATTTAGGGACATCAAGGTGATGGTCGTGGAACTTAGAGTTCCGTCGCGATGTCCTAATATGGAATTCGGCTGCTGGTATCAAGCCGAACAATTCCTCGGAACACGGGGCCGTGCGCCGTCTATCACAATCTGAATGTTGCGATTTGCCAAGAAGCTAGTGATGCAATCGGATAATATCACGGGAAGTCCTTATGATGACCAGCCGCAAATGCCTCCCTTTTGGTTGCAACTGCCTCCGCCCATCGGTGCGGTAAATAAAATAGAGGACAACCAGCTGAATGCTTTGTACTGGCAGTCATTAATTATTTAATGATCTTCTAAGTATCGCAAAAGCCGGCAATCGATAATGGATTCCATAATTTTAGAAAACAAAGAGGTTATCGCAATAGGTCGGTAGTTGGATGGGTCTGAGTGGTTATATTTGTTAGGGAACGGGTGTACTATAGCTGTCTTCCAAGAGCTGGGAACTACGCCTAGAGAGTAGGAGAATCGGAAAAGGCGCGTCATTACCGGAGCCAACTCCGAAGCACATCTACGCACGCATCTACGCATCACAATCGCAGCAATGCCCTTCAGGCCCATTTGACTTATGGATGTTCAGGGAAGAGCGTGCTTTATGCACGGCGCTCTGCTGTAACATAATATCCGACATCGAATAACATAGGATAAGAGGCAGCGGAGTTCTCTGATCATCTAAAAGAGGAGTTTGACGCAAATAGAGAGCCCGGAAGTTCTGCTATTTCTTTTGCGGCATAGGCCATGCGATGGCCAGCGAATCATCATTCCGGCGCAAGGAAGGCAGAGCTGGATTAGCAGAAATCCCTGGAACAGCCTTAGTGAGGGACACCCGGTTGCACGAATTTCTGAAGGAACTTATCTTTCGTCAACTTTGCTTACGTGCTATGACTTTGATTTGGCAATAATTTTTTGAAGAACCTAGAGGCAGAATTATACTCCTTCTTAAGTACTATGGTATTCTCGTCCCGGGTACTCGCCGCTGCTGCATGTGCTTGTTAATACTCCGGTTATATACGCGACGACAGCCTAGAAAACCTCTGGTCTGCTGACCTACAGTGCCAGACTGGATGACAGCGTGAGACCCATATCAGGCAGTAGTCTGACAAGCTCAAATGAGAATCGACAGAGACCAGGTAGCAGTCCGGATGGGAGGTCAATAGTAGGTCCAACAGGGAATTTATATAAGAGTATTACCGAGAGGATGATGTGAGTAATTGTATCAAATCATATGCCAAGCCAAAGTTATTAAAATATCTTCCCGCGTTGTTAGTGTACGTGGACCCAGTCAAATGGTGTGATGAGCGATAAAATCAGTAAGTATCACGATCTCTGCTATTGGATCCTGCTTCTGCTATGTGCTCAAGGTGTAGGTATATTTTTATATTTCCGATATGGGGTCTGTATAGGCATGCATGTGCGGGTGGTCATCGCTATCTACACGTAGCCAAAGGATGGATACGTCCTTGTCTTCCAGGTTGAAGACGCGATGATAGCAGATATCTTCTCCGGTAAATACACACATTCCAGCCCTTGGTATATATAATTGTTCTAATTTATACCCTGGGAAGGTAAGGTAAGATGAATAAGCCGAAGTAGATATTAGCGTTTCTGTCAGAAAGAGGAAAGAAAGCTGGCTTTGCTGTCTCAAATTTGGACAGCATTGGGTTTGGACTACAACCCCCTGATGCTTCATAAATCAATAACTAGCAGGGGGAGCCTTCTGCTTTTTATTTCGTTTGCCCCCAATAAAACGGACATGGATAACAAATGTTTCCCCAGAATACGTGGGGCGGCCTGGGCATTCAGGATAAGGTTCTGAACCTGGACACTGCCCAGGAAGAGATTCTCTAGTTGCTACATTGCTGGTTGCTGCTAGAGGGAGGGTAAGTCCTACCGGAACCCTCACGCACACTGATCGAGGCGCGACGTTGACGGAATCAATGCCACTTCACGTCGGAGACTTTGGGACTGAACAATGGGGGTGGGGTTCCCATCGCCCCTTAACCCGTACGCAAAAGCGCCTCCTTCTGTCTGTTGCTCTTTGGTCCCCTCTTTCTATAAGAGGGGTACCGAGAGCGATTCCTGCTCTTGATCTTTAGCCCCCTCTTCTTTTTGGATGGGTGCAAACATCCCATTCGGTTCGCTACTTTACACACAGGCTACGCCTGGTTTCAGGTACTGAGCCCCACACCCAAGGCTCAAACCATGGTGGGTATTTAATCTGGAAGAGACTATATTAATATTGTCTATCAAATTTACGTCGTCTAGTATCAGAAACATACGGTACTTAATACGGCCTACATTAATGTGGTGCAGTAAACCCAAAAATATTTTTCTTATCTTTATCTTTTTACAATAACTCGTATCTTTTTCACCGCCCTATGCAGATTAATGCCGTCAATCTGCCCAAGAGTCCTTACAATAAGGTTCACTTAGGACAAAATTATGTTTATGTACAAATAATGACTCTCTCTATGTAACAGTGCAGTATAACATTGTGTATTCTTGTGTGTCGGGTATACAATCACGGTATTTTGATTATATTGCCGTATCACAGTTGAAGAAGCGTCGATATTACGTCTACTCCAGGATTGATATCTAATAAATATATTGTATCAATTCATTTCTGTGCGCGGCTCACGTGCCGAGCTAACAGAGTTATAACGGCTTCTCCTTCCACCTCGGGGCACATTATACAATATTAATACCTCGTGTTGAGATTTATCGATCCTACTGTATGATTTACTTTTATAAGACGGAGCAAACGAATAAGTGTATTTTGCTGATCACAGACATTGGCACAAACAAATTATGTAGCCTTCATTTTCAACGCACCAATGCGACATCCAGACTTATGTTTAGAAAAATATTTCGGAAGAGTTAGTGCCATGCTGTATAGTAGGAGGCAGTGCCATGCATGGTACATGACACTACAACATCCTGTTTGTCGCTGTCGCGTTTTCTGCGTTTTATGAGTATCCGGTGGCCCATTGGGGGGGGAGATAGGAGGGCATTTTATATATATATATATATATATGTATACTTTATATATATATCTAATTCATCATTATCATCATTTTATCATCATTAACGGCCCATATCGGTCCATTGCTGAACATAGGCCTCTTTCAACATCCATCCCTGATCGGCTACTGCAAGGATCGTCTTCCCATGTAGTGAACGGTCGACCTACACTAAGAATATAATAGTTTATTTATTGCGAATTTGCGTAGTACATAGATGTTGATTCTTCATAATTCCATTAAAATGTTCATTCAAATTTTGCCTGAGCATGCAATGCTATAAAAATCGCTTTCCTAATTAAAGTTACAAAATTATAAAATTAAATTTTTTATTATTACGTAATTATTAATTAAAGTGTCAGCGTCAATTCCAGTATATAATTAATCCAGAATAGGTATATAAATGCATTATGTAACTACAAATATTATGTCAATAAAGTAATAACTACATTGTAACATTTTGTTGCAATAATTTAGTTAAAAAACTCATTTAAGCTTGTACATGTTATTGCCAAATCCACTAAGAATATTTAAAATTATAAATTTAAAAAGCCAATATGTAAAATAAATGCATTTCGTTTAATATGTCAATAAAGTAATCATTTACATTATAATAACATTTTTGTGGTAATAATTTCTTATCCTTAACTTTAAATAGGCTAATATTTAGTTGTTTCAGGTCCATTGGTACCTGTTTAGAAAATTTCAGAGCCATACCAAATAAACTCTTTGAAATGAGTTTGGCTTTACATGTCTGTAAACAAAATTTTTTGTCATCTCGTCAATTTCTACTTGTAAAATCAGATTTTTTCAAAAATTAAATATTGATTATTTTTAACAAAGCATGCAACTGCCAGTAGATACAAAAACGGAAGTGTCAGAACTTTGTGTTTTTGAAATAAAGGATTACAGCTTTCGGTTTTTGTAATTTTAAACATGGGCAATGTTTAAGAAGACACCTTTTTTGTACTTTAAATAGTATTTCTTTATATGTTGAATTGAAACAGAACATTATTCCGTGTCTTGATAAGGATTCGACCGTACCTACATATGCCGTAATCAATGCTTTAGTATCAACAGCGTATGATAGTTTATGTAATGCATATGTTTGACTACTAATGCGTTTATTCGATTTTTGTATATGGTCCTACCAATTAAGTCTATTGATAATTACAATATCTAGAAATTGTTTAGAATCTACTTGTCTTATTAAATTGTTCTTATAAATTAATTGAATGTCAGGTGAATCTCGAGATCTTTGACGAAAGTGTATAATATTTATTTTATTTAGATTCATTATCAAGTTATTATTATTAAGCCAATTAAATTACACTCTCCAGTGAATTATTTATTTCATCCTCATAACAATTTATGTCACTACAATTAATAGTTATTGTGTAGTCATCGGCCAATAATGTGTGTTGTGTCTGTGGGACGCCGTAATGTACCATTCGATTTGTTGATTTGTATGTTAGTACAGTCTTAGCATTATGGTATATTCTGTTGATTTCTGTAACATGAAATCTGTCTTTTGAATACGAAATAATAGGTTGCTGGACATTACCCCGTATACCACTGGTCTCTAGCTTTTTTTATTAACACATGGAGTACATAGTCGAATGCCTGGGTCATGTGGCAGAACACTGCACAGACCGGCATTCTTTTGTCAACTTGGCATATAATGTTCTTTAAAAAATCATGTATTGTAATATTCTTATCTACATATGAAATTGATATAAGTTCGATAGGTCTATAATAATTCCTTATTTTCCTTTTTAAGTAATGGCTTCGTAATAGTTTTTTCAAATCTTTAGGATATACACCTGTTATTATAATTGATTAATAAGATAGCTAAGATGTATACATATTTCTTCGTTAACGGATTTTATTATTTTTGTTGTGATTCCATCATACCCTACACTGTTTGTATTATTTAGATTTTTTATTATTTTATAAACTTGTAATGGTGAAGATGTTCTACACAGAGTTAATAGTTGAACTGTTGTTATTTGTATTATTTATATCAAACAATGGCTTAAACTTGTCAATAAAATAATCATTGAATAATGATCGTAGGATCCGTCACGTATTAATTTGATCTACTTTTATTTTTGCAATAGAATGTTTCGGTATGTTTAATCTTGTTTTGTTAATAATAAGTTTCCAAGTTGACTTCGAATTGTTAGCCGAGATATGTATTATTATTATACGCTTTCTTTGTAAGAGCAATTATTTTCTTTAACAGTATAGAATATCTATCATATTTCAACTTATTTTGAATACTTGATTTAGTCCTTAAATCCCAAAACAGTTTCCTCTTATTTTTGCTGCATATCTTAATTCTTTGAGATAGCCATCGAGGTTTACTAGTAACTTTTAAAGAAAATCATCTTTCGGGAAAGCAAAGGTCATAAAATAATTTAAATTGATATTACTATTATGGTAGTCGCGTATTTTTTACGTCAACATTGTAATTCAGTTTTTTTATTTGCTGGTATTTTTCTTCCTTTCCTACTCCCCTCCTATGGCCAACTGACTCCCAAATAAATCACTTTAGGGCGGCACCATGTGAGCGAGGGGTACCTCCCAAGTCGTGTCCACCTGATTCAGCTACGGCGCTACGCCTACTCTCTCTAATTATATATAACTCGTATAGAAACTATATTTTAGAGGATCGGCTCAGTCTGCAAGCAACTGCAGTGCGTGACGAACCACTCTGAAGAGAAGTTTTTGGAGTCTCAGTGCAGATCACCGCCAACTGGACCGCCCGGCGACCGTGAGGCCGCCGAAGTGTTCACGCGCAGACTGCCCACCTTGAAGATAAGCAGGTGAAGAATCCACACATCAGTGCAGGCCCTCGAGCCCTGCACGAGGACCATGTCCCCAATCTCATCGCCACCAACAAGCCCGAGGAGGCGAAGAAGCTGCAGCAGTTCCGTGGAGTCGTCGAGCAGCGACGAGATGGAGCTGGACAGCGCTTCGCAGTCCTCGACCACGACCACGACGACATCGGAAGCGGCAGTCGACGAGAGCGACTGCATAGCGGACTCGGCGGAGGAGACGTCGCAGAACCCGCAGACACGTGAGGAGACGAGGGTCCCTCACAAGAGATCAAGGGAGCAGGAGGTAAGTGCATCGTCACCTAACTTGTCGCCGCCCAAAAAGATGCTGGAGAGGAAGAGAGACGGGGACTAAACCCGTCCCGTTCGCACTCTCACGTTCGCCTAAGCGACGGCGGCGCCGGCCCCGAGCGCGCTACCTGCGCATTCCAGTGGCGTGGCAAACAATGGCGCCGGGCCGGCGCCGGCCAGCGCAGACACGCAAAGAAAGGTTGAGGCCAGGTTCCCGCCGCTCGTCGCCGAGGTGTTGCCCAACTGGGTACAACATTTCGGCAAGCTACTCGGCCACAGCCCGATTGCCAAGCCCCTCGGCAAGGGGGTGCGTTTCTCGCCTAAGAGCGAGGCCGAGTTCCGGACTGTGCAGAGGTACCTGTGCGACCACGAGGCGACAGAGGGACTCAGCTCGTTCTCGTACTCCCTCCCGAAGGAGCAGAGTATAAAAGTAGCGATCAGGGGTCTGCTGGAAAACACAGACCCCAAAGACATTATGGAGGAGCTTGAACGCATGGGGTTCGAGCCCGAGTACGCCCGCCAGATCAAGGCGAGGCAGAACAGACCCGGCTGCATATTCTTCGCTCTCATCAAGAGAACGGAGGCAGCGATAACAGAGATCTACAAGGTCTCTGAGATGCTCAATCCACCGGGCATCAAGATCGACGCATGGAGGGGCAAGAAAGGCCCCGCCCAGTGTCCCCGGTGCCAGCAGTTTAGACACTCGTCTAAACAATGCCACCGGAGGATCGCCTGCGTTCGCTGCAGCGAACTGTATTTTGCGCGCGATTGTAAGCGCCCCAAGACGGACCCGCCGGTATGTGCGAATTGCGCCGGGGCCCACCCGGCCAACAACACCCGCCTGCCCGGTGTTCAAACGAGAGGCGTGCAACAAGCGCGCCGGCCCGGTGGCTATCACTACGGGGAGAGCCCAGCGGCCTCAAGCTCCACAGGTGGAGCTACCACCACCGACAGCCACGTCTCTAATGGCGGAGGTGAACAACCCCATCCCCAGGGCCTCATCTCAGGCCACAGTTCAAACCCC
>JAFELO010000032.1:147843-168072 GCA_017140195.1 Eumaeus atala | reverse complement strand
CTTTAAGTTCGGACAGATGGTCGAGGAGAATCGAGGAGGCCGGCGAAGACTGGCAGTCACTACGGGTTCTGACGCGCACTCTAACGAAGAAGACAGCACCAAGTAGGCCATTAATACACGGAGACGGCACTACAAAATACAGTGCCCCAGACAGAGCGGAGATATTCGCGACCCATCTGCAGGCACAATTCACCCCCTTCCCACCAGTCGATTCCGAGCACACCGCCCGGGTCGAAGCCGCGGTCGAAGCTTACCTGGAAGCCCCAGGCACGGGAGAAATCGCCACAGCGACATTTCACTTTTCACCCAACATGGTACGGAACACCATCAAGGGTTTGAAACCCAGAAAGGCCCCCGGGCATGACGGAATCTCCAACATGGCATTGCGACACCTTCCATTCAAGACGATCGCCGCAGTAACGAGACCGCTGAATGGCATCGTCCGCACTGGACACTTCCCCACTATCTGGAAGTTGGGCCACATGATGATGTGTTGAACCCTGTTTTTGCAACATGATGATGTTGCAAAAACAGGGTAAGGACAGCAGGAGAGCGGACAACTATCGCCCGATAACTCTCAACCCACTCTGTCGAAGACACTAGAGTTGCTCATACTGAGACAACTCACCCCCCTTCTACCACTCAGAGACGAGCAATTCGGTTCCCGACCCAACCACGGTACCACTCACCAACTGGTCCGGGTCACCCATTTGATCGCAGTGGCTAGAAACAAGAAAGAAGCCGTAGCCGCCGTATTCCTCGACATGCAAAAAGCATTCGACTTCGTATGGCATAATCGGTTAATATACAAATTAATCCAAAGCAATGTGCCTAAACCACTCATAAAAGTGATTGCGTCATTTCTCTCTGACAGGACATTCCAGGTGAGAGTTAACGGGGTCTTCTCCGAGAGGAAATGTATTCGTGCAGGTGTACCACAAGGGAGCCGTCTCTCGCCAGCCCTCTACAACTTTTACGCCGGGGACGTGCCTGTTTCCCCCGGAGTGACAGCCGCGCTCTATGCGGACGACACCGCCTTCTTGGCCGCGTCTCTTAACGCGAGGCACGTGGCCAAAAAACTACAGAGAACTCTCGATCTCCTGCCGCAGTGGCTCCAGAAATGGCGGCTGGTGGTCAATCCATCTAAGTCACAAGCGATCACCTTTCCCAGACAGAGCACTGTTGGTGCGCTCAAGGTACAGGGTGTCGCGATTCCATGGCACAGGACAGCCAACTATTTGGGAGTCGTGCTAGACTCCGGACTCACGATGGCTCATCAGGCCGAAACCGCCATCAGAAAGGCCAGATCAGCCACCGCCAGGCTGGCGCCACTCCTGCGGGCGAGTGCCATCCCACTAAAAATGAGGATGGCACTCTACAACATCCACATAAGATCGAGGCTAACATACGCGACTCCTGCCTGGCATCACTTGCTGAGCGATACGAACAAGCGTAAGCTTCGTGTCGTTCAGAACAAGGTGTTTCGGCAACTGGTCAATGCTCCAAGGTTCGTGAGGAACCAAACTATACTCAGGGACCTGCGCGTGGAGCCCCTTTATGACTTTGTCGGCAGGATGTCGAACAACCTGTTCGAAAAGGCGGACGCGTCGGAGCACGAGACTCTGAGGGGTCTCGCGCCCTGGCACGTCCGCCCCCCGGACAAATATAGCCTGCCGAGGAAGGGAGACGGATAACCAGTTTCCGTATACCTCCCACACAGGCTAGAAAAAAAAATCACTACTAATCCATTTGACTTCATTTTCACAGGTTATATACATATATACACTTCTCCCTCTCGCTGGACGCTGCAGACGGACATCGCCGCCACCATACGGGCGGTACCGAGTGGGACGTGACAACCACGTTGCCACGCTCCCGCAAGGATACGGCCCGCCGCTTCTCCCGTGACACCAACTTCACGGCCAGGACCCATCTTTTTCATTTTTTCTCTCTTTTCTTCTGTTTGTCGCGTCTGACCTTTGACCTTTACTTTTCCACCAATACACCGTATTGTAAACACAGCGTGCGATTCGGTGCCTGTACATAGGGCCATCACAGGAGTGGAACCATACACGTTTCCCAGTTCGCTCTGGGACCTGTGAGAGTGCCCCGACAAATGGATAGACGCCGATCGTAGAAAGATACCAATAGCCCAGGCACATAAACATATGTGCATACGCACTCAGAGGTCAACATGACCTCGCATCAACCACAGCCTCGTATTAACGAGGCTTGAAAAACATATCTCCAGTAGGGAGCTAAGCTCCGGTCTGGACCCCCCTCGACCCGGCAACGGGAAGAGTGCGAAGATGAAACGAGTATAATATCGTCCGACTCACAGACAACCAGTTCTTATTTCGGTATTTATTCGCTCTTTTATTCATTATTCATGTGATGGTACGCTTGTCGTGTTTTGGTTTAAGTTATAAACTATATTGTTCGGGATTTTCACGTTTGTTACACATTTTGTAGTTACCTAACGGATTCAATAAAACTCGGTTAAAAAACGGCTAAAAACACAGCTGAAATGGGCTGGCGTATCCCGGTCGAAACGTCGAGCAAGGTATTTACTAAAACTTTGCCAGTACCTTGTAGTGAGTATTTTAAGTATCGCGTTAAAACCCGTTAGAAAACTACAAAATAAAATATATTTAATGAAGAGCAAACCGCAAATTTCCCACAATGGCAGATAAATTGTTTTTACCTTAAAGTGGGCACGCAGTCGTGGCTTATCACTTAATATTCCAGTGATCCTTAGCAATCGTTTGATGTGTACATTGAGAATATGTGTTAATGTTACAATGACATCTCGCAAACTATATCAATAAGAAAATGGCATTTAATGATCTATCATCATATTATATTTATCCTATCATCACTATGTGATAGAGTTTTCTTTACCAAATTTGGCTGATATTATTTCAACGATTAGGGAACACTATTAGTGAAACTAGCAATCAATGCAATTTTGTAACAACCTACGCACATTTACATCCACACAGCTAATGATCACGCTGGTACGATGCGCTTCTTCTTCTAATTCCCCAACTTGGCCGCTAATATAACTATTGCCTTTAAAACATTATCATTATACTACAATTCACATTTTGTTCTTGAATTGTATTGTGAAATAAGTTCTGGACAAAAAACGTTACGACTCATAGTAATGTTCCGAATGGGTGGAGCAAGTGAGCGAAAGAGGGTGACACGACATCTCTTTGTAGTATCAATTACGGAATTTTAATTGATTGAAAAGATCTTCTCAGTTCGTATTGCTTTTCCCCTCCATTAGAAAATATAAAAAATGTCAGTGGTAGTTAATCACTGAATATTTTATTATATTCTAATCAAAAAAAAAAAAAAATACATGCATGGATAATAATTTACAGTTCAATAGTAATATACGAAACGTACTATTTTAGTCTCATTTAAATTCCGTTCAGTTCCACTACAGTTAATTGAAAAACTTAAATCCATTTTCAAAATATGAAAGCAATTCAAATCTCAAGCACCCTTTTTATAATTCAAATAAAATTCGTGATTTTAAAATACCCGTACTCTGTACATGTACGTACTAATCATTTTTGTGCGATGGGGTCCCGACATACTAGGCCGCCCCAGATGTCACGCTGTCTTTTATCACCCACATGCTCCGCTGTAACTATTACTAAAAGACAATAGATGCTTTTTCTTTATTTTCGTTTACAGAAGAATGTAAAAAACGTACGACGTTTGGGTTTTGCCAATTATTATGGCACTTCTAATCATAAAAAAAAATTACATGTATACGTCGGTACATAAAAATATGGTGAGACATTTAAGAAACATCAGCATTTTACATTTTACTAAATTTGAACTTGCTGGCCAAAATTTATAAATTAAGAGGTATTTTAACCGTGAAACGCATTTATTTAATACGTGTCAGTCTTATGTGTATTTCATGTATAAATATACATTTATTTATTTATATTATATGTATTTATACCTACCATCTATTCTTTTTTGAACTGCTTCACAAAAAAAGTCCTTCCTTTCTGTTGAACTCTGATTGATAATATTTAGAGTATGCACCTAAAATAGCAGCGCCCCTTAGTTTTACTTGTATAACTTGCTTCATAAATAATGACACTACGTCTGGTGGCTTATAATGCTTATAATATTCCTCACGAATGTACCAAAGATTAAGCGCTCGTTCACAGAAACAAGAAAACTCTTCAGTTTTATTATACCAGTTTAGATTAAATCATCTACAAGCAATTTCTACTACAGTAAGGTCCACTATGTCGTCGTCAAATCCGCTCTACAAGTGCTGCAAATTGAATGTAACCGTAGAACATCGGCTACGACAACGGCTTGCATTGGAAAAGAGTAAGTCTACGACTTACTAGGAAAGAGAATAAACAATTTTGTGGATAGTGAAATGCCTTACAATTTGATGCGAATTGAATCGACCAACAATTAAAACGAGTAAGAATTATTGTACGTAAAGGCGTTCTTGTAGCATGCTGTATATTGGACACAAATCTATTTATTGCCGGTATCAACAAAAGTTTGCTTTACTTAATATAGTCGTCTCGGACTTGTTTTTCAAGTTAGTTGCAAATAAATAAACAGAAGTCCATATACATTTTATTATTTTATACCCACCATGAACTACAAATCCCACACTGGTGGTGACCCCGACGTGATAAGACAAAGTGAATTTTATGGCATAGATAAGAATAATTTGTATATTAAGGACATTGAAATCGAATCCGTAAACACGTACTGTCACCCGCTGCCAGACCCATGTAGGAGGCAAAATTCCGAAAGTAAATTAATTTCATGAGACCAGATTCCTATATTCCGATTTAAAAATGTATCATGGATCATCATCTCACACACACCGGAGCGAGATACGCATGGCCATCACCGAACATACAGGAATGGAATGATCAGACCATATCGCTTCTAAGTGCATTACAAATTAGAGAGGCCGCTAGACGTTTTCCACGAGTCCCTAAGCCGCATTTATGGGTTGTCTTTTCGCGATGCTGATTGGCGTTTTTGTAGAAAAAGTTTTCAAGTGACGATTGATATGCCTACCGACGTCGTTTATAGCGAGTGCATTATTGGATTTTATCGCTTCGGAGGTCTGGATGCTGATTGTTTGTATTTCGGTGATCACGACAGTGTAACCTCCTAATTCTGGAAACTGCTCATCAGCCAGTGTTTTTGCGCGCTTGACTGCTAGAACTGGACCGGTATGTGGAAGTTAAAGAGGAGGTAAAGATAGAAATTGGGACTGATTGGTTTACATGTTCTTTTTCATGACATTTTTTTTTCATGAGAGATTATGGTCATAAGCTGACTGGTTACGTGTGATGTACCTACGTATATAATATTATGTAATCGAATTTTGTCCCTATAGGAATTTAAATGTAAAGTGTACCTATCGAAATGTGTGCTGTGAGCTTGTAACATACGACGCAACGCGCCCGTCTCAGAGTCTATCATCAAATGCGCAGGCGCTCTACTCTACTCGTACGCCTTCCCACTCTATACCGTTACAGGATCAAGTGGGATCCAGACCGGAGCTTTCATCCCTACTGGATACTTTGGGTTCGAGCCTCATTAACAAAAGGCTGTTATGTCGAGGCTATATTATCCTCTTAGAACCACCGCCACTGTTGGCCACCGCATGCTTTGGAAGGTTTCCGTAATGAGATGTCCCCTGGGTTCGGTATTGGGCCACACACTATGGGAACTCCTCCTGGACGATATCCTTAAATTTCCGAGACCAGAGGCTGTAAGCTTTTTGGCATACGCAAACGATTTGACGCTTGCAACCGAGGTACCGTCGCGCGCCGTTATCGAACAGAAATGTTCCACGATCTTGAAAAGTTTATCAGTTTGGGGGACCCGTAATAGGCTAACATTTTCCGCAGCCAAGTTCCAGACTATGACGGTTAAGGGTCGTTTTAAATGCGGACCGACCAATAGGATGAATGGTGCCTCGATCACGAGTGTATCTGTGCCCTAGGTGCTTGGGGTACACATAGACGATGGTAGATCCTTTGCGCTGCATGCGGTTTTGATGGGCGAGAATGCCGCCAGCTCTTTCGGAAAGGTCTCACGTGTCCTTACCTCCTCGTGGGGTGTGAAGTACCGAGCACCTAGGTTCTTGTACCACGGAACCTACGCTGCAATCCTAAAATATGCATCAGCGCTTTGGCGTCGACGCTCTCACTTGTATGTTATACGTAGTGCATTACTACCCACCCAAATACCAGCTTTAATTTTATTGACGAAGGCCTATAGGTCATGCAGCAGTGCGGCGCTACCTACAGTGACCGGCCTTCTGCCTGCCGATCTGGAGGTTCTTCGAGCGGGACGCGTGCAGGAGGAGTACGTGGGGCTAAGGGCAAGAAGCGTAAGAAAAAGGAAAGCGCTATCGCAGACGACTTCATCTCCACTTGGCAGTCACGCACGTGTGCCGACGGGGGGGAGCTGTACTGCTTATTTTCAGAAGTTATTTTTTCAGAATGGGTGGTTCACCTGAGTACGTTATTTTACAAATACTAAAAGAGCACGGGTGCTTTAGAGATCGCCTGTACTTGTTGGCGTTATGTGACCTGTCATCGTGTGCTTGCGGTCATGAAGCTGAAACCAGAGATCATATACTGTGGGAATGTGACTTATACAAAAACGAGCGAAACATAATGTTGGACGGCATCGAACGGAAGACAGTGGGCCCAGTCTATCACCAGGATCTGGTCGCAACGGACGCTTTAGACAATTGAAGATATTTGCGCATACACGAGGTGGGTAGGAGCACGGGTGGAGGTGGGTAAGTGTCCTCTAAGAATGCAAGGTTAGTAATTTTTTTTGGCATGAATGGCGTCCGTCCATTTTCGGGGCGCCTTCACAGGTCCCAGAGCAAATTAGGAACCGTGTATGGAGCCACTCCTGTGATGGCCCTATGGGCAGACGCCGTGTTAGTGAGACGATAGTTGGAGGAAATGGGATAAAAGGGGCTCCGGACCAGGAGGTTTTAGCCTCTGGAGGAGCGGCGGGCGTATATAATATATACGTAACCTTGCGGGTAAGTGGCAATAGAGTTGGCAATTAACACTCTGTACAGCGCGTTTGACAGCTGAAACTGTGTGAGGAGAGGCACCAAAAACAAAATTTACTTCACAGTTGTATTAGTAATATACAAACATAATAAATTTCCTATCGTCGAGGAAATAAATAAAAAATAAGAAACAAAATTATAAATTGAAAATAAAATACTATGGTCTTCTTTAACAAAAATAAAGACTATCAATGTAAATGGTTGAAGGAAAGAAATTTAAATATTTGTTAAAAAAATTGATTGTGCCAATCTACTGGGGCTCGGTCCAGTTAAGATATGTGAAAATAAAAAAATATAAAATGTAAATGGTATAAAAAGGGAAGTATAAATAAAAATGAATATAAATAAAAGCTGTAAAACGGCTAACGGATTGTAACCTGTCCATAGAATTATCTAGGGTGGCTGTATTTAACCGGGGGGGGGGGGGCGTGTGCCAGGCCACAAGATTCCTAAGAGTCTCGTGCTCCGATAAGGCCGCTCCTTCGAATAAATTGTGCGACATCCTGATCGACACGAAGATCCTTGTGTAAGGTGTGGTTTCTCACAAACCTTGGATCGTTAAATAATTGCCGTAGCACCTTCTTTTGGGCTGCTCTGAATTTTCGCTGACGCGTTTCGCACGGCAGGTGATGCCAGGCAGGAGTCGCGTAAGTTAATCTCAATCGTTACAATAAAACTACTCTTACGGATTTTATCGTGGCTTATTAAATTATTTTTATAGCCCGACGTTTCAGAGGCTTTACAGCAACCATGGTCTACTAGCCATCTGAATCGGTTATAAATAATGTATCGTGTTATCCTCATTTTTAATGGAATAGCTTTAAACCTTAGCAATAGTGTCAGCCTGGCGGTGGCCGATCTAGCCTCTCGGATAGCGGACTTGGCCTGGCAAGCCATTGTGAGGCCTGAGTCCAGCACGACTCCCAGGTACTTGGTTGCCCTGCGTGTTGCGATGCCCTGTATATGAAACATACCTGGCGTGGAGCGCTTTTTGGTAAAGGCGATCGCTTGCGTTTTAGTTGAATTGATCGGCGACCGCCGCTCTTGTAGCCACTCCGGCAGGAGATCCAGGTTTCTCTGAAGTTTATTGGCCGCGTGGCGTAAGTTCAGTAACGCTGCCAAGAACGAGGTGTCATCCGCGTAGAGCGCGGCGGTTACACCTGGGGAATAGATACGTCCCCGACGTAAAGGTCATAGAGAGCTAGCGAGAGACAGCTTCCTTGTGGAACACTTGGGCAAACACATTTCGTCTCGGACAAAACTCCATCTGCTCTCACCTGAAATTTTCTGTCCGAGAGAAATTACGCAATCACTTTTATAAAAGGATTAAATTATATATTAATCCATTATTCCATACGTAGTCGAATGCTTTTTGTATGTCGAGGAATATGGCGGCAACAGATTCTTTTTAATTTTGGTCACAGCGCGCTAATAGGAGACTAGTTTATGAGTGGTACTGTGGTTGGGTCACAATCCGAATTGCTCGTCTCTAAGAGGTAGAAAAGGAGTGTGTTGTCTCAGTTTCAGCAACTCTAAGGTCTTTGACAAAGTGGGTAGCAGAGTCATCGGACGATAATTGGCAGCTCTCCTACTGTCCTTACCCTGTTTGGGCAACATAATGATGAGGTCCAACTTCCAGCTGGCGGAGAAGTGACTAGTGCGGATGATGCCATTTGACAGTCTTGTCACTGCGGCGGTCGACTTCAAGGGAAGGTATTACAAGGCTATATTGGGAATACCGCCATGACCGGGGACCTTTTTGGCTTTCAACCCCTTGATGGTCTTACGTACCATGCTTGGCGAAAAGTGAAATGCCAGTGGGGCAATTTCTCCCGTGCCTGGTTCTTACAGGTAAGGTTCGACCAAAGCTTCGACCCGGGCGGTGTGATCGGAATTGACAGATGGGAAGGGAGTGAAATCTGCCTCCACATGGTTCGCAAATGTCGCCGTTCTATCTAGCGCTCTGTAACTTGTCATGCCGTCTCCGTGGAATAATTGGCCTACTTGGTGCTTTCATATTAGTTTGTGTGCGTGTTAGGGCACGTAGACCCGGCCAATCTTCACCTACCTCCTCAATTCTTCTCGACCATTTGTCCGAATTTAAGGCCAGAAGTTCGGTTTAGACCTTTTCAGTGAGATAGTTCAGGAGAGTTTTGATCGATGGGCAGCGAGTAGACTGCCACCTTCTGCGAGTAGCTCTCTTCTCTTCAAGAAGGAGTTCTATACTTCTTGGCAATTTGATCTTGCTTCTCGAACCTGAACTAGGTCAAGTCAATCCCAACTGCGTATTCGACGGCTCTACCAACCGATTTTAACTTTTCCTAAGGCCTCCAAGGCCACAACGGACCCGTGTCCAGCTACAATAAAAGCGTCATACACTACCCCATTTATTAGGCTTTGTGACGGTCACTTTGAGCCTGTCGGTACTCTCATCGGTGGCCCCTTTTACAGTCGCCTCGACCTCTTCTTCTGTGGTGGCAGCGTCAAGTCCATCTATGTCCACAGTACGATAGGAACGAGATGGCGCACTTCCACGTTACCTCCAGCAGCCTCAGTGATTTTATTGACAAGTGGCAAGCGATCCTTGACTGGTCCCTCAAATTCAATAATAAGACCACCTTTTCTGGCAGTCCCCACGACCTTAATTCCTAAGATCAAATCTTCTGAATTAAGGCCCAGCCGCAGAAATCTGAGAACTTCAATGTAAGATCTGCCGAAACCCGGGCTTATCATCACCGCATCTGATCGTTTTTGACTTTTTACCTTCTATTTTGCTTTCCCTGGTCTTGTTCTTCTGGTCCTTGGCTCAGATCTAGTTGGTTACGTTACGGTTACATCACCCACAGCATTTCCCTTCTTTTTCTTTCTCTTCTTCCTCTTATTACTTTCCACTCATATAAATGTTTTTTCCTCTGGATTGTGTTTTTGTTATCCAACTAATTGCTTCTGTTAATTATAGCAGTTTCTCCCCCATTTCTTACTTCTTTATATTGTCTTTACCTTTGTGATTTGACAAATGTAAAACTTCCGTCTGGTCCTGTGTAAATATGTGCTTCTGGACCTTGTGGCCGGCTGACTGCGGGCCTCTTTTTGTTTTTCCTTGTAGGTATGACTCGTCTCTGTAGTAGGAGAGATTAGCAGCCTTTTTCAATCCCCTGCTGTGAGGCTGTGAGAGAATGACAAAAAGAGACGGCTGCCAGGTGGAGCCCATCTGCTTTGAACCACGGGATTGTTTATAAATGTATTTATTTCTTTTTCTTTATAGAATAGGGGGCAAGCGAGCAATCGGAACCCTTTCATGACTACCGACGCCCATGAACATCCGCATAATTATTATGCCCATGCGTTGAACTCCTTTTCACCTCCCCCACCAATGTGCCACCCGCTACTCACAAACCGCACGAACGGAACACAGTAGGTATCATTTAAACGTGGTATCAAGTGAGCCAGAGGTACTTCCCAGGACTTTCCGGATCAATTCTGCTACAACGCAGCATGGCACTACCTCTTACAATGCATAACACAGGGCACACTAGACATGGACGCTTCGGTAAGTATCAGTATTGAATACGACAGGACATGGAATCGCGATGCCACGAGTGTGGAGCTGGTGACAACGATGTGCCCTTTATGTAACAATATAGCTCCATTTCCTGGCAATGGCACTGGGAGAATCCCATCTCTCATGGAGCATGGTCTCCGAATCATCCATCCGTTTTGATCCAGAAATAGAAGAGGCGACTACAAGCGCTATGCTATTGATAGCAACGATATCTTAATTGTACTTTACTAGCATTTACACCTGTTTTTTATGTATTCACCTTAAACTGTTTGTGCGACTTATTGTTTACAGCTCGAAACATGAAAAGATTTAAACCTATTAATGTTATCTCTATTTTAGGAGAATCAATGTTGAACGCAACGGTTGTCACCACATATATTTATGGATATTCGATTGTGGCACAAAATAAAATTTACCAACCATGACGATAAAACACCTACACGCTTTCACTTGTCGCGGTGGCGTTCTTATTCTTACACTTACTAGACTATATACACAATCAGAAAAAAAACTGGAATAAGGAAACACATAACATTGAACCATTTACTCTTAATTTCCAGGGCGAGTTAGCTGTAGGGAGGTCCGTGTTTGCTAGCAGCAAACACTTTCTGTGTTTGAATCCCTCCGGTCACAGATGGTAAGGAGATTTTTATTGCAAGTACAGTTATAAATCATACTTAATAACGTCCCAGGTGTACAGTATAATAATTAGTCTTGCTCGTGGTTCTATGTTATTTAAAACGCCATTTAGACAATAGTATACTAAAGTCTAGGCATTGAAGGCTATCGGGGTTTGCACGACAGGGAAGGTACGGGCACAAAATACAGGTTTTACATAACGGCTACACTGTCGCGTTCCATGCGCTCCATGATCCGGCTGGTCCGGCTTAGAGAGGTATCTAATAAAAGTAAGGTCTGCGTGGCCTCAGATAGTAAAGATAGTAAAGATTGTCGGATTTTGATAAGAAAATAGTTCAGAAGTGTTAAGTTACATAAGTACAATGACACTGGCAAGACCGAGGAGGTACACTACCTCTCGCTCACATGATACCACTACAATGTAACAGCTATACTGTCGCACTTCGTGTGGCTTCTGAGTTTCCAGTGGTCCATTGGAAATTAAGTAGGAAACAAAAACGATTGCATCACAATTTTATTTTTTTGCAAATTTGTGAGAATAATATACAGTCACTCGTCAGAAGATGGACACATATTTATTCGAATAAAAATATAAATAAGCTAATATACTTAGGTACGAATATTTCTATTTCTATTACCCTTCTGAGTGTATTATCATATTTATACTTATTATTCTGCACTATATCAAACATGGAACAAGTAACAGCAGAAAAAAATATCTTCATTATAATAAAATTATTATTTTCTTGTTAAGAATTTTACAACTCCCACGTTTCAGTAGCTTTACAGCTACCATGGGTACGAATGAACGGAGATGAAAAATGTCCTGATGTCATAATTTTTATCCTTACAAAAACAATATTTTTTGTGACAGATATTACGCGAGTGCAACAGCGAGGCGCAGCTAGTACGTATATAAACACAAACCATTCAAACATCTCAGGTCCACCTCATTTGATACTTCGCCGTTAAATATTCTGCTAATAACAACGAGAAAATCTTGGATACTTTACTTACTATCGCCTTCGACGAGAATTAATAAATACGAAAGTGTACTTGTGGCTACTCTTGAGACGCTGATAGTCTCTTAACGAGCGATAAGATTGTGCGCAGCGTTTTAAGCAATAATGAAATATTACTGGCAGATGAAATTCGCAATATCACGATATTTGTCAAGGTCCGAGAGAGTGCGTTTGCCATATCTGGAAGAAAATGGAGAAGTGATAATCGGCAATAAAAACTTTAAAACAATTAAATAAAAACATAATGTTTTTCTGCGCCCTTACAAGTACGATTCTATTTCTATTGTCATTATGAGGGGCTTTTTGCGGTATAAACGCCTCTATATGTAGTCCTAAATGTTTTTTTTTTTTTTGTAATCATATCGATATGTCTGAGGCAGGAGCCGTATCGCAGTAGAGCCAGCCGGGTCCAAGTACAGCAGGAGCAGAGTAACGCTACTTGCGAATCCAAAACTGCTTCTATTGTTATTATTAAGAGCAGCCACCCTGGCAACTGCTGTGGAAACACCCCTACGTCTGACGAAAAACAGTCGAAACGATACAGTCGGAATAAAACTCTTTTCAGACAAAGTCTCAACGTACCGCAAATGGGGATTCTAGTGTATTCGACTACCGATGCCATTATAAATATATGAGAGCAAATCATTATCAAAAATCACATGTAATGAGTGAACTAGACAGAGCCACGTGTTAGATATAACTCAAACGTACAAGACTTCCAGGTGTGGCATAAAGTGGTATATTACGAACGCTTAGCAAACAAATAAACAATGATCAATTAGTAACTGCTCATTCTTTTGGTTACATGCCAAAGAATTTGACTTTTTAAATCATCTTTGTATTCACTGCCTAAATTTGTTTCACGTTCTCACGCAAAAACTACAGAACGGATTAGGGTAAACTTTTTCAGAAATATATTTAAACCTGGAATGACATTAAATGTACTTCATGTAATAAAGAATGATTATTTTCTTGCGGTTAATTTTACGAGAATGAACCGCGGGGTCGAGCTAGTAACGAACATATTTTATTGATTCAGTTCTCAATACCCAACTCACGCGCTCAACTTCAGCTCGAGTTACATCATTACGCCAAGTTATTACATTTCGTATTGATATATCCACTGCTATATGTCCCTGCGTAAAAATATGTACTATTTATTCTAGCTACATAACAATAAAGACTATTTATTCCAGCCGGTCGCTAGCGAATATTTAAAGTTTGCTCACCTTATTACGCGATTGTTTCGTAAATAAATAACGCTAACTGCATGTATAAGAGGCATTAAGTCATAGTAACGTTCCGAGTCATTGTAGTGTTCCAATGGGCAGTGCCTGCGATCGAGAAAGCGACACAACAATTCGTATCATTTCCTACATCGGGCGATGCTTTCATTGAATGCAACGGAAACCAAAATTATAACCAAATGGTGAGCAGCAAGATAGTAAAGTCTATAAATTTATGATAATGTTTTAAGTTTACGCGAATGTTACTCATTACAATAAAACTACTATTACCGATTCTATGGTGGTTTATTTAATTATTTAACTAGCCCGACGTTTCAGAAGCTGTACAGCAAACATGGTGCGGGAGGACTCTCGTTGACATTTTTTTAAAATAAATAAAATACAATATCTTTAAATTAAACATAAAAACTTAGTTCCTTTAAATAAAACGAATTGCAGCCGTTGTGTTCAATCAATATCTCAATGTTAAAACCTTATAGGATCACTTTGTTGTCAGTCTGTCTTCACGCATCTCAAGGAAACCTAAAGGGCACTTCACGGGGACCTGCAATAATGAAAAAGAACGATCCTATCTTGTACCAGTCACAAATTGAAGGAAATAAATTCCACAGGATAGTTTTGGTCCCTGAAATCCATGAATGCATCATAATTTGAATGCACTAGGAGTCCGCCCCGGCTTCGCACGGATATTCATGTTCGAGAACCTATGCGTGAACGCGGATCGAGGGAGTGAAGAATGTATTAGTGTCGTTAAGCCATATAAGTGTGAGAGGAACATGCTAGATAGCAAGGAAAATGGAGAGAGGCGAATACCGGTTTTATTCAACTTTCGGCTTCTATTCGCCATTCGTCAATTACAAAACGCATTCATTGTCGGGAACTGAGATGTATACACCTATTTCGTAAGATTATACCATAAATTCAAATTCGTTATCATTTAAAACCATCATCAACAAGTTTTGGTCCTTCGATTTAATTCTTATTTATACGTCTTTATAAAACCCTAAAGTCAGCAGAGACGCTGACGGAGGCGATATTAGGGAATGAAAAAAAAAGGAGGTGTGGTCAAAAGTAGACTCAAATTGTTTGCTACATATGTAGATTAGGTGTAGAAAACACAGTTATTCGATGCAAATGATGTTGCAATCGAATCGCAGATGCGACTACAAAGGGCTGATATATTATTGCAATCCTTTAATGATATTCAGGATGAAATTGATATAAGTCCGATGATGATATGTGTCCGATGTACAGTTGGGAAAGGAACAGCTCGATATGGATCTTTTTAAAGGACCAATACCATGCTTACGTAACTAAAGCGAAATCTTTGTTAAATAATATAAATTCGGAACCACATGATAACATTGTTAGTAGGAACATGACTTGTAAGGTTAAATTGCCACCTATATCGTTAACGTCGTCTGACGGTGCGTACGATCGATGGCTACAATTTTGAAATTCGAGATGCCTACCTGTCTTTAATACACAACTGTACCGAATTACATAACGTTGAAAAGTTTCATTATTTACGGGCATCCCTTACAGACCACGCATTAACAGTTATTAGATCATTGGAGTTTTCATCTCAAAACTATATTATCACATGGGGTTTTCTAGGAAATCGTTACAATAATAATAGGTAACTGGTGCAAAACCATGTTAAGACTTTGTTCACAATTACTGTATTACATAAAGAATCGCCTATTTTAATTAGAAAATTAATAAACAACATTTTAAAGAATACTCGTGACCGACGGATTCATGGGATACAATAATTATTTATCCAATTACAAGCAAATTAGATCCCTCTATGGAACGCGAATGAGAAATTTTTAAGAACATCATTATTGAAAATTCTATATCGCTAAGTGATTTACTTTCCTTCCTAAAAAATAGGGCTGATGTACTAGACCATTGATTTATCCCAAAATAAATTTCCTTGCGAGAATAATAATAAAAATTCAACATTTATTAAATCTAACAAAGCAAATTCATTTTATCAACGTTAAATAAATCACCTAATACGAAGTGGCTACGCACCTGTAGAATGTGCAACTCAAATCATTCGCTTTATAGCTGTACTGCCTTTTAAAATTTTTCACTTAAAAATAAAATACAATTAATTCGTAGACGAAAAAAGGCTCTGTCGTCACCTACGCGCTGGGCATTTAGTTAGCGAATGTTGGTTCGGTACATGTAAAATATGCAACGAGACGCATAATAACATCATACACGGCGAACAGCACGGCGACATCGCGCAGCTCGGGCTAGTCGAGCCACCACGTCGTTTGTGGTAACTCGAACAGCATCACATCGATGCATGCCACGTCTCAGACATGCCACGTTGAGACAGTATTATTATTGTTTACCACTTTAGTGGAAATAGCCGACAGTAAAAATAGGTATCATACCGTTCGTACTTTACTAGACAACGGTAGTCAACATTCCATTATCGCAGAATCATTATGTAAACGATTAACCAAATTTACCAATGTTGCAGCCCACAGTCAAAGTCACAGGGGTAGGAAATTCAGTGACACATTCAAATTGTCCATGTCACATAAGTTTAAAATCAAAGACTGGAAACTTCCGTACACATATACACTGCTTATTCTACCTCAAATTGTTTCAAAACTCCCATCTCTAATTTTAAAGTCTCTCATTAATATTCCTAACAATATACATTTAGCGAATCCTGCATTTTATTTGTCGTCTAAAATAGAATTATTCTTTGGTGCCGATAAGTTTTGGAGTCTGTAAAATGACGGTTTAATTCGCTCAAGTTGTGGTCCTTATTTACAAAACACGAAATTAGGGTGGTTAAAATCTGGCGCTTTAACCACCAACAAAGGCTCGCGTGTTGATCAAGTGCAGTGTAATTATTCATTAACTAGAAAATTCTGGGATCGAGAAGATATTCCGCCTGAAGTTGTACTGTATTAAGATAATTAATTACACATGTGAGACGCTATTTCAAGAAACGATGTATCGCGACGACACGCGTCGGTCTCATGTGCGCATGCCTGTATCTGAGCCTACCGGTGCAATGAGTGATTTGTACGCGCTTGCACTGAATCGTTTTTTATCGCTAGAACGTAAGCTCGATAGGTGTACACAAGAATATAAAAATATTTAATGCAAGCTTATGAAGGAATATTCAAGCTTAGGGAACATGAACCGTATTTACAATATCCCATCGCTTAACTATTTCTTACCGCAACATGGTGTTTTAAGAGAACATAGTACCACAACAGAACTGAGATTTATATTCGATGCAAGCGCTAAAATAACATCAGGCAAGTCGCTTAACGATATACGGTTAATAGGGCCTAGTTTACAAAGCGATGTTGTTTCTATATTATTACGTTTTGGCTTGTTTAAAGATTGTATATTGCGTGTGCCGATATCGAGAAAATTTATAGACAGATAAGCATACATCCCGATCAAAGAAATTTTGTTATTAATTTTAGGACGAGAAAATAAATTGGATGAACTCGGTGCATACCAGCTCAATACGGTGTCGTATGGCACTGAGTGTGCGCCGTTCCTAAGCTTACTATACATCAAACAACTGGTTGCGAAATACACACATGGCACTGTGCAGCGCGCCATCGATGAGGGTATATTCGTAGACGGTTGAATCCACGGCAACGATTGTAATCTTTCTTTAACTGACACTTATGATAAAATTACAAAGGTTTTAAAATCAAGTTGCTTTAGATATTTGATTTTGAAAATTCTGAATCAAAGTCTGATCACTCTAAAAAATTGTCGCTATGCGATAATTGCTTAACAAAAACGCTTGGTTTAGGCTGGATGTATTCTTTAGACGTATTATACCTTACCACAAATGTTAAACATGATCGGACTAACGTTACCAAACGCGTCATTTTCTCTATTGTTGCACAAATATACGACCCGCTAGGTTTACTAACACCTTCTATCATGATTGTGAGAATGTTATTACAAAAATGGATTCATGGAGATTGACCCTTGATAACGTATACGTATGGTCATATTCCACAATAGTCATAAATTTCATTAAGAATGTCGCCCAATGTTTTAAAAATATTTGTGAAAAATCACGTGATTCAAATAAACGAGCTCACTGGTGAGCTTCCGTGGCATCTCATGCGGGGCAAACACAATCTGGGGTCTCGGAGGCTCACGCTCGATTTGCTTCATAGTTCGGATCTGTAGTGGCATGAACCGATATTTCTACTCGAAAATAATAATAAAAACTAATAATAACA
Organism: Eumaeus atala; assembly: GCA_017140195.1. Classification (NCBI taxonomy): domain Eukaryota; kingdom Metazoa; phylum Arthropoda; class Insecta; order Lepidoptera; family Lycaenidae; genus Eumaeus; species Eumaeus atala. Next base: position 150,232 of record JAFELO010000032.1, on the reverse strand, counting down.
ATTATGATGATAACATCATTAATATCACAGATTTACCTGAAATAAAGTCAAACATTACTACATTTGTTTAGCAAATTAGTGATAATTTTAATTTTTGTACGTTTTTCCAATTTTAATCGAATAAAATGTGCGTTTGCCTAAATAATACACGTCAAACTAAACAGGAAGGGTCCTGGATCTGCAGGCAGCAGGACCCCTCCAGCGACAGGCTGAAATCGGTGAAAAGGCCAGACTTCAGCTCCTCGGGGACTGTCCGGCTACGCTATGACAGTCCCCACTACGCCGTGTCTTGGTGAAGTGGATCTCCTCCTCTCTCACCCACTAGTCCGCTTCCTTCGGGGAAATGGCGGTCTCGCAGGAGGAAGCCACCGCCTGGCAGGACTCGTCGCTGCCGAGCATCGCGAGGATGATGCTCGACTTTAATAAGTCCCCTACGACAACTGATGTGAGATCTTGACGCAGCGCCGTCCATCTCGGCCACACCTCGAGGGTGTGCTGGACCGAGTCCACCGCCGCGTCACAATCGTGACATGGGGTTCCTTTTATATATATATATATTTTTTTTTTTTTTTTGTTGACGCGGGGAAACGCATTTACGCGCCTTCACCGGCCCTGGGTGGGGTTCAGTGGTGTGTGGGACTCGCGGCACATGATAGTGCTGAATACCCACAAAAACCACCGCGAGTGCCACCAGTGCCGCCGTTGGTGAGGTGCCCCGGGACAACAATCATCAGAGCACCTCGACGGCTAGTCAGCCCCCTTAGGGACCACAGATGGGGTTGCCCATCACTACAGGACAATCCCACCGACTTTGAGACAGTGCAATGGGGTGAGGTTCCCATCCTCACCCCTTGCCCCGTGCGCAAAAGCGCCACCTCCTGTTGCTCGTAGGTCCCCTCTTCTTATAAGGGGGGTACCGAGAGCGATTCCTCCTCCTAATCTTTAAGCCCCCTCTTCTTATAAGAGGGGTGCAAAGATCCCTCTCAGTTCAATTGGCTTCGCCTGGGTTCACCCCTGGCTACTAAGCCCCATCGCCACGACAAGGCTTGAACCATGGGGGGGGGCTTCCTTATCCTAAGCTAAGCTAAGGTAGCTAACATAGCTTTGGAGCTGATGTGAATGAATGGCTTATAGAATCATGACTGGGGGCCCCGTAAATCTCTTTACTGTCAGACTTATATATATAATAACCGTTGCGGCGGTATTAATTGAGCAAAACAATTAGCGAATCAATATTGGATGCGCTATATATAGAAACTCACCGATTACTGGAAACATATATAAAATATACAGCATAACAGAAGAACGAATACATTCCCGGCCAAGCGGGTCTTACAGTTTACTCTTACTATTGTTGATCGCACACTAACGTGACTGACAATGGCAACTTTTGCACATTAAACAGTTTACACACATGATCCAGAAGCTCTCCCCTTACAGCTATCAATCAACCAATATGTTAGGCGAGGTTAGGATAAATACTCCTTACAAATAAACACCATTATTATGTCTTACATTAGGGAACTGGCGTTGTGTTGTTGTTTTGTTGTATTATGTTTTAAAGATTGTCCTAGCACGATGATATTGATGCATTCTGCAAACGAAATTTAATACGAGATAGTACCATTACGCATTGCATGCGAATTAGGCTGGCACGAGGTGGAGGTGTCTCTTGATAACACGATAACAGCGTAAACTTACAGCCATGTGGGATGTGAGTAGCCGGTGGCACATTGGAGAGGTGGAGGAGAGCAGAGCAATGCATCTACATGATAACAGTAATGCGGATATCTATGGGCGTATAGTCCTCGAACGCTAGTTTGCTTCGAAAAAAAAACTTATAACATCGCAACAGTTCTGTAATGTTTTCCGCGTAAACAGAAATAACTCTAAATCACGTTAGAAGCTAATTAATCATTTAAATGAAACGTTTTATAGAACAAACAGCTGTTGGCAAAAAAATACCGTTTTTATAATGCAATTAAAATTTCAAGAATCAAGGAGTTCTTGAAAACGAATTGAAAATTACACAACGGGGAGATAATTAATAAACGTAGTATAAAGCCGGCTAAGCACGAGTCGTACTCTCATAAAAGGGGATCCTTACCATTCTTCTAGCCCTGTGGTTTGACGTAAAAGTGAATCTTGGATAGACGACAAGGTAAACCATTAATTTTATTATAACCTTTAAGGTGGTCGGGAATTTCTTCGACATGTTAATAAAGTTTCATGCATTTTTGGCTTATGCCCTTGCAACTAAAAAGACAAAAATTCAATATTGAATTGTTATAGATGCTGGGTATCCCTGTTTTCGAGTGTCTTCCATGTATACCTACAACATGGTACTAACTCTTACTAAAGATCTTACTTACTTCTTGTCGACAGTACG
>JAFELO010000032.1:64976-137972 GCA_017140195.1 Eumaeus atala | reverse complement strand
AAAGTATGTTTTAAGTAGTCACGAAAAACTACATTAATATGAAAACATTCTGTCCTTTATGCCTCTGACCTTTTGGATGACTAGTTATGGATGGCTATTTCAAATTAAATTTAAAACCTTGTCTATTTTCATATTTTATAAGTGGTTTGTGTCTTAAGTCGTGTCCTTTTTTTGGTTTTAAATTATTTAGAGACTTTCACCTACAATCGCATTTCAGTTCCATCATAAAGTAGTGTACTTAAGATAATTATGCGATATTTATTATCTTTCTTGAAAAAAATATAATATTTTTCTTTTTCACTACTCAACGTAGATTATTGCCATCAATGTTCCCAAGTGTTCTTAAAAGAAGGTGCTCTTAACAAACAAAATATGTTTATGCACAATTAATGACTGTTTAGATGTAGCAGTTCAGTATGAACTTGTGTAAGTTAAAATTAGAACTTCTTTATTGTAATAAGTCTAAGATAAATTGTGTAGTTTTTGCAAACATAAATATTGATTTATTCATTTCGTTTACAGGTCTGGTATATAGTCACGGTATTTAGATTATATTACCGTAATACAGTTGAAGAAGAGTTAATACTACGCCTGATTTTGTATTGATAGCTCACAAATATATCGTATCAATTCAGTTCTGTACGCGGCTCACGTGCCGAGCTAAGAGAGTTATAACGGCTTGCTCCACCCACCTCGAGGTATATTTATACTATATAGTCGTGATTATGCTTCTATCCAACTTACACCTGTATTCAGTTAGTCCTTTAAACAGTTGTTGTAAACCTTTGTCCGTTATCATGTATAAGTGCGCGTCATGTAACAAGCAGTTCAATGACGGTGTTCAATGTCAAGGCTGTATGAAACACTTAGATTTCTTGTGTGCCAATATTACCGAAGTTGGTTACAGAAAGCTGCGTGCAGATCGTCATGCAGATTGGAGGTGCCCGATCTGTAGGGGAGCATCTCCAAGCTCAAGATCTACTGCTGAAACCTTGAAATGATAATGTTTGAACTGCGAGATGTAAAGAGACAGCTTGCAAGCCTTGCAAGGCTTTGGTGGAGGAGATGCGTACCATTAAGGATGACATCATCCAACTAAAAAAATCTTGCTAATCTACTGGCTGTAGAGTCAATGAATTTAATAACAGACTGCTAGTGGTGGAGCCTAAATGTCCCGAAATGGAGCAAGTACAGGAGAGATTGCTGCTCACAGAAGGTGAATTTTCCAGACTTCATGGTGAACCTCAGAGTAGAGATCAACAGAGTAGGATCAACAATGTCGAGGCAAAGTGAGTTCTATTGAAGAAAAGTGAGAACCTTTTCTCCATTGCCGATACCCTTGGGAAATATGTTGGGTATGAGGTTTGTAAATCCGCCATTAACTACATTGCCCGGGTGCCTATATCTAGCTCGAAGGACAAGAATATCGTGATCTCTCTTTTAAACAATAACACTTGAAGTCCTTACTAATACCGGCTAAATTCCTCGCAAAGGCCAGAGAATATCAGTACGTCTGGGTGAAATTTGGGAAAGTCCATTTGCATAAGAACGACACGGCGCATGTACTTGTTATTCGTGCGGAAAATGATTTAAAAAATATACTTAATATGTCATCAAGCTAATTCAATGTTATATTTAACTTATTGGAACTTTAACTTTCTTTCAAACGTATCGTAGGATGGCATTATTGTTAGTTATCAATATTTTTCTCAAACAGTTAGAACTATTATTTTATAATCACAAACGATTGACACCTGACTTCGAAAACTGGGTAAGATACTTCTATTGTTTACACCGGCATGGTTCGATTAAATCTCGACCACTTGTCAGCGATGCACAGTTTATCTCGATCATGCATGCTAGTGTCATTTGCCGAGGATTGTTCACTGGCTCGCACACTAAACACGTACCATGAGATATCGCTTGCTCAAAAGACACTTGCTTATAACATTTTTAATTCTACTACCCACAATTGTCATTTACTTAATGTGATTAATCTGCTTCCTCATTATTTTCATAGTATTATAATATGTTACAATGTGATGTTTTATATAACAGTGTTTGAACGCAGTGTCCAAATACTGTTATAAATATTTAATTCTATAAGTTAAGTGTATATTATGAGAAGGTACGTGGTCTGAGAACCAAAACGAATATTTTTTATAGAAATTTATGTCTTTTTAACTATGACTTAATTATCTAGACTGAGACGTGGTTAACGGAGGGGGTGCGAAACGAGGAGCTTTTTGATGACAGGTACATGGTGTGGAGGCGCGACCGTAACTACAGCGCTACGGGACAATCACAAGGAAGTGATGTTCTCATAGCCACTCGACGGCATATACCTGTCTTGCTGCGTGAAGGCTTTCAATCTAGTACAGAGGACTTATGTTTGACTGTTTCCCTAGGTCGCAATAATGATCGTGCCGCTACCAACATACATGTCTGCAAATTATATCCTTGTAGCCAAAATCTTAAATTTTTCACACCAACTGAGTAATATTCTAACGAATCTTGACGAAATTATGATGAATAATCCGAATGGTAGGTACCTGATTGCTGGCGATTCTTATATGAGTTCGATAGTGTGGCCTGTTAACTTGAATGATCCAATCGTCACTTAATCGCTATCCCCCAGCGACATCACTTTATACGCAACACAATCAAGTTTTAAATACGCTTGGGAAAATTCTTGCCCTTATATTGAGTATAGGCTGCGATATGCGATGCGTAAACGAGTATCAGGACCCCCTTGTCCCGCTTGATCCTCAACATAAGGCCCTTTGCGTTAATATCGGTACCGCTTGCCAGTCAAGGGCTCTTAAACTATCAAAATATAAGCGCTTTTTATATCATAAATGTGATTATGAATTAATTAACAGAGACATTAATGTCGTTATGTGGGAAATATTACCCCGGACCTGTGACGATACTGTCGATTGTGTTTACAAATACATTAAAAATGTTATAGTGAACTTCGTCCCAGTAACAGATGTTAACCATGACTTTTACCCCATTTGGTTTTCTCCAGCATTAAAAAAAACTATTAAAAAAGAAACAAAAGTACCTGTACAAGTCTAATAAATATAATAACCTCACTGATTTATATACGTTCACACTTCTGAGAGAGCGCGTTAAACACTTGAATCTACATGTTATTCTCGTTATATTTCCTGTGTGGAAAACTCAATCATTTCAAATCCGAAACATTTCTGGTCCTATATAAAACCAAAGTCTGATTCATCTACCTTACCCAATAATATACCCCATGTTAAGTATGCGAATCCATTTGTAACATTTTTTCTAGTTATTTTCAGTCGAACTTTTTAGCCTCTAAAAATAGTACGAGCCTTGATATCGTTAATACAAACTACCCGGAAAGTGTCAGTGACATCGCATCCATTTACGTTGATTGTGATAAGGTACATTGCTTTCAAAACTTAATCCCCGTAAATCAGCAGGCCCTGACGAAATTTCTGCTGCATTCTTAATATGTTGTGCAAAATCTATTACTAAACCACTATCTATTTTATTCAATATTTCTCCTAGCACCCACACTGTACCAATGATATGGAAGAGGACGTTTTTCACGCCGGTTCATAAAAAGTGGGATAGAATGGATGTTACCAACTACCGCCATATTTCTAAATTATGCATGACCGCCAAAATGTTTGAGAGATTAGTACACGATCAGCTTTTTGTGGCGGTAAGAAGTTCTCTGGGTATACATCAACACGGCTTTTTACCAGACCGGTCTACAACAACACACCTGGTTTTACTAAATGACTTCTTTACGTTGAAGGCGTTTACACGGATTGCAGCAAGTGCATTGATAGGATAGACCATAGAATGTTGTAGTTGAAGTTGCTGAGAATCGGTGTGCGAGGTGACATTCTTAGATGATTTGCATCATAAATTAAGCTGAAGCTATCAATGGTTGAGCCGTAAATACTTTGCTACGCCGACAACATGAAGTATTCAGGTCAATTTCTACCGAATATGAGGCACACTGCCTCCAAGTGGATCTGCTTACACTGGAATCATACTGTGATGCTAATCATCTAGCTTTGAATCCATTTAAATGCTCCGTGATGTCATTTACGCGATAAAATCATGAAATAAGGTATAATTACTCTTTACAGGGCCAACATCTAGTCAGGAACACGACTATTGGTGATTTAGGAGTTGTTCATGACGCTAAACTAAATTTCAATGCTCATGTTGATGCCATCATTTTGAAGGGTAACAGAGCACTTGGATTTCTAATGCGTAGCTCCAGAAATTATAATAAAGCAAGAACATTTAAAATACTTTATTGCGCCCTAGTTAGAAGTTACTTAGAATGTGCATCGCAAGTGTGGAACCCGAGATACATGACATACGTAAATCGAATGGAACGCATCCAAAAGAAATTCGTGCGATTCATGTGCATGTGTTCCGTATTAAACAGCAACTAACAAACACCAATCATAATGACATGTGTCGCCAACACCACCTTCTTCCCTTGGACCTTCGACGGGAAGTTGCTGATGTTTTATTTCTTATAAAAGTTACTAATAATATCATAAATTTTCCTGACCTGTTGTCTAAAATTTCGTTCAAAATATCTGTCAAGTCGAGCCGCCATTGTTCCCATCCATGTGCTTGTCACTAAATCCAACTATCGTCAGAACTCATTTATGTGCCGAACGAGTAAGCAAATAAATTCAATTTGTTTAAAACATGGTTTAGCTATATTTAATTTGAACCGTGCTTCGGTTAGGCAATTTTTGACTGGTTCACTCTTTAACTGCTGATTTTAGGATAAAGGTAACAGTACCTTGTGTTTGAATTGTGATGTTATTTATATTGCGATGTCTTAGGAACTTATTATTTAGTTAAGCAAGCTTGATTGTTAATAACGATATGGATACACATTATTTCAAATAATCTGTTGCTAGTAGTGAGATCCTGAAATTGACTTTAAATTGTTTAATCTGTTTTTTTTTTTTAATTTTTGTAAGCTGTTGGTTTTCCTGTAAAATAAAAAATTGTCACCTCATGTAGAGATGTATCGATCCTACTGTATAATTTACTCCGATAGGTCATGGAGCAAGCGAACATGTGTATTTTGCTGCTCACATACATCTACAGACATTGGCACAAACAAGTTATCTTGAGTTCATTTTCATCTCCCCAATGCGTCAATCAAGGTAGTGCCATGCTACATAGGTAGAGGCAGTGTCATGCATGGTGCATGACACTACATCCTCGTATGCAACGGTATTGTGCCGGCATGACCGGGGAAGTACATCTCGCTAAATCATGGTAAATTGACAGCGACGCGCTGTCGCGTTTTGTTCGGTATGTGTGTAGCCGGTGGCCCATTGCGTGGGGAGATTAGAGGGCAACGTACCTTATCTCATAATATTGGTCTGTATGTTAAAGCATTCAAACAGATAAAGCTATATTGTAAAAACCTACATGTAATTTAAAATATATGGTATAGGAGGGTTTACGAGCAGTTAAAGCCTTTGCACGACAGCCCTTTTAACCGATGCCTATAGACATCCATATTATTTTTGTTATGATGGGAAGATACTTTATCACCCTTTCCCCCTCTCCTCCATTGGGCCACCGGCTACTTACAAACCGCACGAAGCGCTGTAGAATAGCTGCCGGTATCATATGAGTAAGAGAAGCTGAGTAAGCTCACATAATACCGCCGTAAAGTGACATCTTCATTGTCGCGTTGCACTTACATTGCAATTACACTTACAAGTTCGCGACGAGGAAACGTGTTATTGGTTTTCTGCAAAATCAATCCTTTCGCTCAACGGCCTTAGTCTTTCTGTAATTAGCTATAAGTTTAATATATTAAACATTACCTCTAAATGGCTAAATGGCTAACGACGGATGAAGCGTATATTATCAAAATGTCCATGTTCTAACAACCATTTGTATGAATCTAAGACTTAGCATTTTTAATAATGATTACGACGTAATTGTCTTGACGGAGACAAGGTTACACAGCGGTATTTTCGATGCCGATTTGTGTGATGATAGGTACGATGTATTTAGGGCCGACCGTAATTTAAGCGACTGTGGCAAGTCTACGGGTCGGTCGGAGCTATGTCCCGTAATACCGACCACTCTACGCTGCTTGAGTTGTGGTGGAACACTGTACCATCGCGCACCTGTACCTCGAGATCCGACCAACATTTTTGCGCTTGGTATTCCTGACCTAACCCCAGGCGGTTACCCTGTGATTTGAATACAGCAGGTAAAATAATAGGCGACGGCTTCGAGATGTGCCCAAATGACAATTATATAATAATTGATGATTTTAATTTGCCTGCCCTTCTCTAGACTAAAAATGGATACGCAGGCATGAATAAAGGACCGGTATAGGTACTGGAAGCTGGCACTAATATTATAGATTTATTGACATTTTAGGGACTAAGCCAATATAACGTGCTGAAAATCTATTCAGGTAATATTTTGGATCTAGTATTCTCAAATCTGCCCCTATGCTTAACGTCTGTTCATTCACCTCTCATCAAAGAAGACCGCGCACAGCCTTCCTTTGGCTGTAAGGTTTTAGATTTAAACGTGACCCCACCACGAGAGGCTCCCACGCGGAAGCATAATTTTAGGAAAGCATCGTATGGTAATATTAATAGTTATTTTCTTCAGAAGGAATGGTGTTCTATAGACGTTATTTATTATGCTATAGCGCACTGTATTAATTTGCATGTTCCTTTCAACATTAATTCCGAAAAACGCTCCTATTCTATGTGTTACTCACACGCATTAATTAAAATTATTAAAGAGAAGATGAAAGCTCATCATATGCAATGCTCATCGCCTGTTAGCGTATAAATACATACAGCCACAGATGTAATAGGCTGATAATGATGACGAAATTTAACATTTTTCCCTGGCTAACAAAAGGTTGGTTTCTACGTATAAAACCTTGTGTACACAAGCGTTAAAGGGTTCTCTGTACTTTGTGATAAAAGACTTTGGTAAACTCGAAGTAATTCCTTAGTGCTTTCGAGACCTTTATTTTCCATTTTGAGTCACCGTTTCCTAATTAATATTCACAGTCAGCGTCTCAAACAGGCCGTATATAAAACATGCACAACTCAAATTATGCACTTTGCGAAATTTGTTGCAATATTGGTTTTGTCTTCTCACCCAAAGGACCTGCGCTTCTGTCGCACGCATACGATACAAGCGCGTTCATGATGATGTATGGGTGCAGTATCTAACGAATTACGAGCGTTGACGATGAATGGCGGTGTGCGGATAAACGCTAGCGGGTTTTCGATATCGTATATTATAACTCTTATTCATTGTGTTTTTAATAATAAAATATATAAAATAAATAACAGTGGCTACTGGCTTGTTCCAGGAAAAGTTTTGAAGTGTACCGATACAATGCAGGCTGAGCCAACAGCCGCAATTAACTTTACTTCGGCTTCTTTATGTCGAGATGAAAATTGCGAAATATATCAGCTATACACAGATCTTGAATATAAAAATACTGGGATCAGTCAGTTGCATAACAAGTATTCGGATGTTTATGTGCGTCGGTAGTCATCAAGTGACTCAGACTTCTCTCAGCTCAGAGAAAAAACAAGTCGGATACCACAGATTTTAATGTCATTTATCTAATTGTACTTTGATACCCTCTCACTCATCTTCCTGCGTGGCATGTATGGATTGATCGTTAAAAATATCCGGGCAGGCGTCAATAATGTGTCTACCCTTTAGATTTAGGCGAGAAATAAACCTGAAATAAAAAATTCCCGATCATTGAATGTACATGTGAGCCTTAGGGATGTAACTACTTACTCCTAACACTTTAAAAATATTGTATTATTTATATGTGGGCTGCCCAGGAACCATCCCGATGGTTGGCGTTCCATGTGGGAGGCCTACGCTCAACAGTGGACGGCTATAGGCTGATTCATGCCTTAACTTGTACCGTAGCGGGCGTTTATCAAAATGTCTTAGGGTACACCGGACAGTAATATAGCAAGTAACAGCTCTACTGTAATATAAATAAAAATACTGTAAAATAAAAGTAAGCCACTTGATGCCGCCTTAAAGTGATACCGTAAATAGTGCGGTTTCTGAGGTTTCATTAGCCTTTTGAAGGGAGTAGGATAAGGACGACACTTATGGATGACAAACATGCGTTGACATACCAAGCTAACAACTGCTCGTTTGTGCCGTTAGAAAACTGTGAACAGTTTTCTGTAATATTACGAGGATTTTTTATTTTACTGGTCTGGATTTACTGTTTATTCCCGGACTATAAGTCGTGGATATAGACGAGTCAGCAGTAATACAATTTTAGTACATGAATCGAGCGCGACGGACACTTCTCAGTAGATCGAGTGTAATCTCATTGTACCGGACTACGTGTATTAAAGCTACTATTACAGCACACGCTTTACATGTGGTAGTAGTTTTTCATACATATAGTATAGGTGGCAATCGAGAAATCTTTTTAGGACTGCCGACGCCCATGAATGTCTACATAATTACTATGCCGATGCGTTGCCCTCCTCTCATTTCCCCCAATGGGCCAGTGTATAGTGTAACTGTCACCATCATAACAGAATCAAGCCTCAATGCCAACTGTTCCAGAAGATTTTTTTATGTGTATACAGATATAGTAACGAACTAACAATAGTGGCCTTAACACGACTATAAACACCCATATACATCCGCATTGTTGGCGTCCACATATGTTGCACTTCTTTTCTCCAGCCCTTGAAAACGATGCTCGCAAATCGCTCGAAACACGACAGCATAGTTGTCACTTCACTGCGATGTCATGTGAGCGAGAGCTATTTCCCCTGTCGTGCCGGCCCAATCCAGTTGTATTGCACCTTGGAGCTACCCCTTACTATGACTATCTGTAAGTTGCATGTAATACTTCGCTGCAGCCGAATTATTATGGTGTGATCGAGGTGGTATATTTGACATGATGACCCATAAGGGGGGGGGGGAAATGGAGGGCAACACGTCGGCATAATTATGCTGAATTTCGTGGGCGTCGGTGGTCGTCGAAGGGCTTCGATTTTTCGTTTGTCCCCCCTATACTATAAAAAATTATACCGTTGTGCTGGCGGTTCATGTGTATGAAGTTGTAGTCACCAAAGATTGCTAGTTTCATTAGAATGGAATGAACATGTTCAATTCTAATCCAACCATAGGAAGAGGTAGTGGCCTTACTGCATAGGTAGGTCCTATATAGTGGGATTGGGCCAGCACGACTGGGGAGTTACCACTCGCTCAATTGATTCCGGCGTATAGTAAGAGCATCGCTGTCGAGTTTCGTGTAGTTTGAGAGTAGCCGGTGACCGATTCGGGGGGGGGGGGGATGATAATAGGGCGACGCATCTGCGGACGGATGGTTTTCGAGACGATATTTGAGATCTCTGATCTTCGCCTTACTTGAAGCGAAATGTTACATAATATCTATACATTTTTTTTTCGAAGGGACCTGTTACTGTTGGCAGCGCTGTTGCCCTCGCCCCTACAGTTCGTCGTGTCTGCGGAAGACTTTTTGTCTTCAGGTTTTTGGTAGATGATAGACTCCCCCCCCCTTTCCCGCAGATGGGAAGATGCAAACTGGAATTTTTGTGGGCATTACCCTATGGTGATTATTTTTGGGGCCGAAAAGGGGGATGCGGTCCCCCTCCCCACACTAGTGGGACGGCACGCGCACGATGCCGTTTAATGTTACGGGACGTGTATAAGGATAGTTGAGTCTTTCGGTTTGGCTTGTCAGAGGAGGACGGCCTCCTCCATTTGCGCTTCAAATCGGCTAGAAGCCGTGATCACAATTTAATTTTTATTTTTAGAGGTCTCTAAGATCGCGTTTTATTATTTCTACATTTATCTAAGCTCACGACTTACGGATTCGAACCCGGGCTTGTTTCCGTAAACGGTGTGCGAGTTTGTCATTCTGTCAGTCGTATGTCTTATGTATGTGAGATTTCAACGCTCGACTGATACGAGCGGTGTTTATGGTATTGGTTCTAGCAGGAGAAATGCATTCACGCACCATCCAGCCGTCCCAAGGGGGCCTGAAGTGTGTGTCGGGTTCAGGTCGTGAAGCGATAGCTACTACAGACTAAAAACTGCTATCCGTTAGTTGGCCCTATTGGCATTTTACAGCGGATGCGTGTCTGTGTTTTTGCTTGTGTGCAAGGGTGGACTTAGCAACTGCTACGGCTATCGCGTCGTCGGCGTCGTGCAATACCTGCTTCGGCCGACGATATCGAGAATCGGTTATTAGCGTCGGATCGTACTCCAACGTCTTTTTTATAAGATTATTTGGGTGATTCAGGGCCCTATCGTAGAACTTTTGGGAGTGCACTTTAAAGTGGCCGTTAATCGAGGTCAGTTTAAAGTCACAGTGTAGATCGATAACGCCACCAGGGGCAACCAGAAGCCGTACGCAGGAATCTGTTTTGCAGTTTCTGCAAACGTTGTATTTGTTGGGGCGATATGTGCGCGAATGCGGCACTGCAATACGACATAAGCGGTCGAATGTATGCGATATATAAAGTGAGCTTATGTCTATTCGCCATTTTGCTCCTTTTGTTTATCAGAGGATAGAGTTTGAACAGGACTTATTGCGCCTTCTTTATAACTCTACCGATGTGTTTCCGGAAGTCCATCGATTTGTTCAGTGTTATATCCGAGATATTTGACCGTCTCCGCTCTAGGAATTTCGTTTCCATGGAGCGGGATAGGGGCCATCTTGTTCTTTTTCTTTTCGCGCTCTCCTGTCGCGCGTGATCTGGTTCGGATTAAGAGTGTTGACTAACACTTTTCCGCGTTTGCCTCTATTCTCCATTTCAGGAACCATTCGTCGGGGTCGGTGACGGCCTTTTGGAGTAGTCTGGCTCCCTCTCTGGGAACGTTCCTTATGTACAGTGCGGTGTCATCCGCGAACATCGCCAGCTGTACGCTGGGGTGTCGCGGTAGGTCACTAGTGTACAGGTTGTAGAGGGTTGGGGATAGTATAGAGCCTTGCGGAACCCCGGCTCTGACTGAGCGGGGGAAGGACACTGTGGCCTTCACTCTGAAACGGAACCGCTTGCTCTCTAGGTAGCTGTTTATAAACAGTACCAGTCTAACAAGGCAGTTCTAGTCGGTATAGTTTGTAGATGAGGCCCTGGTGCCAGACCTTATCGAACGCCTTTGCTACGTCGAAGAAGACAGCACACGTGCCGTGTGGATGTCTTCTGTGTAGTCCCGTAAGTACATATTCCGTGGGCCTGTTGGGGGCAGCTGTGACTATTACGAAAAGCAAACTCTTCGTCCATGAACAGGTTTCTCTTTCGTACTAAATAAAGCCTACCAATGGCTACAACGGGAAGGACGAAACCCAACTCAATAAGACTGGTGTCGTTTAACGCAAACGGCATCAGGTCGAACATCCAGGAGTTGCGGGACTTCCTCCCGGAACATAAAATAGACATCCTTCTAGTGCAGGAAACGTTCCTCAAAGCTAGAAACTCAAACCCGCGTATTTGTAATTACAATATTGTTCGAAACGACGGGACCCGAATCTGCTTGGAGGGTAAAGCCATCTATTAAAAGAGGTCCCTCCATTGTATCCCACTCGACCCGCCCCCTCTAGAAAATCTAGAAGCATCCCTATGTAAGCTATGCATGACGGGCCATCAGCCCATCACCATAGTCTATGCATTTTTTTTACGACGGAATATACGACGGAACGAAATATATTGGATAAGGATTATGCCAATATATACATATTATATTATAGGAGTTATATATGTAATAACGAAAATATATGTATAGCGCACGTAATCGCAGATCGCACACAGGTGAGCGCAGCGAGCACAATCGCACACTTCCGCACCGATCGGGAATCGGACGCAGACTGAGTCAAGAAAAATACAACGAACAAAATATATATATAATAATAAATCAACACGTGAGATGCCTGGCTATCTCTTCTTTTTTCTCGGCGCGCTTGCTAAGGTCTATGTTTCACACATACGCGTTGTGGGGGGGGGGATGAAGCTTAGTAGACCATGGGATATAGAATTCGATATCGTTGCAATACTGGCAGGCGGTTTATTTTGAATATGAATACTATTTAATACATTTATTTCAATGCGCAGTGTGACTAATGATGCGCGTACGTAAGAAGTTATATAAAGACGTCGCAAGAAATACGTGATTTTAATAAATAAGCCACGGTCATCATTGACAGCTTCTTGTTCGTTGTCTTTTTCTTATCTGTCGATTTTTTGGTGTCAGAGTGCGTTTCAGCTCAAAATATAATAACTCTTATGACTTATCTTGAACACGCCAAAAAAAGTATTTTTTTTATTAAATCGTGGATTGTCCAAGGGCATAAGAGTATGCTTATGCATTTTCTACAATAATTCTTGTCAATAGTCAACTATCACTAAATAAATCAGTACGTTCGCCCACTAGCACTTAGTAAAGAAATTTCTTTACTCATGTGCTAACAGTACACCTACCCATGCCAGGTACTTACTATTAAAAATATATCTTTTTTAAAATCTAAATAACAATAAGAGAGAGATATGACTGACGCTGTGTTTCCGTATTTTGCGCGATTTCTGTGTAGGTGACCCATTGGAAGGAAGGAGGAATGGTGAGCAAATAATTTTCGAACACAGCTTTTGCGTGATTTCAGAACACCAAGCATTTGTCTTCAAGTGTTCAAATGCTTGCCTTTCCAGAAAAAGCGTCTTGTTTTCCGACCAATGTACCGCAATATTCCAATAAAGTTTCAAAGACACGTGAATAGTTCTAGGAATAGCTCTTACAGTACTCTCGGAACTTGGAAACGATAAATATAAATGATGAACATTTATTGCGTTATTGTGGAGTTTCCGCTATATATTATTTTATGTGATGTAATTTGCACATTGTAAGAACGGGGTAAGAGCCCTGATAAAAAAAAATTGTAAGCACGTGAGCGAACCTCGGGTGACAGCACTAATACAATGTATAAGCACCTGCGCTAACGAGGTGACAGCCCCGATATAATGCACGTGTACTAACACGAAGACAGCCCTGCCCCGAGGTATCTAATATGTATGGCCCTCATCGTTTTGTCCGCCATCAATTCCGATGTGCATTTTGTCTCGTCCGCCGTATGAATCAACACTCGAATGCGGGTTAACTTACAAAGTATGACAACATTTTGTGTCATATTTTATTCATTTTAGCGCATTTATCAACGTCCTATCCCACGTTTATATTTTAATTACTAAATTTCCAAAAGGCTCTGATTCCTTGTCCTGTGTCCCTTTGTGCTTAAAATGTAGTTTTTGTAGGAAATGCTAAAACGTTCACGCAGAAAGTACGAATTTCGTTGGACACGGGCACAGATTATCTGGTAAAATGTGAAAGCTGCGTTTGGGATAGATTATACGGGGTCGAAATCGCGGGACACAGGTACAAATTAAACACATCAATATGAGTGTTCTTATTAAACTGCACTCATATCACAGAATGTGTGTGACTGTGCACCGAGAGAATTTCAACAAATAGAAGTTGTACAAGATTTCAACCGCAAAAAAGTAGAGGCAGTCGGTAAATACATTTCCCTTAATTTGACGTAATTTATTTTAAATGTATAATTATTTTGGCATTTATATCTTATTACATTATTGACCAGGTCCTTCGATATACATTTTCAGTTGTTATAGACCCGATTTATTTCTTTTGGCGCGTTAGAGGAAAATTATGATTGTAAACTTTTACGAAAAGCCGGCACCGCGAAGTTAGCTGTATTCAACATTTTAGTTTGTCTCTTGTTATGCCAAAGGAGTATAACCTCTAACGTGTGAACTTATTAATTATTTAAGTCGCCAGGGTACACGTGGTAATACTAGAGTATAGTTAGCAATAAGACACACGGGCAGTCAGAGCACACGAGCAGTCGGACTACACAGCAGTTGGAGCACACGAGCAGTCAGAGCACACGTGTAGTTGGAGCACACAGCAGTCGGAGCACACGAGCAGTCGGAGCACATGAGCAGTCGGAGCACATGAGCAGTCGGAGCACATGAGCAGTCGGAGCACACGAGCAGTGGGAGCACACTTGACTACCGACGTTCATGAACATAAGCATTATCGTTACATGACCCAACTTAAAGCTAAAAGAGAGTCGAAATTAAGCTAAAACATGAGAAATATTCCGAAAATTGTTATTTTTTACAGCTATTGGAATTGTTCACTGTTTACCTATTTGTCTGTATATATTTTGGTGCAAGCTCTAACATTTTGTCGGGCAACCTCCCTACCAGATTGTAGGCTATAAACATGAATGGTTGTCCTTGGGATAAATTTTGACTTTTATTTTATAGTATAAAGGGACTCCTATCACCCTATGGACTTCTATTTTATAGTATAAAGGGACTCCTATCACTCCCCCCCCCCGGGCGGGGTTTCATCGCACAAAACGCGACACCATACACCTTAGGTGTCACTTCACGGCGGTATTATGTGAGCGAGAGGTACCTCCCCGGCCGTGCCGGCCCAATTACGTTGCATAGGTGGATGTAGTCTCATGTACCATGCATAGAATTACCTACCTCCGCCTATGCAGCATGGAACTGGCACCTACAAAACAGTTATACTTACTTAATTGTATATAAGAATATTAGTTGCAGTACTTATCGATTACTCACTGCTAACATTGGTTGAATGACAGCTGGAAGGTGAAAGGCTTTAGATCAGGGTCTGGCTACCAATCCAAAAAAGGATGGATCTCACCCACGACCGTCGGCAGTGTCCCCGGGAAACGTAAAAAAAGAAAAATATTCTTTCAGAATAGGCAACAGGGTCGAAATGCGGGCGCGATTCTGAGAAGAAAAAACTGCATCACTTTTGGTAATAGAAGACGTACTATGCAATATTTTTTGCTTAGGATATTTTGTAAATTTAAAGCACCTTTTGCTTGTGATTCCAGCTGAATTTCTCTTGGAGCGCTTCGGAGTTTCTCAAATACGTAATGCTCAGAGATCGTTAAAACGGCGCTTAGAGTGTGTTAGTCTTGGAATATCCTAAACATTTTTGAACGTAGATTTAGCATAAGCATCTATTTTATTATTGACTTTACTTCTTAAGAAACATCTTAAGGCGCAGGGTATGAACTGAATGAGTAGTAGAATCATGTAAAACAGAGGTCGAGCAATTGATAAAATAGAAAACTCTACGCTTAATTGCTCGTCCTGCATATTACATTTTTTTACAGTACAGGGGGAAAACGTGAAATGGGACCTTTTAACGACTAACTTTGCCCTTGAACGTCCGTGTAATTACTATGCCTACGCGTTGCCCCGAGTTCCTCCCTCCTCCCAATGGGCCACCGGCTACTCACGAACCACTTAGGTCTATTGTGGATCGGAGCTAACACACAATAACAAATTTGGGGAGGGGCAAGGGTGCAGGTGGTAAGTGTTACTTTCTGTATACAGCATTGGGAAACGAGCAATCGGAGTAGTGACGACTGTGGACTATAAGCGACCTATAAGCATCCGCACATTGGTC
Organism: Eumaeus atala; assembly: GCA_017140195.1. Classification (NCBI taxonomy): domain Eukaryota; kingdom Metazoa; phylum Arthropoda; class Insecta; order Lepidoptera; family Lycaenidae; genus Eumaeus; species Eumaeus atala. The sequence continues at coordinate 122,399 of JAFELO010000032.1, read as the reverse complement.
TTGCATATGCAGTACCCTCCGATGGGTTATAGGATACTCACAAACAACACGAAGCGCAAAAGCATAGCCGGCATTTTACGGTGGTGTAATGTGAGCGAAAGGGATTCCCGGTCCTGCCGCCTCAACTCATTTGCAATGCAACACCTCTTACTTAGGAAATCAATAGTGAACGTTACTATCTCATCAGCAATACCAGAGGTTAACAATATAGGTGAATTGAGCTGGCACTACTGGGGAGGTACGTTTCACACACATTATACGCTTAAAAGGTGAGCATGCTGAAGTTGGTCCCTGCTGTTACATTAGATTTGATAAGGCGCAAATCTTCACTATATATCCGATCTCTCGCTACGAATAAGCTCGGTAAAGTGGCAATGGGCTGGTCGCACACTCAGAAGAGCAGATGACAGAGGGGCCAGTTAGGTTCTGGAGTGGAGGCCGCGTTTAGGAAAACGAAGTGTTGGTCGACCGTTCACCAGGTGGGAGGACGATCTCCGTGCAATTACCGGTCCGGGATGGATGCGAGTAGCAGGAAAACGATCGTCTTGTCGTATATTGAAAGTGGCCTATATCCAGCAGTGGACCGATCAGACCGATTCTTTCCAAGGATCACCGTGGGGCTATTGAAATTAACAAAAACATTTATAACTACAATTAAAAGAAGAATTAAACGATATATAAACTTAATCAAATCAGAATCTAAACGTTGCACCTTAAGACCGCAACATATAATAAGTACTATTTCCGGAAACCAGAACTTGCTTTTAATAACTTGTGACATTAGGACATCTGTCATCTCTGTCCGCCCGTGGCGACGCTTGCTGTAACGCTTCTGAAACGACGAACAAGTTCAATAATTAAACAAACCGCGAAAAAATTCGTAAAAGTTGTTTTTTTATATGTTTCAAGAGCTAAACAAACTGTCGGAATCCTAATGGTTACCGACGCCCAAAGACAACTACATAATTGATATGCGAAAGTGTTGTCCTCGCCTACTCCCTTGTAATGGGCTATCGAAAACTCACATGAAACGTAAGACGTGTTGCATATATGTTAAGGTATTTACATACTCTGTATTGTGGTGATAGCTATGAGAGCTGATACCCGCGTTAGACGCATACATGCAGTATGGTCCCGTAGGCTATGAGCTGAGCACACCTTGGGTGTGTACCTCAGTGATGTGTTATAGCTTATCATCATACACGTAACACTCCTCACCCAGTCCATATCTTTGGATGGTCACACAGCCCTCCATATGTCATTCTGCCGTAACGCTTCAACACATACATGTATGTAACAAGAACATTTGTCATTTTGTAGCGGCATAAGTAAACGAGAGGTAACTCGTAAATATGAAACAATAAATGGACTGATGGTAACGAACTTCATCTGGAAGCTTCCATAAGAAAGGATTACGTGACATAGTCTCTGGGCGTTTAATAACGCACGATATTGTCCGAGGTTCTTAAGACTCATATTAGTAACTGGCCTCGCTATGTGGTTGTACCCACCTTACCCGCACTCTATGTTTCTATACGTCACAGCGCGTCTAAAAATTTACTAATATTATAAAGAGAAAACATTTGGTTGTTCGCCCCGAAACTATTGTACCGATTAAGAAAATATATGTTCTCTGTGATGAACATATGCTATATAAATTTTTCAAAAAGTTAGAGACCTATGAGTGGAGTATGAGATCTTCTATAATGGAACTAAAGGTGTGAAAAAGTATCGAAATATCTCTAAAAGCGGGAACTATTGACAACTAGCTATCCGGACAAAAATTTTTGTGTCATAAATTGATATTTATGTCGCGGTGACGTGCAATACGAGTCCGATTTAAAAAAATATATAATTATTGGCACATTTTGTAAAATCCGTGCAAAGCCGGGACAAAGTGCTAGCTAATATGTTATTTATGACCTACCTCGGTAAATGGGTGGTCTGACACTGAAAGATTTCCTAAATATGATCTATAAGTTATGGGGATTACCGTGTTCAACCAAACAAATTTTTCAACATTAGTGTGAATAGCATAATCATTTTAGTCTTAAGTATCGTGGTGTGGCGAATAATTGCTATGTTTTTTTTATTTGGTGATATGTTAAACGAAATATTATTATTTTATTTCTAACGTAGTTTTAGTAGGTAATAGTTCGAAGTAAACGGTTGCTTACTTTTACTATTGCAGCTGCATCCAGCGGGCACGGGGCGAGGAGATACCCCGTTTATATACATCTGTTATGTATTAGTTTTGATGTTACGTGTCCTGCTGTTTGAGAGTTTCCGATGGCATTTTAAAGGGGATGAAGCCAAGTAGAGCAGGGCATTTACATAACCCGTTTCAGTGTATATTTTATTGAATGTAGGAAATTACCAAATAACCTCTACGGATGGTTCGTCGATCTATATAGAAATCATTTATTATTTCTCAGTGAACATATTATTGTACATAACATACGAATGTTCCAAAATATTTATACACAATGGAAAGGTACCCAAAACTGTTTCTATGTGTGATCTAAATCTACTGAACTGATTTTTATGCGGTTTTCACCCTTGGATAGAGCTATTCTCGCAGAAGATTTTAATGTATCTACTAAAGTATTTTTAGTCTATCTATTAATTCTCACGTCACCTACACAGCATAGCTTGTAGACAAAAGTCTTCAACAAATGACTTCTTCCCGTGATGACCTACAGGGCCTCAACGGGCAATTGAACGTGCTGTGTTGGGTGTTCCTCTCTCCGACAGAATTCGTAAAGAAGTCATTACGCAGGGGACTAAGGTCTCCGACATCGCGCGACAAATAAGCTCGCAGAAGAGGCAATGGGTTGGCCACACAATCAGAGGGACAGATGGCAGATGGGCCAGTAAGGTTCTGGAGTGGAGGCCGCGTTAAGGAAAAATAAGTGTTGGTCGACCGTTCACCAGGTAGGAAGACGTCCTCCATGCAGTAGCCGGTCCGGGATGGATGCGAGGAGCAGGAGATCCACCGTCTTTGCGTACATTGTAAGAGGCCTGTGTCCAGCAGTTGACCGATATGGGCTTATGTTGATGATTGATGATGACGATGGTTAAAGTAATAAACCCTCCCCTGCAATTCCCGGGCGAAGGCGAGGCGGATCGCTAGTTTTGTATTCATGTGACCATTTGACTTGATATTCCCCTTTTCTTACAAATGTTATTGGCTGTTTCTTCTGAATCATCAAAACAGAACTAACGGAATCACCACTACCAACAGAGGAATAAATAAATAAAAAGACTTGAAAGGAACTTCCAGGCAGCGTTCATAAATTGTAACAAATGTTATGAAGAGATTACGAGTTCACTTACCCTCTGTCTTGAATTATTCATGGCTTATAACGTTTTGTACTTGGTAATCAAAACTTGACAGGGTTAACATTGGTAAGAGGTAGTGCCATGCTGCATTGCAGCCGAATTAGGCACGACCAGATATACTTTAGTTACTTCTTTGACTTTGTGGTCATTTTTTCTATAGAATAAGTGGACAAGCGAGCAGTTGGAGCTCTCCGGGGACTACCATCACTATAGAGACTCTTGTCTAAATATGTCCTCTTTGACACTACCATTGGGGTGTTCATGATAGCTCTGCCATGTGACAGGTATGATATCCCGGTTTGTGTATTTCTGTTGACCCATTGGAGAAGAGCAGGGAAGAAGGGCAACAACAAATTTTATTACGACTTAGCGTATCAATCCGTACGCGGTCACGTAATCGCCTGGGTATTTTTATTATCCATCCCAATAATGTCATCTGTTATCTTAGTTAATGCAGTTGTTGTGCTATGCCCAATCCTGAAACCAGTTTGCGGGGGTCAAGGAGATTATTTTTGGTTCGGTATAGATTTTATTGATGATATATTAGTCTTTCAAACACTTTAGAGAAAAAGGAGAGGATATAAATTTGTCCATAATCTGAAGGGAAAGTTGGCTTACTATTTAGGGAGGGGAATGATTACGTCATCCTTCCATATTTCATGTGTAATAATAACTGGAAGGATGATATCAAGTATAGGAATATACATATCTCTACTAATATTGTCATTCCCAATGGAATTTGACGAGATTTGTAAGGTAGCCTTTTTAACATCATGTTCATCAAAGTTAATATACAATGGTCAAAAAAGGGAGTTATAAGAGAAAAATATTTATTCAGTGTTAGTCGTTCAATTTGACTGTCAAAATTACTAGGAGAGGTAGAGAAGTGTTGATGGAGAAATTTGAGTTATTCTGTATTTAGAGAGCATGATGATTTAGACTTCCCCATGCCTAAAGTGTAGAGAACTTCCAAACTTTGCTAGGATCACCATTTTCGTCCGATTTGTGTATATGACATCTCTGTGCATCTCTGCACAATGTATTGCAGCGATTCCGAATAGCTTTATATTTTCCTTTCTGTATCTCAGGACTATTTAGTCTTAATTTAGCTCTAGCAATATTTTTATTTTTAATTAAGACCCTAATCTCTTTTGTAAACCATGGCGTAGGCTAATGCTTCATTTTGATGGGATGGACAGGAGCATGCTTGTTATATAACATAATTAGTTGTCTATTAAATATAACCAACTTGTCGTCAACAGTACTAGTTTCAATCAAAGAGGAGTACTGAATATTCTAAGCATCCATTATTAAGAGTTCAGCATCAATAATCTTGAAACTGCGCTGCATCAGCATCTGAGGTTTAATTTTGGGTGGCTTTAACACATGTGAAAGAAAGATATTATCTTGATATGACAGAGTGAGTAGAGCACCGTCCATGACTGTGAACAAGATCCACAGACGAAGTAATTAATAAATCAAGGAGTGAAGGGTTGCAGCCAGAAATTGTATGGGTGGGTTTGAGTGGAAGCACATATAAGCTAGTAGATTCAACAATTGAGAGTAATTTTTTTGACCTTGTATCATTTTCTAACAGACATGTGTTGAAGTCGCCCATTAAAACTGTAAGAGAATACAATTTGGTGTACTTCTCCAGGATTGTCACAAAAGATGTGAAGTAGTTAACGTGCATGGATGGACTGTAGAAAACACCAAGTAGAAGCTTTGTGTGACAAAGTTGGACTTCAAGGAGCAAATGTTCAGCTGCATCAGTAGGAGGCGGGTTTGTCCACATGCTAAGTATCTGATATTGAATGTTAGATTTAAGGTATACAGCGACACCTCCACTAACCCTATCTATACGGTCATTTCTGATCAAGCTTTCCGGCAAGGAGTAAAATAAAGAAGGCAAACAAGGCTTTAACCATGTCTCGGATACAAGAATTGCATGTGCATTGGTTGACTCAAACAATGCTAGAAAGTCAGCATAGTGAGCAGGAATGGTGCATTGATATGCGCTACATTACATTTTTTTAGAGATGTACCGAAAATCTGTGCCGTCAACATAATTGGAATCTTCAGATGATGAAGAAGTAAAGTATCCGTAACTACTATTATGTGATCTATCCATCTGTATGAGATATTATTATATTGTGTACTCACAATTAAAACAAAATTTATAATTATATCTACAAACTCAACAAACAAATTTAACTAAAAATAAGTAAATAAATAGCATACCTACTAGCAACTGAATTGATCAGTAGTTATTTCGCAATTTAAAGGCAAGAAAGAACAAAAAAGCAAAATACATAAAACATGTATATTAACTATAGAGCAAAGAGGACAATAATTCAATTAGTTACTTACTAAAATTAAGAACATTAATTTTACTTTTGCCTCGTTTTTTTAGCACGCGAGATTGGGGCTCCTTTTATATTGCAGGAGCGGAGGCCGAAGCGCTGGGAGCGCAAGTACCCGTTGTGGAGCTGGGTATGGCTTCCAGCTGCGCCATGCTGACCACACGGTAGCGAGAGTCATCCGATGCTACGATAGAGAGACACTTTCGTTCAGCACTTTGAAGTTCCGTACCTTTGCCGCGCTCCTAGAAATACCTTGTGCCTGCTCTTTGTCAAGTATTCTGATAATGTATACCAGTGACTTTTAGTCCCTTTTTATCGTACCATTCATTATTGCGCAGTGTGGCATCCTTAAATTAAATTATTAAAGGCCTAGGCTTATTATTTTTTAATAGCCCCATCCGCGTACATTTAGATAAAGTACTTACTGATACATCAGGTATATCCAAGTGATCTGATAGTAAAGCAACAGCAACTTGAGGATCATCATTCTCATCCTCAGGTACACCATGGACTAGCAACATCTTCTGCCTTGAATGCATCTCTATGTCGCATTGTATAGTTAAAATATCTATTTGCTGCTGCAATGAGTTTAGGGCAAAGACAACAAAAGTCTTGAACGCTTGGAAATTTCCAGAGACCTTGTTGGATTATCCCGCAGCCAGTGTGGAAGATGAAGACTTCTCAAGATCACTTTGAAATTCAGCCATCTTTTTGTGGAAATATTGAGACATTTCACTCATTGATTTCACAATGAACTCCATCTTGCTTGTGAAAAATTTAGGTAGTTTGTAAATGCAGTTGTATGTTTATTTAAAATGCTGTTTTATTATGAAGTGAGCTGCTGGTAGGTTGCTTTAAATATTTTTGCATATTATATTAATATAGTAAGAAAATAACTAATTTTTCGCAATAATTTAAACATAGGTCCAAATTTTTACTGTTCACTTGTCAGCACCTACCCTCAAAAAAAAAGGCTGATATCTGTTGTCAGCAATTGCAAATCATCATAGAAAATCTAGCAGCTAAACAACCTAGGCTTGTCAATCGCTCCACGCTACTGCAGCTTCTAGACAACGCTAGATCACACACTGCGCCACAAAGGGCTACCAAATTAGAGTTTCAATTTGAAAGCGTAAGACATCCACCGTTCACGCCGGACCTTATTCCAATAGATTACAATTTTGTTCGAAATTTGGTTAACTTCTTGCAAGGGAATAAATTCAACTATGTGACAGCCTAAATCGCTTTCAAAGATTTCAATGATTCCCGTCCGACTAGTTTTAGTAAAAGGATCAATGAACTACCTACGAGATGGTAAAAGTGCATAGAAAACAATGGATAGAGAACACTTTGATTAGTTAAATGTATTATATTAAAAATATTCGACTTTTTGTTTGTATATGTGTATAATATTTATTATAAATTCTAGACTATCTGGTAAATCGTAGTTTTTCAACACAGGAAAAATGCGTCTATGCATCATCAAACCGACCTTGCGCGAGTCGGAAGGATGTGTCGGACTCAGCACATATAATGTCACTACCGACTAATAACCACTGCGTGAGCTTTCGATCGCCATAATGGGATGCCCCGGATCTGTCAGCGACTGGACAACCCGGTGACTGGCCGGTACAAAGATAAGGCCGGTCTTCATCGAGGAACGGGGCTATTCGGGCACTTAGAGTAACCCTAACAACCCCGAAGCCTTAACTGGGGGCAGGCGCCCAGTCTGATCCCCGGGCTGCGGAAATTATGGGTGGTAGGAGCTGTTGGATATAACGTCTCCTACGAGCTCCTACTTACCGTCTGCGCGGTGGATCTGCCGAATCCTCTCTAGCACACTCGGAAGCCTCTTTTCGGCACATTATGTCCTCACAAAAAGAGGTTACTGCTGACTATAGCGCTTGGTCAGCAGTAACAGCACTGCCAAGCATTTGATTGTTGTTGGACAGTGAGAGATCCTGTATACGTTGCACAACAAAAACAAGTTGCACTTGCAGGTCGTATCGGTGTCTGGACCATGCAGTGTAAAGTTCGAGCGTATGCTGGCCCGAGTCCTTGGCAGCTCCACAATCTTGACACATCAGTCCATACTCACCAAGCCCCCTTAATACAGGTAAACTCCGAAACTACAATGTCCCGTGAATACTTGCGTTACGCGGAATGTAAGGGGCTTACGCTTTTGCCGCATCCAATGCTCAAGGACCAGGCGCAAGGCGGTGAATTGTGCTATGATTCCTCCCACTGAAAGATGTGCTCCCGGAGGTGGTCCCTTTGTTATAATTTATTTTCATTCTATAAGATTCTATAAACTCTGTAAAGGGATTCACATGGGGTTAAGAGACTATGAAGGCTTAGTTAAAATTTTAGATACATTTATTCAATTGGTCTTTCCACATTCACAATCCCGGACAGACTTAAAATAATACAACAACAACAATGGAATTAATACAGTTTTTGATATTGGTTAGTAAAAAAGCATGAAGTTATATTTGGTAGTTGTCCGAGACTCCCGGCTGCAACTTGGATGGTCCTTTATATATGATGTTATTGTGGATGGTCCTTTATATAAAATAACCTACCACTGGAATATGCTGAGCTATTAAAACATTGCCTCACGTCTGGCTATATGATGAGGAATCATCAATTCTTCAAACAAGTAGACGGAGTAGCGATGGGTTCGTCGGTATCCCCTGTAGTCGCAGATATCTTTATGGAGGACTTCGAGGAGGTTATCCTTCAAACTTCACCTATAACACCAAGGTACACAGATATTTTCACAATTTTACTTATGGATGAAGTAACCATATTCCTTAACCATCTAAATAGTATAAATTCCAAAATACAATTTACAATGGAGTTAGAGGCAAATAATTCTTTAGCTTTCTTAGATGTTTTGATCATCCGTAATCCCAACAACACATTCAGTCATACAGTGTATAGAAAACATACCCATACCGATCGGTATCTAAACGGCAATTCTCATCAGCATCCAAAACAGTTGTCTACCGCGGGTAAATCTTTGTTTCAGAGAGCACGAGGCATCTGTGACAAGCAACACCTGGATACCGAACTTCAACATGTCAAGCAAGTTCTGCGAGACAACGAGCTTCAAGTTCCCCGTCAGCTCCACAGAAGCCGAGTGAAACCAGCCAGCTGTCGAGCGCTTATCTGCCATACTTAAAAGGGGTGACTGAAAAATTGGCTATATTCTCAAGAGAGCTTCAATAAAAACTTATTTTAAGCCGCCAAAGAAGATTAGTCAGTTCTTACCAACTGCAAGATGCAGGAGTGTACAAGCTTGATTGTGACTGTGGACTCTCCTATATAGGGCAAACTAAAAGATCTATAAAAACTCGCGTCAAAGAACATATAGCCGATATGAAACACCAACGTGTTACAAAATCTGCTGTCTGTGAGCATGCTGAAGTTGGCCCCTGCCATTACATTAGATTTGATAAACCGCAAATCCTCACTAGGGAACACCGATTCCTTCCAAGGATGATCCGTGAGGCTATTGAAATTAAAAAAACATCCAAATTTCAATAGTGAAGATTGCTGGGTTCTTCTGTCTGCTTGGGATCCAGTGGTGAACATAATCAAATCAAAAACTAAACATAACACCTCAAGACAGCAAGATACAATAAGTACTGTTTGCGTTAATCGGAACAACTAAAATTATAATTCTTCGGGTACTTTTAAAAACTTGGTACAACGGGACATCTGTCATCTCAGTCCACCCGTGACCATGGTTGCTGTAAAGTTTCTAAAACGTCGGGCTACACAAATAATTCAATAAACCGCGATAAAATCCGTATAAGTAGTTTTATTTTAATGTCTAACATTCGCGTAAACTTAAGACATCAATATGTTATTGTGCTATAACCAGTAATTGCCACGGTTTGTCATTCACTTCTTATATTCAATATTTGAACAATATAGTATTTAATAAAAAGAAAAATAAAAGTTAAATGGACTAGAGCTCCTTTTAATAAAATGTTAATTCGTGCATTGTGACACGAAAATGTAGGTTCTTGGCTGAAGTGAAAAAAAAAATGGCAGATAGCGTCAGCCATCGCAATTATGTCTATCCTCGCCATCGCCAAAAGAAAAAAGAGTGACATTTCTTCAACAAAGAGCACATCAAGCCTTACAGTCAAAGATGACAGATATAATTTTTTATAAAATATTTAAGTTTTAAAACATAATTGTTACACCTTCTTTCCAGGCCCTCCGAGTAGAAGTGCTTCAGTTTTGTCCAATCTGACTCGTAACCCCAGTCTCTCTATGCGACTTACCACCAAGGTCGTAGTAGCTTCAACTAGCTGCGCCACCTCCTGTTATTCCGCCCCTGGGAAAAGATTAGTGTGTCATCTGTATAGCAAATGACATGCGAACATCTGGGGAGACAGCCACGTAAGACCCAGTCGTATCCAAGATCCCAGAGGGTCAGCCCCAATACCGAGCTCTGTGGAGCCCCCGGAGCTGACATACAAGAGAACCCCAGCGATCCTCATAGAGGACTCTCCGCTCCTGAAGGTAAGTCCCCAGTATTCGCCTCAGATATAAAGGAACCCTGAAATATTGCAGGACCGATATAATGGTGCTGTGAGGAAGACTCTTAAAAGCATTAGAAATATCCAAGGACCCCGCCAACACTACTTTTTCCTCACGTTCTGCCTTAACAGTAATCAATAAATCAGCAAATAAATTAGCAGCAATATAGCCAAATTGTGCATCTGACATTTTTGACCCTAGGCCTTGTTTGTCAGAGTCAGAATCTTCCCACGTATTTCTGTCGAGACTGGGCGCCCTTTTTTCTTGTGACACGTTGGAGTACGGCGTCTATTTCACCGTTCAATTTCAAGGTAATTCATTTGTTTGAATATAGGTACAGATACACAGATATTGATAAACAGTTGTTCCACTACTTTCTGCCGTTCGGACGTGCAAATTTGAATCATTTTACAATTTAAATTCTATTTATGGGTAATAATTGGTATTTAAAATTTAAAAAATTCTACCTAGTATCAGGATATCAATTGATTTATGTTTTCACAATTTGTCGGTTTGGAATTCTTGAATATGATAATAGTGTTCTTCTGACAATAAATTCAACAAGTATTTTTTTAAACGACTACTGGAAATAGACATGATGGAAGATGATTATATATGCGTATCGCTGCACAGTAAACATTCCTGCTAAAAAGTGCCAATATCTGACTAGGGATACAAATTTTATCTTTGCGTCTAGAACGTGAGTTTATTACTGACTGCAGTTTAAAGTATTGGGGATATTTACGCATAAAAATGCAGATTTCAAAAACATTTAGGCATGGAAGTGTTAATATTTTAAGTCTTTTATAAAATGGTTTACAGCATTGCACATGGACCTCATACAACGCTTCTGCGCTCCTAATGCGAAATGTGCATCAGAAGAATTGCCACATAGTATCAATCCATATCTTAATAGAGACGCGACATATACGTTGTAAGCTACAAGCGATGCTTCAATTGAAACTACTTGTTGTATTGTACTTGTCCAATGTTATTCCTAAGAAAACAGTATTTTATACTTCTTAAATCATTGTGTTATCATTTTCAATATTAATACTTGGTGGTCTTTTTTTTTAATATAAGTTTGAAATTGTATGATATTAGTTTTACATATATTCATGTTTAATTTATTTTTACTAAGCCATTTCTTTACATCATTCCATGGCGCTCCAATTTATTTAGAAGAATAGTATGGCCCACAAACTTGAATGCTTTACTTAAATCTAGATATATTCCAACTGGACTAATTGAGCGTTAAGACTGTCACTTATACCTTTTATCAAATTAAGGCAATCAAGAGTGGTTGAACTCTTCTTTCGGAATCCAATTGGTTCCCTTTTTAATATGTTACACGTGCCTAGAAAACCGTGTAGCTTGACAATTAGAACTCTTTCAAAACATTTTGTTATGATCATTCATTTCTAGTTTATATTATTTTTTGAGCGGTTTAACAATAGAAGACTTTAAACGAGTGGGATAATGTCCCTATCCTACACTAGCCATAGGTTTACTATATGACATAATGACTTTGCTATTATCAAGGCTATCTCCTTCAACACCCTGGTGTTGTGGACGCTGAATTTCTTAAAGATTTTATTATTTTGACGGACCTACATGTACAAAAATATTTTTTAATTATTTGGTATATCAAGATTAATATTACTTGTAATACTAGAATTTGTTAAATTAATAAAATATTCATTAAATATGTTACATATTATCTCTGGTTCTGTATATATTATTATTGTATTTGATCTCAGCAAAATTATTATTTTATTGTTTTTGTAATTAAAATATGCCTGAACTATCTTCCAAACCGACCTACACACATTTTTCGATTTTAGGAGCTCGTTATGATTATCTAGACGCTGGGCAAATTTATTTTTATGTATTATATCTTCTGTTACGGCAAGGGTTGCTGGCTTAATGTTATGCCAAATGAGGCTGGAGAAGCGCCGGAGCGCTGCATGAGTATTTAACCATCGATTGGATCTGATGACGCAGACGGGAGGTAGTTGTGGATACTCCGTAATGATATATCACAACCACGGGGTTAGATTTATATTATTTTATAAACAATTTTTTTTTCTCTATTCACCATTGCCCAGACCAGCAGTCGAGGATCATTTCTTTTTGTCGCGGCGAAATGCAATTACAGCCTCACCGGCTTTGGGTGGGGTCCGGTGGTGGTATCCACCATGGTTCAAGCTTTGTCGTGGCTGTAGTGCGCAGTAGCCTGGATTCAATCTAGACGACTCGGCTGAAGCTAATTTAACCAAAGAGGGGGCTGATCTTAGTAACCCTATTACAAGAAGAGAGGCCTAAAAAGCAGGTGGAGGAAATGCTCTTTGTACCCCTCTTAGAGGAAGAGGAGACATAATGCAAAAGGAGGATGCGCGTGGGGCGCGAGACTCGCGGCACATTACAGTGCCGAATACCCACAAAAACCACCCCGTGTGCCATCACTGCCGCCTTTGGAGAGGTGCCCCGGAATCATGAGGGAAACTCGGCAGTTAGTTAGTACCAAACGGGAGCAACACCTCCTGCACAGCAGGGTTGCCCCACACCACAGGACAATGCCACCAACTTTGGAATAGTACAATAGGGTGAAAAGTTCCCATCCTACCACTCTCTCATACACAGCACGCAAAAGCACCTCCTCCTTCTGCTTTGAAGTACCTATTCTAATAGAGGGTTAAAAAGAGCTGCTCTGTTCAATTAGCTTTGCCCAAGGTTTTAGGGTTCACCCCAGACTTCTGTTTTTAATAACTTCCTCAAATTGTGCATTTCAGTAACGAATCAAAATAATAGGAGTGACGAATTTCATTATATCTTCCAATTGATGCAGTTAAATTTACTATAAAATGTCTACAAACTTAGTCATTAACTATATATTTATTGTCTTTATTGCACGGTTCGCGCTTTAAAGGATCTTGGTTTCCAGTAAGAGGTAGTTCAATGCTACATTGCAACTGATTCGGACCGGCATGTCTCGGGAGTTACCTTTCGATCACATGACATCACAGTAAAATGATCGTTATGCTATCGCGTCCATGCTGGCTTAAGGAGGGCGACGTACCTACATTGCAATAAATCGTGAAATCTGGTTCCCGTCATTGCCTCCATCAACCTTTCCATGGGAGGGTGGATATTTGCATAGCTTTCCTCGTACATGCTTAATAGTAAAACAAATCAGAGAAAAAATGATTCCATAAATATTCGTACGATTTGGCGACACAAGACGACACACCGCGAAATGTCCTATGAGACAACGTATGTTTTATGTATATTGTACAAATTGGAATTACTATCTATCTGCTGCTCCTATCCTCTTCCGATTTAAATCATCTCGGTACAAAGTTCCGTTTTTCCTTTTCCCTCGTGTTCCCTGTGATCATGTCAATGGGTTCATAGTGGTAGCTGCAGTTGATCCTGGGAGAGGAGTAGCAGCAGTGGGAACGAGTGCTGGACCAAGACGATTTAAAAATAAAATAAATGGTATACGTAAAGTTTATATTTTCCATACTATAAGATTAATTTCAAAGGTCGGGTTCAGCGGTTATTAATAATGTTCTGATGATGGAAACTCTGCTGGTAAACAATTGACAAATTTTGATGTGACAGGTTAACACTTTTATAGTAACCTATAAATAACGTGGAATAGAAATAATTTAAAAGAAATAACTGTAATAAACTAATCTGACGCCATTTTCAATAATGGAGAAAATAGAACACCGTGCAGTCATTAAGTACCTCAACAAAAAAGGCCTATCACCAAAAGACATCCATCAAGATATGGTGAGCACTTTGGGGGAGTCTGCTCCATCGTATTCCAGTGTCAAGAAGTGGGTAGCTGAGTTTAAGTGCGGTCGTGAGTGCATGATCCTAGGAGTTGAAGGCCTACATCCTCTACCACGAAAGAAAACATCGACAAAATTTGTGATCTCGTACTGGGTGTCCGACGCTTGACCATTGGTAAGATAGCTGAGATAACAAACATTAGTTATGGCCGGGTGCAACGCACAATAACGGAAGAGTTGGGGTTTCATAAGGTTCTGCTCACTGGGTCCCAAGGTTGCTTTCAGCTGAACAAAAACGAGTTCGATACTCAATTTCGCAAGACTGGTTGGAACTTTTTGAGACTGATCCCGAGGACTTTTTGTCTAGATTTGTTACCATGGATGAAAGCTGGGTTCACCACCATACTCCTAAGTCAAAACATCAATCTAAATAGTGGAAAAGATCAGACTCTCCTACAACGAAAAAGGCTAAGGTCGTTTTGTCGACTAACAAAGCCATGGCTTCTGTTTTTTGGGATGCGAAGGGCATTGTTTTTGTAGATTATTCACCGAAAGGTCAAACTATAAATGCTAGTTATTATTGTAACCTTTTACGGGGACTCCGGGAAGAAATAAAAGAAAAAGGCCGGGAATGTTGCGTCAGAAAGTTTTGTTTCATCAAGACAATGGGCACATGTTCACACTTCGGTTGAAACAATGTCTGTAATCCATGATTGTGGCTACGAATTGCTGCCCCACCCACCTTATTCACCGGATTTAGCCCCCTTGGATTATCATTTGTTTCCAAAATAAAAAAACATTTGGGAGGCTCGAAATTTTCGACCGAAGATGAGGTGATAGTCGCAGTAAACGATTGTTTCGCCGACCTTCCGGAATCTTTTTTTTTTTTTCAAGGGGATAAACAATTTGCAGGTCAGGTGGAAGAAGTGTGTTGAACTATGTCGAAAAATAAAAATAAATTTAGATCCACTTTTCTTTCATTTTCTTGGTCAGGCTTAGAACTTTTAGATCCACCCTCGTAATATTAGAAAACATTTTAATATACAAAACATCAGCTAAGCTAATAATTGTATAATAAATATGTGAAAAGGATTTCTGTAAACGATCAAGTTCTCAACGCAATCAACCCAACGCAAACAACAGTTGTATTCAGAATACAAACATGTTATTGCATATTAACTTGTAGCTTTTTGTATAAAATTGTAATAAAAATTTCCCGTATCATTTTGACTCGCCGCCGGCTTCCAGAGGAAAGGCAGAGTACCTAAAGGAAATTTATGACAGGGAAAAGGTCGTTTTACACACTCGCGTGCTCAAAAACATGTTTCAAATTTCATGTAAATTGGCCCTTTAATATAATGCTTTTGAAGTAAATATATTCAAAAAATACAAAGGATATAATTAATTTATTGTAATGCTAAGCGCTATAAATGAAAGAAATGAAAGTTATGACTGTATTTAAAGTTTTCATGAGACATGTCATGCTGAAGCCGATTGGGTGGGTACGACTGGCCAGAGCTAACATGAAACATCAGCAATTTGACATCTATAATGTCACGTCGTAGTAGTGAGTGGCAACCCATGGCACATTCCAGGGGGCAGAGAATGAGGGCAATGTGTTCGTATAATAATAATGTAGCTGTGTGTGATGTATTTTTGTAAGAGGTAGTGCAATGCTGCATAGGAGGAGCGAGTGACATGCATAGACACTACATCCTCATTACCTCTCGCTCACTTGATACCGCTGAAAAGCGACACCCACGGTGCCGCGGTTCGTGCGTTTTGTGAATAGCCGGTGGCCCATTGGGGGGGAGGGGGTAAAAAAAAGGGTAACGCTACTATAATTTTAATTATATTAAGGGGGTCAACAATGGGGGTTAAGGGCTATTAGAGGTTTTATACACATTTATTTAATCATGGTCTTTCTACATTCACTATCTTGAACAAACTTTAAGTTATACAAGAAAAAAAGGCAATGGAATCAAACAGTTTTTAATAAGAGTTAGTAAAAAGTGAGGGCATGAAGTCTTATCTGGGTAGTTGTCTGAGACTACCGGCTGCAACCTGGATGGTCCTTTCCTATAAATCCTCAACCTCAATAAGGGAAATTGTGCTGATATCTTATCTTCGTATTAAATCCAAATTTAAAAAAGGAAAAAGAAAAAGAGTAGCGCTCTGAAAAGGACCACACAAGCAATAAGATTCCCATACCCTTGGTTTCATGAGCCAACTAAAATCGGGCAAGATAATATAAACTTTGTTAAAATTACATAAAATTTAACATCAAACTTTCACACGTGGCATATACTATTCCAACTAAAATATTATTGATACGGTCTATCAAATTAATAGCTACACAGATCATGTAAGTAACTATATCAAAATAAATACTTAAGAGAATTATTACATTTTAACATTAACAATAACTTTTTAAACATAAGATATAAAACGGCAAGAAGTCATGAACTCACCCTTATATATGAAATAATAATTCGAGCATTGTGGCACGAATATGTAGGTTCCCGGCGAAAAATAAAAACTATTTAATTATCATTTGGTGATGGCAGATAGCATCAGCCATCCCAAATATATCCAACCTCAACAACGCCAAATGGAAAAAGAGTGACATTTCTTTACCACTGAGAACATTGAGCCTTACAATCAAAGATGACAGATATATATATTTTTTTTTAATATTTAAGTAGCAAAACTATAATTGCTACAACGCATCGGCACAATTATGCTGATGTCCGTGGGCGACGGTAGTCGTTGAAAGGCCCAAGTGATTCGTTTGTCCTCCTATACTATTAAAAAGATGATACAATTACTTGATTAATTACAATTTTTTACGGATTTTGTCGCGGTTGACTTATTTATTTAACTAGTCGGACGTTGGCGCCAACATTACGTTATATTTAATAAAGCGCAAATCTTCACTAGAAAATACTGAATCATTCCAAGGATGATACGGGAGGCTACCGAAATTAAAAAAACAACCGAATATCAATAGAGAAGATGGATGGGTCCCATCATTCCCTCATCCACTCGTCTGTGTCCCAAACATAGTGATAAGCATAATGAACGTCGGGCTACAAAAGTAATTTAATAAACCGCGATGAAATCCGTAAGAGTAGTTTTATTGTAAAGCATAATCAAAACAAAAACTATTCCTAACACCTCAAGGCAGTAAAAATAATAATAATTACTATATAATATAAATATAGACAACTAAATAATTATAAGTAATAATAGTTATTATATTCTTATTTTTACTAATAATTATTTTAATTTTTTATTTATTGTTTAATAGGGAAACATAAAACGGTTATAGCAATTAGATTAAAAAATAATTTAACTAATTCGTACATCAACAAAATTTCCACTTATTAATAAAACAATGTATTGTTAGGAGAGCAATACTTTAGGTGTTTAACATAACTTAATTCTTTTTATTTATTTTAATATAATTGAAAAGGTTATTTTGAGATTTTTTTTTAAATTTAACAAATTTTGTATTAAAATATTATAGTTATCTGATTATAGTTTTTGTTAAAAGTACTGCAAGCTCGAATCAAAAATGCCTTCTTAGCATAATCAAGTTTACGTGTTACAATATAGAAGAGAGCTGGTGCTCTTGAGCACAGACGTGGACAATTGAAATATGTGTTAGAGGTTAAATATGTTGAATCTAGTATACGAGTATTATGCATTATCTTGTATAAGAAAGCTTAGTCTAGCAGAAGGCGAAGGAGGGTAAAGTACTTTCAGAGGAGCTTTATTTTGTGTTTTATTCCTCTGAAACTTCTTTTTTGTAATATTTCTAAAGAATTAATATAAATTTTATTTTGGGGGTTCCATAAAATGGAGGCATATTCTAAAAGTAAGCAAACAAATTAATTATATAATAACATAAGTGTATTAGAAAATTTAAATTCTTTTCCATTTTTTAAAACAATACAAAGTATACGGTGCGCCTTGGACGCGATGTGATCCATGTGTGCTCCAAAAGTGAGTTTGCTGTCTCACTTTTGGAGTAAATAATAATAATAATAATAATAATAATAATAATAATAATAATAATAATAATAATAATAATAATAATAATAATAATAATAATAATAATAATAATAATAATAATAATAATGATGATACGATACTTCGGTGTACTTCCGCGTGATTTATGAATAGCCAGTTTCCCATTGAAGAGGATAAATGCATTCCACACACCATCCAGCCGACCCAAGGGGGCCCTAAAAACTGCTATCCTATACATTATGCCCTTTGTCTGTTTAATCTCCGTCCGTATCTCCGAGGCGCGGGGTGTATAATTAGTTAACGATTTCAAGCACACCGTATAAAAAAATGTGGGATAGTTCGAGCATAACAACGAAGCAAAAAATAACGCTCTAAGCGTTATTTTTTGCTTCTGTCACTCACTCATGTAAAACTTCAGAATCATATACTACGTTTTAAAGGATTAAATTCTAGTCCCGTGTCGGAAATCAGAACGTACACGGTTGAAGGAGAGAAACGCATCTTCATAGCCGTGAGGATGATATTTCTTTCAAAATGTATATTAGTTACTTAAACTTAAAAAAAATCCAAATCAAACCAGTTTTGTAGCGTATTCGATAGCTAGAATTTTCAAAGTCAATTTAGTCGTCCTCGTAGATCGTAGTTCGTCGGCAGTATAATTCTGAGTCATCTTAATGTAGTAGAAATTGAATGTGGATAGAAAAAAAATCTTTTAAGAATGGTTATTGTTAATCTATTCTTATTATTACTAAGCTACTGGTTAAATTTGAAAACATATTTAAGTGTTAGATATCCAATTTATTAAAGGAGTTTTCAGAAGGCGGTGCTATGCTGCATAGCATGCAGAAACACTGTCGCGTCTCCTGTGACTTGTGTGTAGCAGCATTGAACGTAGGAGGGAAGGAGTCCAAAACATCGATATTACATCAATAATGCGGTAATTTTAATGTCTACGGGCGTTGGTAGTCGCCAAAAGGCTTCGATAGCTGGTTTAATTTCCCTATACTAAAAAGAAGGCCCCTCGTGCTATCGCTAAAATCAAAAGGGGCGGAGTACACGACTTATTCGGATGAAACTGCGAGGTGATGCGAGTTAACACAGGTCTTGTGTGGTTTTTTGTCAGGGACGTCACTTGCAACTTCTAGATCGAAAGTCGCAAATAACGTATGGGTAGGCGACCCCGGCCCCCCAAGTTGCTACTATCTCTATCGCTTTTCTTACGAGATAGTAGCATCTCATTATCCTTCTATCCTTTCTGTCATTGTATATTCCTACCACTGATATCCCATTTCCCGTTTTCTTTCCTTTCACTCCCCGGTCTAACAGTAACAGCTCCCTTCTGCTTCACAAATACAAAATCTGTTTCAGCGAGGACGGCGACCAAATGCAGATATTACGAAGCGGATTGGTATACCCGGCGATTTGTCGCTAAGCACAAGAGAACGTGGATGCATCCGCGATCCAAATACTGGCATTTGATAAACTATGCTATCATACGGCAAAGAGATAAAGGCTCATATGCAAGTCATCAGCGTTATGCGCGGCGCGCACTGCTGGGCTGACCATCGACTTACAGGCACTGAGTTGAGGCTTTGCCTCCGTTGGCGTCGGAGATCCGCGGAGAATGCATGCGTGCCTTAGAGTGGATAGGCTAATAAATTCCGAGGCTTGGGAGAAATATGCTGAAGCCTTATGGGGAAAACTGTTGCCTGCAATTGAGACATATGATGTCATAATTGCTTGGAGAACTCTGTCTAATCACCTCCTGGAAACCGCTATAGCTACATTAGGAACGAAGGATCGGCGTAGTGAAGACTGGATCGATGCTAACGACGAGGTTCTTGGACCAGCGCTCGAAAAACATAGAGATTTCTTGCGTCAGTATAGTAAAAGAGGGGGAAGCATTGCATTTGTCAAAGCGAGTGACCAAGAAATACATAAGCTGTCTCGACATATAAAAGACAAATGGTGGCGGGACGAAGCAGGCCAAATACAGTGGTTCGCTGATACTGAACAGCTTGGGGAGTTTTATTGTGAGGTACGTAAGCTTATTGGTATGTCCTACCAAGCAAATGTACCGTTGAGGTTTTTACACGGTTAACACCTCCTGTGTAACAGGGATGTTGCACTGAAACGCCGGGCAGAGCATTTTAACAATTTGCTTAACTTGGATCGATCAATCTCCAATAGGTGATCTCCAAAGCATCAGCTTAATGCCTCAACTTTCCTTATCTATTGAGCTGGATGAACCACTGAGGTTTGATGAGGTTGTCACTGCCATCACGCAGCAGCAAAATAAGCGTGCGTGGGAGCCGCTGGATGTAAGTGGCTCGTGACCCATGTCTCTCTAGGGAGAGACCTGTGTCCAGCAGTGCACGTCGTTTTGCTGACGATGATGAATGAACATCATATAAAATTGAGTAATTTTGTAACATTTTACATTCTCAAAACAGAGTATTTCCAAAACATTTCTATCGAAGTTTGATGGAGGGTTGAACCACTGTAGCTGAAAGCTTATGGATAAGTTAGCAGTAGTGCTTATGAGTTTAGTGAGTGATCGGCCTTATAATATACAACAGGATGTTGAAAAATGTTTGTGTATATTCAACATTTTTACAAAAAAATCACATTATTATTGTAGTGGTTGTTTTATGTATTTGGTACTTTCATGCCCGTGAGCCCCACTCACCACAACAAAGGCCTGTAATTAAATCTCCAGTTTGTACACTCAACTGTAAAACTACATAACAGACCCTAAGGGATTGAAATTTCATTATTCGATCGAGCGATTGATTTTTGTTAATTACGTCCGTGTGACTCCACGGTGGTTCGCTAATTAAATCATATTTTAGTTACATCAAATTTTTCACTAAAACATTCTATACAGAATATAAAAATTATTATACCGAATTAAAACGATATGAAACAAATGGCGTGCAAAAAGCACAGGCAAAGTAGCAAAGCGATTGCCTTTAGATACCAAAAACTGCAGACGATTCATTTTCACTGCACGCTCATTTCTTTTTTAGCGTATAAAACTTACACCATATCATCAGCAATGAAGCGATTCCATTCCTAGATTATCTCTCATGGCTATACTCAACAAACATAGATTTGGTATGTGCTCTAAGATATGTGCTAAAAGTTCATATTTTAGATTACTTGTGTAAATAGTACACAGAGATTGACTACCTGTGAAAAGTAAACCTCTTCTGTGTGTTCTTTCACTAAACAAGCAGAATTGAAACGCATAAAGCTTTACAACAAAGTATTAAGAAACGAAGTTACCTTAACAATTTTTACAGGTGTTCCTTCCTCGGAAATGATTCCTATACATTATTGGAAACCAAATGAAAACCTATTGCCAAGTTTTTGAGAAAACCGATCATACATATGATCGGTTTCCTCAAACACAGCCAATTATGAGGACTTTGTTTCAAAATATTTATTGATAAGAGGATCAAATGGTACTAAGCAATTTGAATGAAATAATAATAACATATGAAATATTTTTAATTAAGCACCACGTGAACGCAGACATCAATCAAGACGTTTGATGTCATATCTCGCAATTCATTGTCGAGTCATTCAAATCAAACGGATTATCATCCATTGTTAATCCGCTGCTGGACTAGATTCAATGAACGCCCCCACCATGGTTCAAGGCTTGTCGTAGAGGTGGAGCTTAGTAGCCTGGGGTGTACCTAGGCGAAGCTAATTGAACCGAGGGGGATCTTTGCACCCCTCTTATAAAAAATGGTGGCTAAAGATCAATAGGAGGAATCGCTCACGATACACCTCTTATAAGAGAGAAGAGCAAAAATTGATTATGCAAATTGGGCAATCGATACTGTTGACGTGCCGAATGAATAATTCCGATCTTGTTCCAAGTAAATCATGTGACCGTCTTTAACCCGAATCATAAACATTTGCCTAATGTATATTGTGTAATGTGTCTTGTAATGTAATATAGTCTATCTCGTTGGTCTACAGCCTCTCGTTCAGCTAAAACCTTTCATCATCATCATCACCATTCCTTACAGGTCCACTGCTAGACATATACCTCTTTCAATGAACGCTAAGATCGTCTTCGCACCTGGTGAATGGTCAACCAACACTTTGTTTTCCTAAACGCAAAGAAAAACGGTAAAGAAAAACAAAAACATTTACTACACGAATAGTATACCAATGCGCGTCTTACACCATATGGTTTTGAAACACTGGTTTCATTCTGTTTATTAACATGTTAATAATATCGAAAGAGACATTCCCTATAGCTACTGTAGGGAAAGTTACGCTCAGAGCATTCATAGATGTTTTGAGTTTATCTAGCTTCTATATTTTAGTAAAGTTTATGGATTTAAGAGCTACTTATGCGAATTTACGCTACGATATTGGTACATATGAGTAAAATAATATTGTTTGTAAATATTTACAATGCTTATTTTAGAACTGTAAGGGAGGTTATTGTAAACTGCACTGTTTTCCTGGTACAAGGTGCATACTGCGTATTTGGAATTTAGGGCTTGTGGCGTCAATCGATAGACCTTTTGGCGGCGCATCTTTTGTTGTTTGAGACATCCGTTTTTTCGTGGTTCGACTTTGTATTGGAGAAATCAGTAAGTCGTCGTTATGGACTTGTCCTGGTCTGACCGTTGTGGTGTCGTTTTTGTTTTTCATTATTGTTTCGGTGTTGTTCCAGGTTTCATGGTTGTGTGTGTGTCTGTGTCGGAGGTGTAGGGATAGATTTCCGTAATTTGTTTACATTAAATTTTAATTTGGTTTAAATTCTGCGGTAATTGTGTATTTTTCGTGTTTTTGTACTTGTTTACGTCCTCTGAGGCGTCAACATGTCGGGCGGGGATGGGTTTGACGGAAGGGAGGGTGGTCGTGTTCGTCAAGATGAAGGGGCGATATTGAAGTATTGAGGACTTCTCATCTTTGGCGTCCTTGTCGGAGGCGGAGTTGGGAAGCATATCTTTACGAAGGGGTCAGGGGACTCGTATTCCAGTTTTGAGACAGGCTTTGTCAATCAGTTGCGTCCGAGGTGTGTGGCCAAGAGGGGCAAATGGCATTCGTTAGCGAGAGCAAGGGAGGCACAGCTAGAGCGAATTAGCAATGAAAAGGTGGAAGCCTTTGAGGAGGCATTATGCAAGAGGGCGTTCATTAATTTCGAGAGGGATCCCTGGGGCCATCCGTACAAATGTAAACCGTTTCGCGCCTATTTGTACGGTCGGCCCCCATCATGGAGATGCTTCAGCCGGACCAACTGGGGAGGATCGTCGAGGAATCGTTCCCCTACACACCCATGGGCTTCATGCCCCCCAGAATGGCTCGGCAGACGTCGGGCGAGGAAGAGGGTGTTCCGTCACCCGTCACGGAGGCTGAAATGGAGGCTATTCTGACTCGTTTCCAGGGTAAGATGAGGGCACCGGGTCTAGACAGGGTGCACAAGAGAGTGCTGGCGATCTCTTTTGTGCTCCTGGGGGATAGTCTCCGGGATAATTTTGACCGCTTCCTGTGGTCTGGTCAGTTCCCGGAGGCAGCAAGCCTGGAAGCAGGCAGAGCCGACTTCCAGGCTCTGCCTGCTTCTAAAGGCAGGGCGGGACCTGAACTCGGCTTCAACAGTCCAACCGGTGATGCTGCTGAACGAGACTGGGAAGGCTTAAGAACAGATTGTGGCCTCCCGTCTCGTTCTTTATGAAATACGAGTACATAATATTATGTTATACCTTTAACAAAAACGTCATATAGTAGATTAAAGCAAACAAAACATATCATATATATTTGCAACCTCATAAAAAATATATATTTTTTTAATAATTTATCTTTATATATTCAATTAAATATAGTAAATATTCATATAATGAACATTGTTAAAGTTTAATAAGGAGCCATGAATAATAAGCACATGATGAATGATAACGTATTCTATGCATAAATCTAATTTGTCTTTGCGGTACGTGTTGGCAACGTGCGTGACATTGTACAAACTTGTTGATCGTCATGTGTCGATGTCGTAGACAATCGTCAGATTACTGTCGAGTGAGCTCCATACAAATATACAACAAACAACACCATCCTGGAGGTTGGTGACATACCTGTTTCCCCAATCATGAAATAAATATTTTTTTATTTGAGGCAATATGTGTACAAGAACAAATAGTATCATATAGTCAGTAAATGGTCCCAACTGCCACTTCAGTATGCAGATATTTCATATTTTCTAGGTCTTATTTTGTCATCTATATACCGTATGTCACATTTATATTGTAATTAGTAATGTTAAATTACGCGTGATTTATTTTAATAAGAATGTTTATGACCTGGTTAGTACTACAAGATATAACAATGATTATTTAATATTAGAATTCAATTAAAGAATAGATTTTACATGTTAAGATTTGTTTTTCTCTTTTTATAATTACTATCTCAGTCTCTTTTTATAAATATACGCTAACTCCACTGGCAATTTTGTTGGGAATTGTTTTGTGGGTATGAATTCGTCTATATTATAACAACAATCATAATTTATTTCGGTTCAGGAATCTCAGTCTAGAAGCTACTGGACCATTTTGAATGCCGTCATATATATACCGTCGCGCTACACCCTACACGAGCGGAGTACGTAACTAAAATTCCAGGACCCGGTTAGTTTCCAATAACTGTATTGTTACGGGATTAATGTTGTGAGTATTATGTTACTCTTGGTTATTAGTTGCGCGGTATATTAACAAAATTCTCATTTCCTGTAAACGCTTACGTACTTCCAAGCGAGTACGCTAGTTGAACTTAATGGATTGCTCCAACACAATACCAATGTTACCTACCATCTGAGTGAATAGACGTATGAGAGACGTGTTGTGGCCAACGTCCAGCATCACTTTAAACTACTATAGTCATCATCATCAGCCGGACGACCTCCCACACAGGGCGCAAAATGTCAAGGTCACGTATCACTTGCATCCTCCGCGCCACCTTAATCAAGTCGTCAGTCCATCAGGTAGGAGGCCGTCTCACACTCCATCAATATTAACTCTATTCTCAAAATATTAACACAATTTTAAAAGGATTGGTTGTGTTGCATTACAGCCGAAATAAACCGGCACAAATGGCACCTTTCTCATTCCCTGTGTCACCAAATGTCAAATTGTAAGTTCTTTCTTAGCGATGCAAACGGTTTAAAAACCAGGCTCCTTTACAATCAATTAGACCTTGATTAATCTGTTTGTTTTAGATGAGCATCAATAGATCAATCGCTTGAAGAGTCAGGTCATATCTATACTAATAATATAAAGCTGAAGAATTTGTTGTTTTGTTTGAACGCGCTAATCTCAGGAGCCACTTGCTGGAATTTAAAATCTATTGTGTTTCTAGTCCTCTTCTTTGTGTAGAATAGTCCGTTCATTACGCTACGACTAATAGAACCGCAGTTACGTGGGCGAAACTGCGGGGTGATATCGTTAATTTATATATGGAGACATATGCTGGACTCCAGTGGCTGCCTCAAACAGTTAGTGACTTGTTGACAGCGTCAACACACACGCACAAACGAACTGATCCGATCATTTCAATGTACAGGCTGCCCGCGAATCGTGAGCTTCGTAAGAATCCTGTCAAATAAATATTTATTATTCCGTTATAAAGATTTGAACACGTTATGTGAATGTCTGCGGGATCTCCTCGCGAGAGCATTTCCTCGGAAACAGAGTAACGTGATCGGATACGAGGAGATTTGTAAAAACATTCCCTACTTTATTTGTGGAAAGGTTTTCGGCAGCTTACGTGCTAACTTCTTCATGACAAAGTCAAGATTTATTTACTGTACTAAAAATACCGTGCTCAATACGTTGTAATATGTAACATGTATGAGTAAAGCAACGCGAAAAGTTCGCATCTGGATGGTTATGGTGCATATTTCAAGTATAGGATCTTCCGCCTTTTCGGCAAGAACTCATAGGTATATTATGATGCATTGTAGCGTATTTTGGCCAGCTCGCATTATTCGCTCATGTACCTAAATCCAGCGAGATTCTTTGTTCCATTCATCTTATCCCCCTATGGATCACAAGACTCTCGGTCTCAGCTTTCAGTAAGTTTCGGGTTAAATTAATAAACACTCTAACTGAAAATTAACAAGAATTATCGCAACTGAATAAAATTAAATGAGAAGATTAAATATTGTACTTGATTATTGTAGCTAGAGTGATTAATTAATTATATAATTCAATTATATATATTGAATAACCAAAGGTTTATAATATTACAAGTGATCCGCACGGCATTGTCCGTGAATAGTACTAACCAGATTTGTTGCTCAACTAACAATACACTAAAACGTTTTTCGGGATTTGCTTTATTTTTGTTTGACATTGGTGACAACTGGATGAAAATCTGTTCAGGTTTGAGGAGATTAATTAAGTGCATGCTATTATGTACAGATTATGTCTACTCCGTGGTCTAATTGTAAGCATGTTCAACCACAGTAATGAGGTGCTGGGTTTGACTCCCGGGTCGGAGCCTTTGTTTTGGGATTTTTCAATTTCTAATGACAGCCCTAGCTCAGGACGGTGCTACGCCCCGGCGCCTCGGAGTTAAGCCGTCGGTCCTGCGTCTGATTTCTCTCCGTTTCGGATTGACGTCCCATCGGAATAGTGTGTGAAATATCGCCAGTGAAGAAATAGTGCACTTGTATCTGCGCACACACTTGTGCAGTATAATATGTCCTGCGCAGATGGCTGGTTACTATAGAGATGGCTGCCGTATATAAAATTCGGCTAATACGACATTCCATTCAATCGTGTAGATAGATTTTAAAATTTACTCCATAAAAATAATGTAAGGCCTTTTAAACGCTTTATCGCGCCTACGTCTTTTTCATTCTTTTTCCTCTTTTATTCCAGAATCATTTTCGTTCTTAAGGGGTAAACCCTAATCGCGTGTCGGAGCTGACACACACATTTGTTGCACTAATTCCGAGTGAATTTCATAACAGGTCGTGGTACGTGGAAGTACTTCTCATCCACATACATGAAGCCGTAATTCCGTGCATTGCTGCCAAATCAGTAGTACCATTCTGCATAGGTGAGATAGTGCCATGCTGCATAGGAGGAGGTAGTGCCATGCTGCATAGGAGAAGGTAGTGTCATGCTGGATAGTAGTAAGTAGTGCCATGCATAGTGCCCGACACCTTCTATGCAGGGGAATTGGGACGACCGGGGAGGTACCTCTCGCTCACATAACACCTACGTAAAGTGACATCTTCTGTATCGCGGTTCGTGCGGTTAGTTAGTAGCCGGTAGTCCATTGGGGGCGGGGTGGAAAGGAGGGCAATGCATGGGCATATTAATTATGTGGATGTTCATGGGCGCCTGTAGTCGTAAAAAGGCTCCGATTGCTCGTTTGCTCCCCTATTCTATATTAAAAAAAATTGGCATGTTGATCACTTCTTCCAGCCCTGGATGGGCGAAGTGGAAGTCCCACTACAGACTAGCGCCGTGGTGAGGGGTCCTATCAGCTGCAGGAACAGCACTTCTCGCATACGCGACGCGCCTAATAAGTGAACAAAAAACATGGAGTACTCGTCACGCTATTTGTCACCGAACAGTTTTAAGTTATAATTACCGTCGGCTGCCCACATGAACGCCTCTGTTTTTTTATTATATAAGGAGGTGAAAGAGCAGTCGGTGCCTTTTGGATGGATGATTTCCATAAACGCGCTTTATATCGTTTTTTTATTCAAAATCTAATATCGGTTTTAGCTTTAGGATCGCCACAACCGGGGAGGTACATCATACTTACGTAATATCACCGTGAATTGTTAGATAGATAGTCGCGCTTCGTGTAGGTTGAGAGGAACCGTTGACCCATTAAATGAGAGGCAGGAAGAAGGCAACACATCGGTACAGCTAATGTGCGGATATTTGTGAACGTCGTTACACACTCGGGCAATAAAAATGAGAGGAGGAGGGACAAAAAAACTGTACTATCATTGTTACGGGTTTCCTATAGACGCTTGAACTATTTTGCCCATGCACTAATCGTGTTGCGTGTAAAAGAATTTTATTTAGTCTATTTATATAATTGAACAGTTTTAAATCATATGGAATTTGACTATGTATATAAATTTGATGACTACCGACGTCCGTAGACATCCACATAATTACTATTCAGACAACCTTCTTCACTCTTCCCACTTCAATGAGCCTAAAACGCACAAGCCAAGATTCACAATACACGCACACAATTACAAATTATTTGAGAGTGAGGTTTATTAGGAATATCGCAGTTTATTGCTGCAGAGTGAATTCATAAACCTAGATAATAGATACTTTAGCGGTTTCTCCTATATAAAATCGATGCCGATGGATCCAATATTTTTTTATAGCCTACAACCGGGACGGAATTTTTTTCGACAAATTTGTATAGCTTCAATAAAAGTCCGTATAGTTTTTGTACATGTGATGCAGAAACAGATAAACATACAAGAATTCTAAAAAATATGGGAACGTGCTCTGTTATCGATTTTTGACTCAATAAGCCGATTGGGCGAAAAGTCCATGGCATGGGTTTCCAAATATATTCCAAGTGCATACTTTCCTTTAGATTTATTTTGCGTAAAGGTATATATAGCAATAAAATACGTTATTTAAACAATCCATTTCTTTTACTTTTTAAGATGGACAGAGATTTTTTAATTTAATTTTATGAATTAGTAGTTAATCCTTAAACATAAAAAAATAATTTTCGAGAAAATTATAACTTCGGATTTCATTAACGAGCTCCGAAATTACAATTATTTTAAAAATAAAAAACCATTGACTATAAGCAGGCACCATTTTAAGCCCTGAATCTCCAGTCCCGGCGAGATGAATATCAGTAAAAACCGTGGTGCCATGTTAGTGCATTGCAGCGGAATTGTGCTGGCACTACCGGGGTGATACCTCTCGCTCACATGATACCGACGAGAAGAGACAACGTCACTGTCGCGTTTCTAGCGGCTTGTGAGTAGCGGGTGGCCCATTGGGGTGGGAGGGGGATATGAGGGCAACGCAACAGCGTAACAATGACGCGAATGTCCATGAGCGTCGGTAGTCATCAGAAGCTTCGATTGTTCGTTTCCCTTATCATGCTATAAAAAAAATCTTCGGTGTCGCGTTTCGTACGGTTTATGTACAGCCGATGTCCAATTAGTACGCGGGGGTGTATAGGAGGGTAGCTCATCGGCTTAATAATCATTCTGATCTTCATGAGCGTCCGTAGTCCTAAAAAGGTCTAGGTTTCTAGTTTGTTCCCCTATTCTATAAATAATAATGATTTCTCAGCCTATAATTCATAAAAATATAAGTAAACTAGTTAATAGGTAGGTGTCTACTACAGAAGTGCACTCCTGGTCTCTTGGACGTGTGCTGTGTAGAAGCCCAAGGACTCCAAGACTTAACTTCAGTCTTTTTTTACGGAGATCAAAACTGTGGCTTATAAAAAAGGACACTTTATCTCAGTTTGAAGAATAAAACTGTTATTAGGTCTGGGAGCTCGCGGGCGTTTCAAATGGACGTCCAATGGATAGTTTGTTCCGTCTTGAAGAGGGCTTAATTGAAGAGAACGGCTTTTGGACCATATATTTTTAATATTATTTTAAGATGTAATATGAATGTCCCCGCAGAAGTCGCAATAAATTTTATCTAAAATATTATATTATAATTTCCTAGAGGATATATATACGAGAGGAGTGATGAAATCCAATATGTTGCCCAGGATTATTAGCTATACAACGAAAAAAATCATTCAAATTCGTCCATTAGCTATGGAGATTAGAGTGTACAAACAGCCAAACAAACACACAGACATTTATTTTCCTTCAGATTTTTTCCCTACTACAATTTATTAATGAACAATTCATTTGTATTAATGTTTTGATGACCTAATTGACAGACCTGCCTAAGAATGACACATAGATGTCGTTTCTAGTATATCGGACCAATTGAGAAGACATTCTAGCCAGCATAAAGGCAAGCAGATGCGTTGACTCCTCCCCTGCAATGGGCCCCAGGTACTCACAAATGTGCAATAGACCACCGTAAAGTGGCAGCATAATTGTTTTAGTGAGAAGGTACTTTACTATTTTTCACTGGACAATATACTATATATTGCCTATAATAATAACTAGCAATGACCCACGATTTTACTCGAATAACTCCAATAATATTTGACGGAGCGTGATAGTATATAGCCTGCAGCCTTACTCGATAAGTGGACTATCTAACATTGGAAGAACTTATTAAATAGTACTAACAGTTCCTGAGCTCAGCGCAATCAAATAAAAAATATTCTCCAAAACATCTGCTCATCTGTAACTTTGCTCCTCACATTTATGTCCATCAAGTTTCCGGAAACCGATACGTTTTCCGGGGAAGGTTTGATTGGTAAGCGGATATCTGCGAGATATTTGAGAAAATGTTCGATTCGGGGGTTTTCTATTACTGTCATTAATTCTATGATTGGCAGAGAGAAGAAGTTATTACTATTATGTGTTCTTTTCTATATTTTTACTTTATATGAAAGTTGTATCGTTTTCTAAGCGTGGGTTCGTTGATGTTTATTTAGGTGTTAGCATGGATATACAGAAATACCAAGATACACAATCAGTGTCTCAAGACGGTCCGCATAAAAGATTTGCACACGTCAAATCATGCACTTTGTAAAACAAAATAAAATCACAAACGTATGGTAATTTGCGAAAAATATGTTTAAATTATGATCTTATTTTAAATAGACCCTGTTTTGTAAGAACTCAATAACTTCGTGTGCGTAAGGTTGATTTTTTAAAAAATATGTTTAGGTACAATGATGGATGCTTTATAATGACAACTAAGTACGAAACCGTGTATCTTGTATTTTTGAAAATTAGTGGGTATTAGGTATTCCTTTTAACAAGCCTGGCTCCTTATTATTTCCCACGGTTGCGACTCATGTGTCTCCGGGTTTGGCAGCGACTACCACTTGTGACCCCTCCACATGATCGCAGGGTGCTTAAGGAAATCATAATGAGTGGAAAAATTAAGAAAGATACTAACTAGGTAGGATGTTATTTCCCCGAAACTGTTCATTAATGCTTTGGAGGACGTCTTTAAGACTTTAAACTGGGCAGAATGCGGCATAAATATTAACGGCGAGTATCTCTCACATCTCTGTATCGTCGACGATATCGTTGTGTTGGCCGAATCGTTGGAAGGCTTGTACGAAATGTTCACAGCCTAAATGAATCCACCCGACGTACTGGCCTTACGATGAACTTGGACAAGTCAAAGGTCATTTCCAACGAACACGTTCTCCCTAGGCCGGTCAACGTCGATGGTGCTCTTCACGAAGTCGTAGACGAATACATCTACTTCGGGCAACTATTGCAATCAAACAGACGGATTCAGTAGGGTTGGGTAGCATTCTGGAAGCTTCGTCGCATTCTCACGTCGCCTATACAGCAGAGCTTGAAGGCAAAATTGTTCAACTAATGCGTTCACCCCGTGATGACATACGGGACCGAAACATGCCCCATTAGTCGGGGAATGGTCCGCAAGTTTGCAGTAGGTAGTAGAGAACTAATGGATCCGATATCACGTGAGGAATAAGCTCGCTAAAGTGGCAATGGGCGGGTCACACACTCAGAAAAACAGTTGCCAGATGGGCCAGTAAGGTTCTGGAGTGGAGGCCGCGATTAGGAAAACGAAGTGTTGATCGACCGTTCACCAGGTGGGAGGACGACCTCCGTGTAGTAGCCGGTCCGGAATGGATGCGAATAGCAGGAGATCGGTCGTCTAGGCGTTTATTGAGAATAGGTTCATATATAATGACACTACGACTGGCGGCTTATAAATGTAAATTATAAAATTCCTCATGAATGTACCAGACAGCGCGTTCAAACTAACAAAAAAACGCTTCAGTTTCATTATACCATCTACATGTAATTTCTACTACAGTAAGCAGTATTTGTATTATAATAAAATAAAATGCAGCAGTTCAATTGGAGTAAGCTAAATGTAAGCGCATAACTAAGAACTTACTCTCAATTCCAAACTTTATAAGTATGGCCTACTGCGAGTTCTAACTCGCATTAGTTCTACGCGACATAGTATAGGATGTTCCCAGGTGGTTGGAATTATCCTATCAGTGCTTCGGAAGGCTCTATAACACTTGCCACTTCATCGTCATCGTCATTTGCAGCCCTTGTCAATCCTCTGCTGGATATAGACTTATTTTAGCAGACGTCAAGACGACCGTTCTCCTACTACTCGCACCCATCCCGGGCCGGCTACTACACGGAGATCATCTTCACATCTGGTGAATGGTCAACCAACACTTCGGCTTTCTTAACACTTGCTACTTACTATCACTTTTCCCACCGCTGTTTCACCAGTGTGTCCAGGGTCGACAGTGGCCACCACTTGTGATCCTTTGATATGATCGCTGGGACTCACAACGAATTTAATCAGAAGAGAATAGGAGTGTTACCATTATATTTTTTATTATATTAATTATATATTATTAGAGGTGTTTCCATTTTTCTTCCCCAATCAGAGCGAAGGCGGTACAAGATTGCATTGACAAAAAGAGACGGCAGCCAGGTGAATGTTTAAAAATGCATTTTTATCTTTTTTATAGTATAGGGGGCAAACGAGAAATTGTAACTTTTTTACGGCGAATATACGCATAATTGCTCTGCCGCTGTGTTGCCTCCTTCTCACCCCCTCCTCCCCCAATGGGCTACGGCCTACTCACAAGCCGCATGAAATGCAACACCGCAGGTGTCTCTTTACGGCGGTATCAAGTGAGCGACTACTACTACTTACATTGCATAACACAGGGACTCACTAGACATGGATGCTTTCGTAAGCGTCTGTGTTGACGATTACACGATTACGATAGGAGATGGAAGCCGCTGCCACGAGTGTGGAGCTGGCAATGGCATGGTCTTCGAAATAATATACATTCTATCAACTATTCTACTATTCAAACTGTTCACAACATCTCAGGTCCACCTCATATTGTACTTCGCCGGTCAACATTTTGTTAATAACGATGAGAAAGTCTTAGATACTTCTATTATTTACTGACGCCTTCGGCAAGGATTAATTAATACAAAAGTACACTTGGGGCTACTCTTGAGACGCCGACAGTCCCCTAACGAGCGATGAGATCGTGCGCAAAATATCAAGTATAAAATGGCAATAATGAAATATGTAAGATGAAATTCACAATATTACGATACTAATCAATGTCCGCGTGAGTATGTTTGCCATCTCTGTGGGAGGGACCAGGAATGACAATCATAAATAAAAACTTTAAACCAACGAAATAAAAATGAATGTCTTATGCTCCTTTTCATTATTGTGATTTTATGGATATTATGAAGGACTTTTCGATATATCCGTGCCTCTATATATTCTCAAAGGATTTTTTTCTCATTACATCGATATATCTGAGCCAAAGGTCGTATCGCAGTCAAGCCAGCCGGGTCCAACAGCGTAATAAGTAACGTTACTTGTGGGCCCACAACGGAGCGGTGGCTGAGTGCGAGCTGAGGCCAGTTAACTGCTTCTATTGTTATTGTTAAGAGCAAGCGAAACCCGGGGAACGCCTTTACATTCCACGACAAACAGTCGATACGATACAGTTAGAGTAGTCTCGACGAACAGAAAATGGGGGATTTCGTTTTATTCCACTACCGATTCCATAATAGATCTTCGTTGTAATGTTGATGTTTACCGCTAGTCACATCAAGTAAATGAACCACAAAAAGTCGCGTATTACAGCTAACTGAAGCACACAAAAACCGTCCACGTGGGGCGTAAACTGTTATGTTGCAGAACTCTGTAGTTGGCGACGTAAAACTTAACGAACGTCTACCGGTACAATCTTGTCTTTGCCTTTGTTCTTATGTTGTTATAATTTTTTGTAACATGTACTGAGGTACTGCATTGCAGCCGAGTCTGGCCGCCACGAGCGAGGAGGACCGCTCACATGACACCGCCGTATTCAGATTGACGCCGCTATTCTGTCGCATTTCATGTGGTTTACCGGTGCCTGTAGCCGGTGGTGGTAGTTGTAAAAAGTCTCCTATTTCCTGTGTGCAATAAGATAATAAAATCAAATTCATATTATTTGAAAATATTAGCATTCTACACATCTCCTCCATATATTCGTTAACTGTACCAGATTCTCAAATTCCTCCATTCGCAATTATTTATGGGCGTGTGGGGCTCGTGGATGCACCGAATACCCAGTAATACCCGGGTCCGATAATTTCCTGTCCATCAGTTCATGATGACAATGATGTTGATTACGAAGCCAAAAAATTAACACGTTGAAATCGTTCAGTAAGAAAGTCTTTTCCACAAAAAACAATTCCGATTTTTGGTAAAAGCACGACCTCAAATATATTTACACTTAAATTGAAGCTCAACATTTTTCTTTTCTTTTTACTCTTTACATTCAGGAATTTGGCGCTGTGCACTCTGCATAATTAGTGTTTTTTTTCATCACATTTCTTGCAAGTAATTACTATTAAACTAATCGTAGATTCCTAACGCAAAAACTACCGAACGGGTTAGGGTAAAAAGTAATTCTTATATAAATTAATAATTATTTTCTTGCGGTAAATTTAACGAGAATGAAACGTGGGGCCGAGCCAGTAATGAACATATTTTATTGATACCGTTCTCAATACCGAACTCACGTGCACGAATTACATAATAACGCTATATTATTATGTTGAGTAAGAATATATCAACTGCTACCTAGTATAATAATATAGACCACCATGATGACTGACAATGGTTGCTGTAAAGCTTCTGAAACGTCGGGCTATATAAATAATGAAATGCGATAAAATCCGTAAAAGTACTTTTATTGTAATGACTAATATTCGCTTAAACTTAAGACATCAATACAGACTAGATACTCCCACTACAATAGGCTAGCGACCCACAGTGTCGCTAGCGAAAATTTCGAGTTTTGACCTTCTGACGAGATAATTTCGTAGGTAGTTAACACTAGCTGCGTTAAAAGCATTACGTCATATTAACGTTCCTACATCACGACACATCAACTCTTATCATTATTCCATCGGGCGATACTTTCATTGAATGCGACGAAAACCAAAATTCTAACCTATAGTATGCAGCAAGATGAGAAAGTATATTAATCTATAACATTTCAACGAATATTTAGGACAGTGAGTATCTTTAGTAATTACGAAACAGTAGCCGGTGACCCATTGGGGGAAGAGTGATGGAGGGCAAAGCATCTGCATAGTAATTACACTGATATCAATGGGCGTTGGAAGTCGTAAAAAGGCTCCGATTCTCGTTTGCCCTCCAATAATATGAGAAAAAGAAGTGAGCTTATTACAATGCAGATAAAATGGAAAATCCGACACGGAGCAATTTTTTTATGTTACCTCCCAACTATACAACGCGAAGCATGTTAAAAGCTCAATTGTGGATGTGCGTAAACCACATTTAAGTGGTGGTGTCATGCAAGATATGCCCACGCTCGAAATGTAAGTCCGTCCACTTTGCTGTCGTGCCTCCCCCCGTACGGAAGCTTTGGTGAGTCTGACTCACACTTAACCAGTCTTTTCATTAGAACTTTAAAAGCATCCGCTGAATAAAGCCGAGAACAAACGTTCAGTTATGGTTTGACATTTACAGTTTAACTATTCTAGTCAACGTTACAGTTAAATTGTTCTTTATTACTACGCGTGTTACTGTGTAAACCACTTAAGTTTATTACGTTGTTAACATTGAGAAGTAGATCTAGAACTTTATTTTTTGTGCGAATCGGGACAGCCTAGCTATCACTTCACGGCGGTGTCATGTGTGCGAGAGATACCTCCCTGGTCGGGACGGCCCCATACGGCTGCAAGGAACAACGGCACTGCCTCTTAGTAAAATTATACCTTAACTGCCAGATCGCTCAACATAATTTTGCTCCTCATATTTTTTTCGTATTCTGTGCCTTTACAGCATGAATTGCTACGAGTGCTAGTCGTGTGACGAGACTAGAGCTTGGGGTTGAAAAGGAGTCCGACCACCCACTCTCCCGCTGATAGGGGAGATGCATCCCAATGTGAGAATACTTAAAAATAGCTAATTTAACTTCTATTTTGGCAAGAGATCATGGGGTCCCTTATCCCCCTATACAGACGTCGATGGCTCCAGTACCCCAGGTATTACTTGAGCGAGACAAATAGCGAACCGTATTGGATGCACTATATATATAAATAAATAAATATATATATATATATATATATATATATATATATAAATTCACCTACTACAGGAATTGTTATAGATTCTCGGTATCCCTGTTTTCTAGTATCTCCCATATGTACCTACAGCACGGCACTACCTCTTACTAAAACTTCTTGTCGACAGTACGATGTGATAATATATATCTATTTTATTTTTTTATTTTATTTATTCACCAACAACAATAACAATAAATACTTATTACAATTTACACTGTTTCCATGGTCATGTTTACATTTGTATATCAATTACAGGTATATACCGCATTAATAAAATTACGTAACATATCGACAAATTACAATTAAAGTATTAAAATTATGAATGTGAACTAAATAAAAAGAAAGTATAAAATTAATAATGTCAATAAAAGATTATTCTGGAATACATAAACATATAACGCAATAATATATTAGTAAATAAAAATGAAAGTCAGACTCACACCTAACATAAGGATACCAAGGAAAAAATGTCAAACATCACAATTAGATTTCAAAATGAAATAAAATATTTAAATAATCGATCTCATTCTTTTTTTATTATTTTTTTTATTTTTTTATAGTTAAAGATATCTGTCTTAGTTTTTGCCTGTAGATCGTTATTGTGAGCTATCATTCGATTCATAGGTGAAATCCTACCCACGTTTGTGCGTGTTAAGTAGAAAACATTTTTGCGACTGGAAATCTGGGACTTACTGGCGACACTGATGACATTTTTGAACAATTTAATTGCGTCCGTAGCAACGCGTCGCTCTCTCAATTAGTGGAGCTTAAAATAATAAAGTCTGGACTCATAGGCAAGCAAACGTGGACTTTGCTTATCCTTGTAGGCTTAATATCTCGTAAAGCTACGCTGTATACTTTCTAACCTAGCCACATGAGTCTGGTAGGGGTTCCAAATAGGAAAGGCACATTATATTATGCTCCGGACTAGCGTTTTTAGAGATAGATAAACCTGCTTACGTTCTTAAATTCATGACAATTTCGTTATATAAAACCTGTTACTTGCCAAGCTTTTTTTTGCTATGTTATCAATATGGCCAATGATGCTCAATTTGCTGTCGAAGGTAACTCCGAAATCACGTACAACTGACACTTCTGCGAGAGGAATATTATGTATTGTATATGTTGAATTTTATTTATTTCGTTGTCTCATAAATGTGATATACTGATATATACTACATCTATTGATATTCAGTACACACCACTTGAAGACTGAGTCCGGATCTTTCTGTATTAATTTTGTGTCGTCAACATTTCTTACCACTCGATATAGCTTACAGTCATCGGCGAATAATGCACAGCTAGTGTAATGTGGGTTTTCTGTAAGATCTTTTATAAACAGGAAAAAGAGAATAGGACCCAAATATGATCCCTGAGGAACTCCTAAGACGGCTTCATAAGACCCAGAGATGAAGCCATTAACCAATTCTAAAGACCTTTACCAACTCCTTTTCAGAGTACAACTTTTTTCATTTTTATATTGCAGGAGGACTGGCGATAATTCGGAGCTTTTTGATGATTACCGACGTTCATAAACTTCCGCATAAATATTATGTAGATAAGTTCCGTCCTTTCGTTCATCCTTCGAATTGGCCGTCGACTATCCACAAATTTCATGATGAAATTGCGAATTTATAACGCTAATTTATAAAGCTAGCGATAATTCCTCGATGGCGCTAGCCCAATACTACTGCCATGCAGCATAACCTTACATCTTACTAAACTCACAATTAACTGTTCGGTTGCAATATATAGAACGTGATTTGTAAGAAATTGTATAATTTTAGGACATGTAGGTAGGTTATAGTCCTATGTATTTCATAAAAATACAAAAAGCATTGCTTATGTATAAATTATACTTTAGAGAATTTTGAGTAATCAAATGATCACCACATGATGTCGATAGAAGTTCACCCGACTAAAGGTCAAATACGCTAGACGAGTCAGCTGTACGTGTAAGTACCAACCGCCAGGCCTAGTCAAGCGTATAGCAAAGTTTTGAAAGACAATTAGGTAAAATTGTAGGAACCAATTTATTTTATGTATTCGAAGAAACAACTGAAAGTGAATATCGAAGAAACTGATGAGTGATGTAATACCATGTAACTGGAAGGGAATACAATAATGGTTCCTAAATAAATTACACCAGTTTAAAGGAATTGTATTTCCCGACTGATTTTAGTTCTGGTAGCAGTTAAAAGCATGAATAACTTCCATCTGTTTGTATTTCACTCGGCGCACAGTCTTACCGTCTTAGCTGTTAACAGAAAAGTCACATTCTGTCAAATGAAAGCAATTTAATTTGAGAGAATTGCACTCATAAAATGGATGTGTTTAATATACAAGCTGTGACTCGTGGTCTCGATTGCGTAAAATATACCGAGGTATTGAAGCTCTCCGTTTTCGTACGTGTTTTTGTTCAGATAATCTGAATCTATGGGCAATGAAATACGTCAGAACGTATTCCAACGCCCATAACCCATAGCGTTATTCCTTCCCACAAAAGCTACAGATAGTTTTTGTGGGAAGGAATAAAAAATTCCTGTGTGTTTTAGGACACACGGCCGAAATAAAACTTCTGTAGTTATACGGTATATAACTGGCTATGAGTGAAAGAACGTATGTGCCCGCACCTCTCTCTCACTCTCTTGCCCAAACAGTAATATACAGTATGTACAGTAATATATAAAACCTAGCTTTATTTTTTCTATCTTCCCTAAATTACATCTTTGTCTCTAATTCCGTTTGACACCTTTTCACAACGCAGTCGTCGCGTATTCACCAGCTTTGCACCCCTAGCCAATCGTGCATAAAGGTTTTACTACAAAAACAATAAAGACCTTCACAGTAGATTAGTACATATAATGAAGTAAAACACATGACTTATTGTAGAAGTAAGTCTACAATACAATTCAGATGAAAATACAGTTCACACTGTGAAGCCAATTCTAACTTTTTAGTCTGTAAACGATTGTTCCTTTATCACACAGCGACAGGAATTAACCTGTAACTGTGGAAAAACTTGAACCTAAAATATTTATTCGAATACTTGCATAATGTAATGAAATAGCCCGACGCATTCCCTGAAGCATAAAAATGAAAAATATACAGAAAATGAGACAAACGATCAAAATATCCTGTTTGTAAATGCTTTGGCCCTCACGGTATTAACCCCTAGGGATAACTAAGGACGTAAGTGTGATACGACGATGATAAATGCGCTAAAGTGATTAAAATATGATACAAACTGTGTCATACTTTGCACCTTAATCTGCATTCTTGTGCTGATTCATTAAGCGGGCGGGACAAATGGCGTCTCGGGGTTGATGGCAGACAAAGCGGTGACCATAACATGGGTCAACCGTGTGAGATACCTCGGAGCAGGGCTGTCACCGTGAGTACAACTGTTAGCTCCCGTGCTTACAAATGATGTCAGGGCTAACACCCCATCAACAGACGAACGTGCTTATACATTATATTTGGGCTGACATTCGGTTAGCACATGTGCTAGTATATTATAGCAGGGTTGTTCCTCTATTGACCACTCGCGTTTATACATTATATCAGGGACAACGCATATACTTGACTATTATGTGGTCAAGGTGTGTGAATTTCCGGTGATGCAGGTACTGTATCTACAAAACATCTATCGTCGCCATAAGCATTAGTGCCAAAAGTCCCTCATACAATCACGCCTTTATTCTAAAAAAAAAAATCTGCCTGCCCTGTCGTGTCTACTTTTCTTCTCGCCCGCCCCGTCTTCTGTAATGTCAGGTTAAGCACGACCTCTGGCGCCTGCCGATTACGCGGTAATTGGCCACGCTGAAGGTGCTCATCACTCAACCGATAATTAGTGACGTCATTATTACGATATACGGCCTCTTTAAAGGAGCCACTGCTGTAATTATGGCAACATTCACTTTTTAAGACGTGGATTTGACAAATTTCTGTCAAAATCAAAATTAGCCCATTATGAAATTATGTGTCAAATAAATTACGATTTTCGCTTTCAAGGGTCCGGTTAAGTAACTTATGAGTAAATTATCAGATAGGATCTTTAATAATAAACTGGTGAAAGTAAGTCTAGCATTTATTCGTTTTCCCTCTATCATTACAAATACGGTGAATACTTTGTGCTTTTGAATCCAAACAATCCGGCATTTTAGTTATGAAAGCAGCGAACGTCCTCCAGTGTGGAAACGCATTTCCCCGTGAGACCAAGAAAAAAACCACACCACTCTTAGTCATTTGTAGTTGAATGATGCTAGCAATTGTCCTTCTAGTATTGTTTACTTGACTGCGTCAGAAGGGAGGGAGAGATTTTCCAGCGTATGTATGCATTTAACGTATTTTAATGTGCATTTTATTATAAAACTACTTTAATCCTCTTCCGAGTAGATCGGAGAGGAGAGGGTCAGGTTGAGCCCCCACATAAAATATCTGGGGCTCATCCTTGACGGAGGGTGGACCTTCGGCCCACACTTCGCTATGGTGGGCCGAAGGTCGTGAAGGCGGCGTGTGCGCTGGGCAGACTCCTCCCGTACCTCGGAGGACCCAGCGCCGCCTGCAGGCAGTTGTACTCCGGTGTCTGTCGGAGTATGGCGACGTACGGTGCCCCGGTTTGGGCGGATCGTCTCACTGCGAGGAATAAGGCCCATCTGCGCTCTGCGCAGAGGGTCGTTGCAGTGAGGTCGATCCGGGGATACCGTACGGTATCGTGGGCTGCAGCGACAGCCCCAGCCGGCGATCCCCCGTGGGTGCTCGTGGCGGAGGTTCTTGCCGAGAGCTGCTCCTATGTCTCGGATAGAGGGGTCTCGGCCTGAACCCCACGCATGACGAGATCCTACAGATTCGCCGGCTAGGGCATGTGGCGTTAATGCAGAGGTGGGGGGAGGACCTGGCGCGGCAGCCGTACGGTAGAGAGTTGACGGCTGCCTTGCGCCCGGTCCTCGAGCGCTGGATGCGCCGTAGGCGCAAACCCCTCACCTTTCGTCTGACGCAGGTTTCGCTCACCGGGCATGGTTGCTTCGGTGAGTATCTGTGCAAGACGGCCCGCAGGGAGCGGACGACTCGATGTCACGATTGTGACGCGGCGGTGGACTCGGCCCAGCACACCCTCGAGGTGTGCCCGAGATAGGCGGCGCTGCGTCACGATCTGACATCAGTTGTCGGAGGGGACTTGTCAAAGTCGAGCATCATCCTCGCAATGCTCGGCAGCGACGAGTCTTACAAGGCGATGGCTTCCATCTGCGAGACAGTCATGTCCCAGAAGGAAGCCGATGAGCGGGTGAGAGAGGAGGCTGCCGACGCGGCCCCCCCCGCCGACGACGAATGGGGGTACGAAAGAGGCGCTATCTGCAGCGCCTTCAGTAGTGCCCCTGTGTTCCGTGTCGGGCCGGGATGGGAACCCGGTCCACTTCGGTTACGGTTAGGTCGCTGGAGGGGTCCTGTTGCCTGCAGGTCCGGGACCCTCCATTTATAGCGGCTGATGGATCCCGTAGGGGTTTAGTAGGTATTGCTACCCAATGACCGAGTCCAACATAGGTCTGGGGGTCAACCCGGGCTCCCAGGTATCATGCGTAAATGCATTCCCCTTCGTCACCAAAAAAAAAGGTTAGTTTTAACTAATTGAAAAAATGTTTGTGTGAATGAGCAGTATCTTTATCGAGGAAAGCTACGAATAATAGGACTTGAGTTATGAGGCTAAACCGCGGCGTAATGCCACTCATATATAAACCGGCTGCGAAGACCCTTGGCACCTTTTGACAACGCCGGATCAACTTTTCATGATTTGTCTGTCTAAACCTTCCAGGTTCCTACATTTTTCACATTCGCAATGGATACTTGTTTTTTAACCTTTCATCTACCATTCTTCAACATGAATATGTGAGTGTGTCAAAGATACAAGGTTACATAAAGATGTTCCCTTGGATTCATTGCAAAAGAACACTTCACGATAAAGTGCCACATCAAAAATTAGCACATCTCGATACTAATGTAAAAATGCTGAGCGAGCTGATGTCAGCAGTATGTCGCACCTGACGTGCGGAGATGACGCCGTCAGGTGCGCCATGTTTCACACCCCGCCCATACATACGACTCGGTATGTAGGTTCCGCTCAGGGAAGAGAAAAAAAACACAATTTGTTCTGTGATAGTATTAGTGAACCAAGATAAACATCCGAAAAATAAAACCAGCCAAGAGCATGCGAGGCCCACTGTAGGGTTACGTAGTTTCCACAACAGCCACGTGCTAGTCGGATTTACTGTCCGAGAGTCCCGTGCTATGCTCTAGCTAAGTCCAAACATAACTAACTGAAGTCGGCCCCTACCATTACATTAGATTTGATAAGGCGCAAATCCTCACCAGGGAACACCGATTCATAACAAGGATGATCCGGGAGGCTATGGAAATTAAAAAAGCATACAAATTTCAATACAGAAGGTGGCTGGGTTCTTGCTTCTGCTTGGGACCCAGTGGTACACATAATCAAATCAAATAGTGAACACAGGCGTTAGTCGGAACAACAAAATAATTATAATTCTTCGGTCACTTTTAATACATTGTGACTTCAGGACACCTGTCATCTCAGTCCACCCGTGACCATGGTTGTTGTACAGCTTCTGAAAGGTCAGGCTAGTGAAATACTTAAATAAACCACGACAAAATCCGTAACAGTAGTTTTATTGTAACAAACATAACTAATTATTTTACTTCCCGTACAAAGACTCATCAAACAATGTTTTACTTAAAGAATTTTATTTTCGATTTGATCCCCTTTCCTATGCACACACACGAGGTACGGCACACGAGGGTACCAAAAATTACGGATAACGAGAAATTGATAGCCTTCCCTCTGGTGAACATAAGTGAATTGGTCAAGTTCCAGGTAAGCTGTATGTACTAAAGCAGTTTGTGACCGTAACGACAGAAACGGACGTCTTCTGACAGTTGATGATGGTTTTACTTCCTCGTTTTGCAATGTAAATTCATTATTCACTTGGTTGTTCACAGGTTTTATTTCCGGACTAGAAGGGTCATTAACTGCCGTGGATTTTTGCCTATCCAAAAGTGATAGGACTCCTGTGAATATCCAGTCTCTTGCAGTGATGATGCGACAGTATTTAGAAATATGATATGAATACGGAGTCTTGTGCGGAGTCAGGAGGAGATTGATGATGTACTGGCATTTAGAACAACGATATGACTACTGAGCCTTGAGCGGAATCTGTAGGAGATTGATGTTGCACCGTCATTTAGAACAACTGTGTGACTACGAAGTCTTGTGCGGTATCAGGAGGAGATGCAACTCTATTGCCACTTTTTTGTTATTCAAGAACGAGGCAATACTTTTTCACGCGATGATGCGCTCCGGTTACTGGAAAGGGTCTGTTGGTATAACGGCTTAGCGAAAAAGTGTAATTCCGATTATGCAATAAAAGTAATGCAATCAGTTGCCGCCTTTGGTGAAGTGCGTATTATAAAAATATAAGTGAGGTTCTCATCGTCAGCCCTGACCTCGCTAATTAGCAAAGTATCTATCTTACTTTTAAGTTCCCTCTTGTTACAAAACGCAACCAAATCAAAGGCTACGGATCGTCACTACCACGTCAAGGCCTTGAATAAACTATGGTGGGCCAGAACGACAACCAATCTGAGGATCAGCCATTGAACACAAGACTCAATGAACCCCACCCCATACAAATTCGTAACTTTTATATATGTATATATATCTATATATAATAGGGGCAAACGAGCAATCGGAGCCTTTTTACGACTAGCGACTCCCATGAATATCCACATGATTACTATGCCATTGTGTTGCCCTCCTTCCGCCCGCCCCCTAACGTGGATATAACCTTTCGTGTCAATTGAGCGGCTCAAAGTAATGTAGCTGTAATCGTGTGTAAGAAGTGTTTGTGCGTCGACTTAATTCTTCGACACCACAAGATGCCACCAAAATAGATCAATCACAATATGCGATTAGCGCGGGAATTAAGGCTGCCAACCGGGGACTGACGCGGGATCACTTAATGTTGCCAGTTAAAATCGATTGCGATAACAGTAGGTCATATCATAACTCCTTTTAATTGCTTTTAATATTGAGTAGTTGTTATGCCTTACATCCACCTTCCTAACTTCTAGCTTTT
This sequence comes from Eumaeus atala, assembly GCA_017140195.1. Classification (NCBI taxonomy): domain Eukaryota; kingdom Metazoa; phylum Arthropoda; class Insecta; order Lepidoptera; family Lycaenidae; genus Eumaeus; species Eumaeus atala. Next base: position 77,845 of record JAFELO010000032.1, on the reverse strand, counting down.
ACAAATTTATTGAATTGTTACAGCCGTAAGAATACAGACGCCCATCGCCATCCACATAGTTACTGTGCCGATGCGTTGCCCTCCTTCCCCCAACCTCATGGCCACCGGCTACTCACAAAACCGCACGAGACGCGACACTGAATTTGTCGTCATGGTAATCTATTGCACGTTCACGGTGACGAAATTTATTATTTTTGCAATATTTTGTAAAATCTCCGTGTGAAACCAGGGGGTGCTGCTAGTATGTTATGAAATTAGTACATTAACGATATATATTATAACTAACACCAGGAACGTACTGCAGAGAGCTGTGAGTATTTAGTTTATTTTTATTTTGAACAACTGTAAGGAATGTTGAGGAATTTAATTAAATTGTAGATGTGTTACAAGCAATTAGCATAAAAAAGGAGAAGGCTCTCGGACGAAAAGGAATTTTATGAAATGTTAAAACAATTTTTGAATTAAAACAAATGTGGACGAACAATTTACCTTATTTATAACAGTTACATCATTTAATAAGTTATTTTTAGGAATTTCATCGCGGATGATTTAATTTCCAAGTATTGTATTGGGCAACATTCGCACATAATCTAAAGACACCAATCCTTATTAAGTTCACACACTTTGTTGTTATCGATAAGCAACGATGGCAGATTATAGGTCGTTGGCTCAATGATTTATACGTAACACCTCTCATCTGCAGAATACAATAACCACCCACACAGCCCTTGGATCTCATTTAATACCGATGGCAGTTTATCCCGCGAAACAAGAAAATGGTACAGCTAGCATATTTTGCTGTAATCGTAACGACTAAATAACTAACTAAATCCTTGGAGTCCCAAAATACTGAAGCCAAAAAGCCGGACAAAATCGCCTTTTTAGTGGGTGGTGAATCATGTCTTCTACACTGTTTCGTTTGTTGTTTTGTTTCTGGCATACAAAAATGAGCCCATGTTTCGTTCATTGTAAAGAACCGATTCAAGCGATCAACTCCATTGGCTTCAAATGAATCCAGGTACGCTCGTATGTCAAACGCGTCCTATTGTTCAATTGAAAACAGTCGTGGAACCCACCACGTCAGTAGTCGTAAAAAGGCTCGTTTCTCCCCCTATTTTATACATAAAAAATGTGTTAGGCCGAGTACCTTTCTACCCACATAGCGATAATAATAATAATAATAATTCTGTATTCAAAAGGCTTCTACTACAAGTTTGTTTTCCTGCTATAAAACGCCTCAATTTACAAAATCTACCTTAAAAAATGTTTGAGTTTGAGGCTTCGACTCTTCAATATATATTAAACAAATACCCTCTATTATTCATACAGCACAAAGGTAGCACTTTTTTTTTCTTTCTTTTCCGACCAGAGCTTATAATGTGGAAGCGAAAAGAAGACCATTGGTGGATTCAGCTCATCGGATTTTAGGGAAGACATCAAGTCGTGCGACAAGAAAGACGGAAATTTTAGCTTGATCCTTCCGTTGGTTTTCGTGAAAATGTAAAAATTAAACAGACAGGCGGACCAAAAAGTGATGTTATAGGGGTTCAGGGGATATGAAACCCTAAAAAACTGTGTACTTTAGCTCGGACATGCAAATGAATTTTTCTCCGTAAAAACTATTATTATTTTGAAGTAAAACGCGAAAGACATAAGTAGTACATGCGATGTAAACATGTTAAAGCGTCACTTCGACGCTACATTTCATTGCTCGATTGTTTTACTTCTTGAATAATAAGTAGATTGGAGTAGAGCACTGCAAGGGCTTGTGTTGCAGATACCAGAGAAAGGAAATATATTTATTTCATTAATAAGATATTTATTATAGAAATATATATATAATACATAGACAACCATCCACGACCGGGGCGGGATTTGAATCCGCGACACTCGCGCAACATAGTCTTTCTATCTTTCCTTTACCGACCTATGTTGCCACTGCGCCCACCGGTCGTATAGGATGAGAAAATAATAAACTTGCTTTCTCTTTATTGGTTGAGGGTATTCGCATTCTATAAATGAGAGAATTAATTGCTGCATTGCCGTAATATGGCAATGCAGCAATTAATGGGCCTTCACCACTGGAGAGGTGCTTCTCGCTCACTGCCACAAAGTGACGAGAGCGTCTAGTGCCAGTGTTAGGGTAGTTCGCTCATTAAGGTGGAACGAATACGGAGGGTATATATTTCGAAGAGATGTGGATGTTTAGAGACGTTGTACGTTGGGCACCAAATATTACATGACCTTCTGGGGGTAAGGGGGCCATTACAGGTTTAGCCGGACTTTTAAGTACATTTACCAAATGATGACCAACTAAACAAGAGGGTCTCTCCATATTCACAATCAAGAACGATCTTAAATAAAAAAAAGATACAAGAAATAAAAAATTGAGTCAATTCAGTTATTGATAATGGTTTGTAAGAAAATGAAGGAACGAGGTATTATCTCGACACTTGTCCGATACTCTCCGGTGCAGCCTGGATGAAACTCCTTTCGATATATAATTATCAATCCAATTCGCTGTTTATTTGATTGATTGATTGGATTAAAGAAATCCACAAATTCAATAGTTGAAGATTATGGTGACATCAGATCTACATATAAAACGCAAATTTAGAACTGGAAAAAGAGCTCTGAAAAGGAACACATAAGCAATAAGATCCGGTCCCATTCTCTTGGATACATCAGACTACCAAAATTGGGCAACATATAATGTTACAATAAAATAGAATTTAACACCCAACTTTCACACGTGGGATATACTATTCAAACTATCACACTAATGATGGGGTCTATAAGTCAATAGCTATACATATCATGTAGAAACCCCTACTAAAATACACACATAAGAGAATTAAGACATTTTAATATTAACAAAGACTTTTCTAAACGTAAGATATGAAACATGGCGTCATCAAGAAATCATGAACTTACTGTTTTATGTTAATCGTGGCATCCTGACACAAACATATAGGCTCCCAGAGAGAAAGAAAAAAAAGTATTTAATTATCATATTTTAAGAAATAAGGCGAAAGAATAGCGTCAGCCATCATTCCGTCCTCCACGCCGAAAAAAAAAAAGAAAAAAGTGACATTTCTTCAACACCGAGCACTCGTTAGTTTAAACTAACTAGCATTTTATTTTAAGACAATATAATTTGTGAATTTCCTGAATAAGTCCATCAGGTTAATACGATGGCGTTTTATATCCATGAAAAGAGGAAGCCCGGGTGTAGACTCAGGTGTCCGGATATAATTAAAAAATATCGGTGGACTTATCACACCATCTTAGCCTAGCCCTGTGCTAAGTATAGCACCTGTGTTATAGGGACTAGACAACGGAAATACACTTATTAATATGTTATATTTATTTTTAAATCTCAGCAATCTTATCCATATTACATTTTTACTATAGAATGTAACTATTTACGTGTGGTAAAAATGCGCTGAAATGGATAACATGGGCGCTCAAATGTGTCTAGTGATTGTGAGACTAGTGGCGTCATTCCTGGAAGGTAGCGGTGGAGCGGAGGCACTCCTCAGTGAAGGCCAAACATGCCGCATGGCATGGAGTGCCTCAGGGCAGTTGCCTATTCCCTTGCCTGTACGGGGCCTACAACAACGACATCCCCACACTCTATGATCCTTCGGGAGAGAGTGAGGTGGTTGTCATGCTCGCGCTGTTCGCCGACGACAGCGCATACGTCGCCTCGCCCCCAAAGCCGGAGCTTGCAACGGTGGAAAGATGCGTCGGCATCAGTATGTTGATGTTATCAAAAATAAGAAAAAGCCCAGATTTCTCGGTTTGACCTAACCGTAGCTACACATACATACGATTCGATTCAGATAAACTTTTATTATTAAATTATTATGCATTGAAAGCAGCGGAAGATCGGTATCGTACCCTATACTGCTTTGGACCAGAATCGTTCCGACGGCACCGACGAGATCTCGCGTTCCCATGATGCCGCCGCGAAGCCATAGATATACAGCCATATTTTGTGAGTTTTGAGTTCCCGGAGGAGCCTTGGAAGGGAAAGTAGATGCTCTTTTCCTGCACCTTTCCATAAAAATTATGTGGATATCTACGGACATCTGTAGGGATCAAAAAGGTCCGACTGTTCGTTTACCCTCGTCAAACAAGGATATTTATTGTTCGACGAAGGATGTAAGTAGAATATTTGACAATATTGGCAACGCATAATTCAGTGATCGCCGCAAAACCAATATGGTCGCACAAAGCTAACACAAACAAAGCGCAAACCCTTTTCGGTTTCGGCAACATTAACTGATGCGCGTTATTATGTCGCGGGTTCATTTCACATCAGCAATACTGAATTAGCGATACACGCAGTATACGCAATAGGGTTAGACTCAATATCGTGAAATCGAAAACACCTTGACAACTGTAACAATGTCATAAATGTTACATAATTTATGTGTTACATAATGATACCTGTAGCACTCTTCTGTTTCTGTTTGTAACATTTTAAAACTGTTTCTACAGTTTTTTTTACGTATATCTCCGTAGGCTCGCTTACTTCAGTGTTTCAGTCTCTATGCCTAAAGGGAAAAAGAGGCAAAATCACGCCTCTTGCGATTATGTGTATATTTGTGTAAAGCTAAACCTCATTGGCTGTAATAGTCCTAAACACTTATTTTTTAAAGCTGTTCAAAAATGTTTGACTAAAGTGTTCATTTCTGTTTATATTGGAACTGAAGTTTATTTTTGTTTCAATAACAACGCTAATTAAAGCCCATTTTTGAGTAGACGGTTGTCTCTTCAACAAAAGGAATTTCATAATCCCCGAAAACATCCACTCAATTTTAAACCACCCTTTTTGGATGGAATTGTTCTCCATTTTGTAGAAGTTTTTATTAAAATATGTGGTGCGGATCACGTGCTCAAAACCCTTCTCGCCACTTGACCTGATTAGTTATTAAAAGTTTGACCCTTTGTACGGGAATATAATGCGTATGCATTAATCATATTGGGTATTTGTTTGAATATAATGAAAAGATGCAACATTGCCTTAATTAATTTGTGAAAACCCACAAATTGTAAAGGGTTCGATTTATGGGTTAGAAGAGTTCCTACATTTAACCGTTTAATTACCCTAAAATACATGTCATTAAAATTATTAAATACAATTAGTAATAATAATTAATATAATGATTCTTTTGTTATCGTTTCCTCTAAGCTTTCTAATCCTATCTGATATCGAAGCTTTCTATAGTAAGTTGTATACTTCACACCCTCCTCATCCGATCCGCGTTCAAGCGTGGCACGACGTTTGTCAGGCAATCTGCCGAACGTCAGCTTGAGTAAGATTAGTCTGGCTCTTGCGCAGCTTAAAAGGGGAAAGTCTCCGTGCAAGGACGGACTAACAGTCGAGCTTCTTATAGCAGAACGCAAACCTGTATTACGAGAGCCAAAAAATATTTTTAATTGTGTCTCTCGGCAGGGCTTTCCTCCCAAGTCATGGATTGGAAGTGACGTTATTTCGTTTTCTAAGAAAGGCGAAAATCACTTTTTTGAACTTACAGACTAATTTCATTTCTCGACCATATCTACAAGTTGTTCTCAAGAATCTTAACGGAGCGTCTCACTACAGAGGGCTTGGCGAATTTCTACCACCGGAGCAGGCTGGGTTACGCAAAGGTTTTAGCACCATGGATCACATTTTCACCATAAGGCTAGTTGTCTTGCCTTTGTAGACTATGTAAAAGCTTTAGACTTTGTCGAAACTTGGGCTGTTCGGGAAGATTGACAGCGATGTTAGGTTGATTGGCGATATGTCAAAGTACTGTAAGCATTATATGGCTCTGATTTTACGTCCGTTCTGATTCCGGGAGGTCAAACAAGGCCAAAGCAATTGCTGCCAAAGAAACAATACACAAGTACCTCTCACACTTCCGTTTCGCCGACGATATCGTTGTGTTGGCCGAATCGTTGTAGAGCGAGCAGGAAATGTTGCACAGCCTACATAAATCCTCCCGATGTATTGACCAAAGGATGAACTTGGACACGACGAAGGTCATGTTCAACGGACACGTTTCCCTTGGGCCAGTCAACGTCAATCGTGCTATTCTTGAAGCCGTAAACGAATGCGTCCACCTCAGGCAACTATTGCAATTAGGTATATATAATTTCGAGAAGGAAGCCGATAGGAGGATTCAGTTGCGTTGGGCAGTTTTCCGGAAGCATCGTCACATTATCACGTCGCCTATACCGCAGAGCTGGAGCCAAAGTCATCAACTTATGCGTGCGCCCCGTGATGACCGACGGGGCTGAAACATGGCCTCTTAATTTACTACTGGTTTGCAAGTTTACAATAGCTCAACGGGTTATTGAACGTGCTTTGTTGGGTGTTACACTATCCGATAGAAATCGTTACGAAGTCATAAGGCAGAGAACTCAAATATTCCATATCACGAATAACTGTCTGTCACTGAAGTGACAATGGGCTGGTCACAGACTCATAACAGTATATGGCGGATGGGCTAGTAATGTTCTGTAGTGGAGGCCGCGGTTGGGAAAACAAAGTGTTGGTCGACTGTTCATCAGTTGGGAACTCGATATCCGTGCAGTCGCCGGTCCGGTATGGATGGTAGTAGCAGGAGATTAATTGTCTTGGTGTTCATTGAATGAGGCCTGTGTCCCCCACCATGGTTCAAGCCTTGCCGTGCCGGTGGGGCATAGTAGCCTTGGGTGAACCCAGGCGAAGCCAATTGAACCGAGGGGGATTTTCGCACCCCTCTTACATGAAGAGGGGGCTAAAGATCAGGAAGAGGAAGCATTCTCGGTACTCATCCTATAAGAAGAGGGTGGTAAACATCAGGAAGAAGAAGCACTCTCGGTACTCCTCTTATAAGAAGGGAGGTCTAGATAGCAACAGGACGAGGCACTTTTGCACACGGGGCATCGGTAGAGGATGGGAACCTCACCCCATTGCTCTGTCCCAAAGTCAGTGGAGGAGTTGCCTGTAGTTCGGGGTAAGCCCATCTGTGGAAGTGGAGTTGGTCCCTTTAGGGGGCTAACTAGCCGTCGAGGCGCCCTGATGAAGGGCGGCACTGATGGCACTCGCGGTAGTTTTTATGGCTATTTGGCACTATCATGTGCCGCGAGCCCCACACACCACTGGACTACACCCAGGGCCGCCGGCCCTTAGTGTAGTGTAGCCTTCACCGGAAGGCACGTAGTTGCATTTCCCCTTAGCCCTAGGCCCTTTTTTCAATAATAGAAAAAAGGCCTATGTCCATGAGAGGACTGATAAGGACTGATAATGATGAAAAGTATGATGGGTGTCCGTGGTCATTCCCCTTACACTCTCCTGCAATAGGTAGGTCGCTTGTCGGTGAAGGTTTTAATGTATAACAGCTGGGCCGTGCTATTCACGGACAAATCCATGGCATAACGTTAGTTAAATATGTGCACAAAATATGTGTACAGAGTTAACATTATCCATAACACTTAACTTACATATTTATAAAATTACTGGTGAAAGGTCAGTAATTTCTATATCGAGCCTCTAGGTCAGTAAACTATCTAAATCTATATCCATGTATTGATTCGACATTTACAAAATAAAACTTGAAATGGAAAAAATGGGAATGAAATATTGAATAAATGAAATTAGTCCTTTATACAATATTTTACCTGAACTTATGCTATGTGGAAGTCAAATACAGCTTCATCGGATTGCTAGTACTTGATGGTATTGGTTGTCTTAACGAAAATTTGGTCGAAAAGGGCATTTTATTATAATGTATAGAATGATCAATATAAGGAAACAAAAACAGACAGTAATAAATAAGAAATGCCGATAAAAGTGAAAACTTGTCATAACGCGAGTTACTATTATTAATTATTATTACTTGTAGCTTATATGAGTTAGAGATGTTCCTGTCCTGTGCAGATACTTATAGCACCGCTTAGCTAGTATCAATATTATCAATCAGCACTTTTAGCTGCTACGAGTTAGCGTAGCTCCTTTCATGTGCACATACTTATAGCATCGCTTAGCTAGTATTAATATTATCAATTAGCACTTTTAGCTGCTACGAGTTAGCGTAGCTCCTTTCATGTGCACATACTTATAGCACCGCGTAGCTAGTATTAGAATTATCAATTGGTACTTGTAGCTGCTACGAGTTACGTAGCTCCTTCCATGTGCATACACTTAGAGCACCGAGCAGCTAGTTTTTTTATAGTATAGGGGGACAAACGAGAAATCAGAGCTTTTCAATTACTACCAGTGGCCATGATCATCAGCATAATGTGCCGATGCGGCGCCCTCATTTTCAACTCCTCCCCAATGGACCACCGGTTAGTACCAAACAGCACGAAACGCGACACCGTAGGTGTCACTTTACCGTCTTAAAGTATCAAGTGAGCGAGTGGTACCTCCCCGGTCATGCACTGATTCAGTTGCGTTGCATACGAAGATGTAATGTCATACGCCATGCATGGCACTACCTCCAATTACTAAGTATGTAAAGTGGCTTGCGGCGGAAACTTGCTAGAGTGAGGTACCTGTCCAATTCGGCAATGCAGCAGAGCACTACCACTTACATAGATATACATGCTATCCGTCATGATCACCGTAAATATCCTGACACGTCGCTTGTCAACCGTCCTTCGGTCAACTGTGAAATTATCCACTTGAAGGTCGGGCTCAAGATTGAGCGTCCATTAGTAATAACACCATTATATCCATTTGCATCACAGTGTATAGCACGCAAGGAAACCCGTCAATATTATACTTAATGCATAGAAAAATAAACTAAAAGAGCTCTTTTTAGGTTTTTGAGGTTTCCATTATCGAATAGCAAACATCGGAATTATGTTTTCGACGTTTCCGTCATAAGCCATAAGGTAACAAATTTCATTAAACACAGTAAAATGTTCACTACTTTCCATGTATTAATTACATCGTGCCGCTTCGGTTAGACTGCAACTTAGCAACGGCATTACCTCCTATTGAAATTGCTTGGATCCAGGTGAACGCACAGCTTACTAATTATCCGACCAAACGGCACGACAGGGGTCATCTCTAAGCTTAATGAGGACTTGGCACATGTAAGAGAGTGGTGTAGCTTCCGCTAATGGCCTAGTGCTGAGTCCTACTAAAACAAAATCATGTATTTTGTTTTACACCAAAATGTGCGTATCTTTCCTGCAATACACATTGAGGTTGACAGCTTTGAAATACTCACGGAGGCAAGGAATCTGGGACTGGGACTGCTATTTTATGAAGGCTTGCGATTTGAAAATCACGTAATTAAAACAGACAGAAACTGCATCTATCGTATAAAAATACTGTACAGAATAAGGAACTACATAAGAACTAATCTTCGTATTGAACTATGCGAATCGCTCGCCCTCTCGAAACTAAATTACGTGGATCTAGCCATAGGGCCCAGCCTACTTGCCCTACTTGCTCATTCAAGAAAATTTGTGCATAGTGTACAAAACGCTTGTGCCCGATACTGTTCTAACATCCCTCCCCGCGCACACGATTCCCTATTCGAACAGCGCACGGCACTTCAGGATGGAATAACGTAGGCGCCTACACCTGGCTACTACTTTATTTGGTATCGTTAAATTTAAATCTGCGCCATACCTATTTAGTAAATTATTAATGTCATCACTATTATCTGTAGCCGCAGTTTCTTTGACATGCCTTACACGTCCATTTCGGTGTAGATATATTGCACGAAACAGACACATGTTTAAACTTGCAAGTACAGAAATCACATTCATAAGGCGCACATAATTAAAATACATAAAACATTCAGATTTATAAATACACCCCGGTCAGGAAAGTCAACCAAAGGAGAAAACAAAATTGTAAACATGAAAATACAGTTTAACATACCACGTGTTTTAGAGAAGGACAAAAAACGAATAAAAATATATTGCGGATAGAAGAGATATGTACTGTAAGTTTCTTATACAACATCGTTATTCTCCTTTGATTAGCAAATTTATACTTTAAAAAACGCTGACGTTATGCCTAAACTCCTCTTCTATTTTCTGGTATTGACCAATAAACTTCGTTAATCGAGTTCTAAATGTCTGTATATGTTGCAGGTTTCTTATCGGCGGCGGTATATTATTCCAGCATTTGGAGGCTGCGTACCTGAAACTAGCCCTAAACGCTGCCGAAACATGACGTTCCGTCGAGTGCTGTTTTGCACATTTACGAGACCTACGATCCCTTTGCCCCGACATCCGCGTTAGCTCCATGTAGAGATATTTTGGCTGTTTATATTTTAAAACCTCAAACAGTATACATGCCAGGTGAAGTTCACGACGTTACTTCATTTTTAAAATTGAGCGTTTATTAAGAAATGGAGTTATATGAGCTCTCGGTGGGACATCAAAACTGAAACGGGCGTAGACATTCTGGACTCTCTGTATTAACATCTACGTTCGTGTTGAAGTGCGCAAGCCAAAATTTTGATAACACGAGAGATTCTGTCAGCCGCACCTATAAATCCTCCTTTAGAAATGTCCTAATTTGCTATAATGTTTTTATCTTATAGAAGTAGATTTTTGCTGTGTTTGTGATATGCTTTTCAAAACGCAGACTGCAGTCCATCGGTGGCCCAGATTTCGCGCTTCATACACTCGTTCTATAGGTTCGTCTGCAAGCAGTACACTAGGCACTGCACAAAGATTCTCTAACTTATATTTGCTACGAAAATAAGATACTTGGTTTTCTTCGGATGGAGAAGACTATTTTTGACCAGTCCGTTATTCGAATAAGATCCTTATTTAACTTGGCTATGGCACTGTCCATTTCGGAAGGCATAAATGTTAGATACAATTGGACATCGTCAGCATACAAGTGGTATTTGAAATTAATTATTTGGTGTTGAATATGTGCCGAATAAAGTGCAAACAGCACAGAGCTCAGTGTAGAACCTTGTGGCACACCCCTTTCTACCGAGGTTTCGTTAGACTTAGCAGTAGAGACACCACCTCAGCTCATCTTCTCTCATTTCCGTGATTCAGAGTCGAAACCATATTAGGCAAACTTAGACATAAGCATGTCAATATTTAAGGAATCAAAGACCCTTGAAAAGTCCAACAGTACGAGTACAATGCACATTCCTTTGTCATGTGCGCAAAATATATTGTCAGTTACATATAGCAGTGCAGTGACTGTACTGCGTCGCTTCCTAATGTCTGACTGGGTGGCCTATTGGCAGGAGAGGGGAGGGTAGGCGGGTATAACAATAATACCGATGTTTATGGGCGTCTTCGGTTATCAAAATGTAATTGCTTATTGGTCACCTCATATAGCAATAGATCACCTCATATAGAGGCTAGCAAACTGCACAGGATATATTACGAGTGCATATGTGTGTGCGCTGGCACAAGTGAATTCTCTATTTCCTTATAACACCGATGAGTCGGTAGACCTGCGCGACCGCAGAGAAATCAGGCAAAGCAACCCAGGTACCCAGTGCCATGGTGCATTACAGCTGAATTGGGTACGATATGTCACCCCTGTGTCTCTCAAAAGTGACAGCTATGCTGTCGCGTTTTGTCGGTTTGTGAGTAGACGGTGGCAGAAGAAAGGACATGACAATAATATTACGGATGTCTGTGTACGTCGGTAGTCGCCCGAAATGATCCGATATATCGTTTGCCACCATACACAAGATATATATACAAGAAAAGCGCACGACCTCGTTGATGCACGGGGATTTAAAACTGTTAACTTCACGACTATGGACAGTTCTGAGAAATTGTACAAGTCAATAATATTTTTAGGTGTGATCCACGATTCCAACTGATGACCAATGGGGATCGCGATTTCTGTTTGAATTTACGACTAGACCTAGCACTCAAACTACACATACATGCCGTTAAAATAACTTATTCCAAAAACAAATATTCGTTCTAGAATTTGATTCAACATTTTTCAAATCGAACGTCGTTACCGTTCTGCTCGGCTGCAGAATTGAAGTTTTTATCGTACCATACCGACTGCTTGCTTAAAGAGAACCATTAATTATTATTATCATGTTGGTGTATCGTGTTACGTCTCTGGTGATTTTATTTTTATGAATTATTGTTCCGCCCCACAAGAAAGCAGACTTTCAAAATATAAAAAAGGGTTTCGTACCATTATCTATAAAAAATCGACAAAATCACGTTTGTTGTATGGGACTCCCGTAACTAGATATTTTAATCTATTTTGATATTGTTTGCTATAGTGGTGACAATAAACATAATCTGTGAATATTTAGACTTCCCAGCTATCAGCGTTCATTGGATACAGTCTGATAGGACGTTCATCGGTTATAGATAGATAGACGGACAGACGGAAATCGGAGTGATAGGATCTCGTTTATATAATATTGTGCCATTGTCATTCTTCCATTCTTATGGTACAAAATACTCAAAATGAAATATTATCATGTAAATGTGACCCTATCACTAAGACTCCGATTTGCATCGGTCCGTCTGTTACCTTGTAGTGGTTAATTACTAAATTAATATTATTTCTTTGAAGTACACGTTTCAGCCACAATTTGGCGTTACTGTCCTGACATACGGTCCCTTTTATCTGGCCTGGGTGGGAGATTTAGATAATCATTTGACTTGCCTTTCTTTGAAAGACACATAGGGTCAAACCAGCTTTCGAAGCATTTTGACGACTACCGACGCTCATCGACAATTGCATTCTAGTTGTCATGTACGAACATTACGAATTACCCAACTACTCACAGCTCACACTATACACAACGTCATGTCGGTAGCAGCAACAGCGATGTCACGTGAGCGAGCGGTATCTCTCCATTCGTGGCGGCCCCATTCCCCAGCATTGCAGCATGACACTAAAAAACACA
>JAFELO010000032.1:16817-64719 GCA_017140195.1 Eumaeus atala | reverse complement strand
TGCGTTATTATTATTATTATATATTTTTATACTATAGATGGGAAAACGAGAAATCAGAGGCTTTTTATGACTACCGACGCCCATAAACATCCACATAATTATAAATAATTTTGTTTGGTAGTGCCATGCATGGTGCATCCTCCTATGCAACGGAATTGGGCCGGCACGACCTGGGAGGTATCTCTCGTTTACTTGATACCGCCGTACAATGACACCTACGGTGTCGCGTTTCGTGCGGTTTGTGAGTAGTCCATGGGGGGAAGGTGAAAGGGAGGGCAGCACAACGGCATAATTTTGCTGATATCGGTCGAATTTCTCGTTTGTCCCCATTGAATGAAACGTCCCCTCGTCACGGAAATGTCGGGTAAATTCTCAAACAAAGGTAATCACTTGTTTTAGCATACGAAGGCTGGGCTATTTACTTTTACTGTTAGTCAGGGTGAAAGTGCCCTCAGGGGAAGGCCTGTTAAATTAAAGGGTTAAAATACGTGTCTCGTTTGACCCTGTTTCGTAGATAAATTATAGAGCGAAGTTTAGACATATCCCCACAGGCACCTGGTTGTAATGTTGGAGTATACGACATTTTATTTTTAAAGCGCTTTTATTTGTTTCTTCTGTATCTTCGTATTTTATTGATCGTTATTTTATATCGTTTTGTTCTATCGATTGAATTTCAAATTCTTCATTGATTCTCATCTTTTATATATTATATCCGTCACTTAGTCTATTGGCATGGATTTTCTGCAATTTGTGATGCCTTAATCGAGTCGCGGGACGGACTAAAAACTCTAATTGAACAATTCAATTTAGGAGCACATTGAACAGTCACTTCCGTGCCTGATTTCTGTTTGTTCATGCCCCCCAATTGGCTACCGGATACTCACAAACCGCACGGAACTCTATAGCACAGGTGTCATTTTGCGGCGCATTCATTCATGCGACGCAGCGTGCACTACCAATTTCGAGCTAAGACATGATTATTCACATAATATTGATTTTTTCTATAATTTTGGAGACATATGTACAGTAGACGCCTTGACAACCGATGGAATCTTTCCGAACAATTGTCATGAAGAATATTCTCTTCATCTCTTCATCTTCCCTGTATGGGCCCCTGGATACTATAAAATGGCTTTATGAGCGCAACATGGCTACAAGAAAAATGTTGTCACTAATACATACCTTAAATTGGTTTCAATTAAAGCGATGTTACTGAAGTATAATTCATTCTCAGACCATCAAACTTGATGGAAAAGGCCTTTGCCATACGACTGGCGCAGATGGGGAAAAGTGTACAACGCACAGCACTTTATCAAATTTTGGGTACAATACGAGAAGTTCAATTTAATCAAGTTTGAACATATTTTGTATTACTTGGGGCCCCGAGTTCGTACTTATTAACGCACAACACGTTCCAGAGGCCGATAATAGCCGCCGTGACTGCCTTTTAGTTGGTACGTGCCAAATTCGCTTTGTCATACAGACCTAATTTTATAACACCGAATATTGAACATAAGTATTAAGAAACCGAAATTTGTAACCGACATAGCTCAGGGAATCAGGATGCTGAAAAAAAGATTCTCAGATGGCGGGCCACGCACCGGAATGCGGACTGTTGGACGGCCTCATACCCATACCCGGTGAACTGAGGACTTGTTTGAGGTGGCGGGGAGCCGCTGGATGCAAGTGGCTCGTGCGTATGGCGCTCCATGTCTCATTAGAGTATATAGGACTTATCGCACCAGGAAGAACCTCGCAGGAAGCAGCCTGGGGTCTCATTCACATCATCTCACTGGAATACACGGAAGCCTACTAATTGGTTAGAATAGAATAGAATTGCTTCAATTGGTAACAAAGTAACATTACACAAATAACATATACGTAACACAAGAAAGAAAATATTATAGAGAGCATCTTGATGTCTTAAGTTTACGCGAATGTTAGTCATTACAAAAAACTAGTTTTTGTAAACTAGATAAAAAATTAAATATACCGCGATAAAATCCGTAAAAGTAGTTTTATTATAATTATAGATCATCTCTAGAGAAAAAATAAAAAAAAATCTTAATACACACTTATGATTAACACCAAGAAAAATAGAAGAAACAAACAACACAAACCTAGATGCCTTTTGAATATCCATACTAACAATATCAAGATACCTAAAAGGAACCTATTCTGAGAATTATACGTGTGACGTCGGTATGTTTGTGCTTTTCTCTAGAACCAGAACAATTCCGGTTATTTCGCTCAGTTTGAATAAAATAACTGAAATTTATCCGCTTTGGTCCAAACCCCGAAGTCTATTTATGATTGGCATTTGGGGTTTAATCCGTAAAAACAATTTTGAAGTGATTTAAAAAAAAACGAGTTAATAAAATACAACGAAATTTTGAAATGAAAATTGTGAAACTATTTCGAATGCAACAATGTGCGTTAAATTAGACCAGGTAATGTACCTATGTAGTGTAACATACGTAGATATATACATTACAGACAGATGTGAACGAAAAACCTGAATTTTATTCGGTTACATAAGGTACCTACTTAATGGACACTAAAAAGAAAAAAGAACATTTGAGAACGAGTATACCCCGTTAGTTCGGGCATGTAGAAAGAATGGCAGGTGAAAGGTTAACAAAGCAGATATATAATGCGAATGTGGAAGGATGTAGCTACCGAGGGTGACCAAGGCTGACACAGCACGGTCAGATTGATCGGGTACTCTCCGAAGGTGGTGTCAGGAATCTTCGCAACGTGCGTTTCTGTATGAAGAGAGTAATGAGTGTGGAAGAGGCAAGACAGGTATGTAAGGATCGTGATGTATGGAATTCCGTTCTCTCTGCCTATCCCATTAGGGAGCTGGCGTAAAGATGTGTTGTTGTTGTACTAAATCGACAGATAATTACCGATAGTACTCTGATTATAATTCTAGGACGTTATAAAGTGGAAGAGATCTCGTCTAAGAATTAAAACGAACGTCAAATCGATTTGCGATACATAGACTAAATCCATCTTTGCCTTCGCGATTTAAAATTTTCGCTGCGTATAAAATTGAACCAAATTTAATCTTCGAGTTTGTGTGGAATGAAGGAATTGTTTTAACGACTTTCTTTGGTGTAACTTATTTATTAGATGTAGAAGTTTACAACTGGATCTTGGTCTATTAATTGTACATACTAGCTGAGTTATCTATAAGGAAACATCAATAAGCAGCAACAAAACTAAGCGTATTAGTTATATGTTTTCGTTTGTTTGTTTATCATTAATTTATTTATTTTATGCATGCATGTGCACATGAATAATGTCGTCGTTTAGACATTAGTTAAAAAAGATCAAGAAATAAAAATGTATGCACATGCGTCAGAAGTTATACTTTGGCGTAAAAAGATAAATTTAATAAAAAAAATCGCCTACTTCAACGTTTAAAGAATATACGACATTAACAATTGAAAAAAAAGTATTCATTCATTGAAAGTTTTAATCAGAAGCAATTTAATAAATAAATATCGTGAATACAGTTGTCATTTATTATGCAAACTAGAACGATGACTACAGCTAACACACCCTGGTATCGGTTTTTCGTGACGGACGGAAAATTTCCGCTGACGCGCCAAGAGAATATAACTCCAAAAATGTGTGAGATTTGAACCAAACGACGAAGTAAAACTCGATACTAATTTAGGTTTATTCACACCTTGGCTTTATATTTTTAGGCACGTATACATATATGTGTATGCTATTTCGTAGTAACGGGTGTTTCCAATGTCCAAAATTACCACACAATACAACTGTATTGCGATCATCTGCGCAACCCAAAAGTCTTAAACAAGCATAAATTCAATATGATGATGATCGGATAGAAATTAGGCGCAGGATCGACTGCCTGACGCGCGCTCCAGGGCGCGGGACTCTGAGCACCGTCAATGTCCCCGCAACGCTAATTAGGCGCAGGATCGACTGCCTGACGCGCGCTCCAGGGCGCGGGACTCTGAGCACCGTCAATGTCCCCGCTACGGAATGTTATCGGGTATTGGAAAATCATAATTGTTCATTCAGACCGGGACCTAATGTTGCCACAAATAGGCCAAAAGGCAGTCACATTAAACAAATTATAACAGAGATACCACTGCTATATGTATCACTTTGATTTTAATTAAGTTTTAGTTCACAATCTGAACATTTAGACACAACCAACTCGATCTCATCTAATTTCATTACGGCTATTCTGTTATCACACAACTAGTGTTTGTTTAGTCTGGTTCATCTCATTTACTAAATTCATAAATGTTAGCTTTCCTAGATTAGAAATATTGATCGACCCATAGATTTGTAAAACGTGTAAAATGGTTGGCACCATTTTACACGTTTTACAAATCTATGGGTCTATATGAATCTAATACTCGTACATATTATAAACGCGGAAGCTTGTGCGTATGTATGTTATTCTTCCGCGTAAAAATCGACGAGAATGTTTAGTTTTAATTTAGGGCAGTCAAAGATACTAATTTAATATTAAAAGGTATTGTTGCTTGTTATACATGCTTAATTGTTTTGACGGCCGGCTGGCTCAATTGGTAACGTGACAGTTAGTCCACGTGTTACGCCAGAGGTCGCGGGTTCGTGTCCCGCCTAGGCCGTGAATGTTTATGCATGTATGTCTTTAACAAAAATCTGAAATATATTTCCGTTGTCTAGTAAGTGTAATACAAGTCCTTCCAGTGCGTAGCATAGGACTAGCCTAACTTGGTGTTATAAGTCCACAGATATTATTTTATTGCATTATTGTAGCTGAATTGGCCCGGCACGACCTACCGAGACAAAGTAGTATCAATGATCTCGCGATATGTACCGACACACAGTGTTTCCGGTAGCCCATTGGTGAGGACATCGCAAGTTCGGCCTCCAGAAGGCTTTGACTTCTTTGCCCTCTTATACTATAAAATAGTCGCGCGGTCGCCTCTTAGTTTATTCGGCCAGAATGCACCATCTTAAGCCTATTTCTAGCTAGTTTTGCCCCCTTATACTATATAATAATCACGCAGCCGCCTCTTAGTCTACTAGGTCAGAATGCATCATAATTAGCCTACTTTTAGCTAGCATTAAAACTAGATAGTTAGTGTCATTGTAGCACTTGGAGGCGAGGAGGAAGGAGTGCAGTGCATATGCATGACGGTAGTGTGGATGGATGTCTATGGACATGGAACAAAGGGCTCGGATTGTTCATCTGCTCTATATATTTTAAGTAATAACTGAAGCCAAAAAGAACGAGCTAGAGGACACCCTCTGTTCACGAACCTGGTTTTTGTATACGTACGTCCCAAGAAAATTCTCTTACACTATTTAACTTAAAATGTAATGAATAAAGGCGTTACGATATTATACACAAAATAAAATAATGTACGCACAGAAGAGCCTTTAGGGACAAGGAGCCTCGAGGAAATTCCTCTTGGAGTATACAGCTTTTCGTAAGTTACACTAGTGTAGCCATATTGAAAACTATTGATAAAATAATAAAAGCTTTCTCAGATTTCTCTAGTTACTTAACTAGCCGACCCTTACCCATATCGATGGGCATTAATTTGTTATTAAATTATAATAAATGAGTCCAGGCCATTCTACATCAATAGCTTTATATCAGTGGAAATAAATAAAGTTAGAAATTTTATCTCTTTTTTAACCTGTAGATAAATATTTTTTGAAGTGTTTTAAACCTTATTTTTTTGGTGGGAAAGCATTTATTTACACGCCTACACTGGCTCCAGCTCCGGGATATATATTGTATTGCACATTATATACATACATACATACATACATGTATATATATATATATATTATATTACAAGAACGTTGAGCTCTCGTTACAATATAATTAGCCAAGGGTATTTTCTAAATTACCAAGTGAACAAAATTGAATACTCTCCAAAAATTGCTTGCCATAATTTGCCCGTTCCAAATAGATTAGTATTAAAGCGTGAGTTTCATAAAACCATTACGGCTGAGGAAACAGATCCAAGTTAAACATGCCTGTAATGCTTGCCGAAGGAAATGAGCAATTAGAAATATACAAGTCGTATGGAAGCCTCGACGTTCGTTAACAAAAAGATACGAGTATTACAATATTATGTAATAGTTATTTTATACACTTGTATAATGTACTACATATCATCTGGTTTTCTTCCTTCACACCTCGTTGGACCAGTGGCAAGCATATTTACATCAGTAAGGATGAGGTGTCTCAGGTTGGCTTAAAAACTTTATTAGAATATTATATTTATCAATCATCAAGAAATATTGACTAAAGATCTTATTTAATAGTTAGAGTATGATACAAAATAAGTAGACCACAAAGAAATATAAATAGAGGAACATTTAATCATTATGAAGTCAATTACATAAAACATCTTTTTAGAGCAAAACAGTTATACTGTATTTGAATATGTCAAATCTGAAAGTAACTTATAAGTATAGTAACGTGAAAATTTCATATAATCAAGTCTCAGCTTTTGATTACCAAAGTGAGTCTGTCTCACATACAAAAATAATAGTTAGGAAAATGCAGAAAATCGGTTTTTATTTGAACTTTGTCCAAGCCTTTATGTTAAGTTTGATCAAGGACTAGACAAACTTCACTCTTTGGCTATGACATAACACGTAACTAACATTTCATGAGAACACAGTTAATGGAAAATATAATAGGAGTAAAAATCCGGCATGCAATTTCCGCACGGAGTGATGAGGGGCAAAAACGTTTTCCTAAAACGCCTAGAGTTAGTTTTTAATCTCACAGTTTATTTTTGTTTGTCATGTTCAGCAGTAAAACGTTATTTGACTCTTGGCTATTTACTCGCTGTTAGTGTATTTATTTTTTGCTGACTTCAAAAATGGTGTTTTCAATTCTATTTTATGTGTATGTTAAGTGCTTATATCCCCAATTGTAGAACAATTTCAATGTTTTTTCTTATAGAATAATGGGGGCAAATGAAATATAGAAGCATTTTACGACTAATGGCGCCCATGAACAACCACATTATTACCATGCCTCCGGCTACTCACAAACCGCACGAAACGCGACACTGAAGATACTTCCGGGGAAGTCCCTCTCGCTCACATAATACCACATAATACCAGGACCGGGGTCCTGCCATGGAATGGCATTGCCGCCTCCTATGCATTATGGCGCTACCTCTTTCTGTTTTTTATTTACTTAAACTTTTGAAATGATCCCACCTTCACTAATTCTGGCTTTGATGCTATTAAGAACGTAAACACGATTGTCTACCTCTCAAAACACTAGTCCGGAGCACAATAGAATATGCCTCCCCTATTTCCAACCTCGTTTACATGACTCATGTGGCTAGGTGAGAAACTGTAGCTTTACCTGATATTTAGCCTACAAATATAAGCAATGTCCACTTACGCTTGACTATGAATCAAGACTTAATTGTTTTAAGCTTCAATCATTGAAGGTGCGAACCGTAGCGACGGACACAATTACATTGTTCAAAATTTCAAATGGAATCATGTCAGCATGCGACACTCGGTATTTCATCCATAAATGTGCCGCGGGTAAGTTCCAGATTTCCACACACAAAAGTATTGTCTAATAACTTAACTGTGTCTTAACCGCCTTTGGGCCTAATTCATGTACATATAGACCTGTGTTATATTTGAAGTCGATTATTCTTCCACCATCATCTCACTACTTCTTACATGTATATCGTATAAAGAAAGTGCAGAGGTGCTGTCGAGATATATTCTGTATATCATACGATTTGCGGCTTAATTTGTATACTGATTTTACACGTGCCATTGTGTCCACATTTACATTTCATTGCAATGCGATTACCCGAGATTATGCGAGTTTAGGCTCGACATTGAACCCAATTTGCAATTTTGCAATTGCAAAGTTAATTCAATGGCAAACACAGGTAGCTATCGGTGAAAGTAAAATTGCAAACAATGTATTCAATAATTTAGATCACGATGGAGTTTACAGAGTAAGCACATTTTAATGCCTTTAATAAATGGGATTGCACTAGAAAATATTATTATACTGAAGTTGCTTTGTGTCGGTAAAAATAAAGTTCGTAGCCGATTCTTGGCCTAGACAGCCAGTGAGCTAAGTTATGTAAGTGTACCTGTCACCTTTTGGAAAGTATGGCAAAATGTTTTGCACAATTATGTAAAGGCTCTGACTGTTCATTCATCCTTTTACACCATAAAAATAAACGTTTTGCAGCGGTATAGTAAGAAGTATTGATATCGTGTACTGCAGCCTGATTGAGCTGGCATGACCGGTAGGGAAGTTAATCGCGTTTTCATGATACAGCCGCAAAGTGACAAATATACTGTCGTGTTTTGTGCGGTTTTTAAGAAGATTGTAGCTTAAGCGGGATAGGTGTTACCCTCGGCAACAAATCTGCATTGACGTTCGGATGACAACGGGCGTTTATAGTCATCAAGCTGGCACCGATACCTCGTTTGTGCTTCTAATTTACACAAAGTGTACCTCGCGGGTTGTGCCGGCTCGCTTGTTTTGCATTTCATGTACACTAAACTCTTTCTAAAATTGCAAAATGGAACCGGTGTGGAACTGTAAACAATATAGCTTATTAATGTCAACCCTCTTCAGACTTTATAAGGGTCTCGTTAGACTTTCTTTTCGAAAGGATTTACCCAGAAAAATTACATTTTAGTAAAAAAGTGTTGAATCTACACGCAATTTTATATCGTTGTTAGTTTATGTAGTAGTATGTAGTGTACATGATATGTAGTTATGTTTATGTAGTATCATTTAGCGGACCCCAGTGAATATCTCAACGGCATCCAACGCGCGACTAAATTACTAAACTAATAAAGGGCCGCCACTTATTTCTTTCTCATTCCGTGATTTTCAACCGACTGACTAGTTAGCATAGTAATGTTCACTGTGGAAAATTTTGCGTAAGGCGTAAATAGTAGCAGTGAGCAGTTGTGCTGTCGCTCTCAGTGTTCCGTGTGGCTTCGTAGAGGCCATCTAGGGGATGCGGATGCTGATATAAAATATATAATAGTAAAGCTAGACGTGCCCAGAAGGCGAATCAGTACTTCACACCAGCTCAACGGCTGCAACTTTGTAGAGCGCAGATCCGACCGTACATGGAGTACTGCTCTCACCTTTGGGCTGGAGCCCTGTAAAGTTTTAGTAGTAAGCGAGACATCACGCTCAATTTCGTCCATTAACGCTGCTCGCTGACTGTTCCATGTGAGCCAAACTACCACTGTGTGATGTGCCGTATCTCTCGGCTCATCTCAATGGTGACGTGCTGGTATTTCATCTCGCCAGGTTCCGGTGGAAAGGTGAAATGAAGCTTCTCTAGTGTCTCAGCCCATACCCCACTCATCGCTATATTCTGATCAGATGTTCTTCACTATTTTTCATATTCTGCCATAGAAGGAACACCATCTGTGCGCGCAGGTTCCCTTTGCCAAAATTTGTTTAATATTTTTTTGGAATCAAGGTCTAAAGGGCCGTGAGAGCACTCGCAGCCTAGAAGCTGTACAATATCCACGAATCGCTTGAATCGCCATCATCCTCTGTACCCTATCCAAAGCAAGGTAGTTATCGGTGTAAATATTGTCAGTCTATATCGGTGCACCATACACACGTTATAGAATAGATGACGCTCATTGGTAAGCATCTACACCCAAGATTTCATTCTTACAAATTTGAAACAAGCCACGATAAACACCAAGCTGTCCGAGTCACCGTCTAAGATAAAATTTGGCTAAACAACCCGTGCCCATTGGGCAAGTTGTTGATAACAGGGAGTTGGAATATGCTCCAAATATTAACAATTTAGAATTTAACTTCGTAGTAAGACAATAGAGGTCTCCTCCAGCTCCTTGTTATTAAAATCTATGAACTATAATAAGAACACAGAATCAAAGTGTAAAAATAGTGCTCAACTTGGTGCAACATAGAATTAGAACAATTCATTTTAGTTACAGTGTACAGACCTCCATTATAGGCCAGTGTATAGGCCTTGGCCTCTTAAATTTTTTTAATAAAGAACATACTCTTCTAATAAAAAATCTAAAAATACATCTCCTTCAATATAAGCCTTCTAGTAGAGAAGTAATACAACATGCTACGACGTGCTCAAGACACATATTTCTTACCTTTCTAACAAGAATATTTGATTTTATATTTTTTCGCCACCCACACTCGTGGTCCCTCCATTTCCTAACAGACCAACAAACCAGACCAATTTTGAAGATCGATAAATCAACCTAGATTCATCGAAAAGCCTCTGTCTCATCACTGTAGGTTAATTCAACTGTCTTTGTCGTCTTCTTATATGTGCCTCGAGTAGTTTCATAGCTAAATTTTCAATGAAGTGACGGCGTTGATTTAGAATTTTGGTCATTGGTGACATGGATCATCTGGCTGTTAATTGTACCAACATTGATCATGGAGTAAAACACTACCGTGGGCCATTTACTTGTCGCTTGAGCACAATTGTAAAACACTACCATGGGCCACTTACTTGTCGCTTGAGCACAATTGTAAAACACTACCATGGGCCACTTACTTGTCGCTTGAGCACAATTGTAAAACACTACCATGGGCCATTTACTTGTCGCTTGAGCACAATTGTAAAACACTACCGTGGGCCACTTACTTGTCGCTTGAGCACAATTGTAAAACACTACCGTGGGCCACTTACTTGTCGCTTGAGCACAATTGTAATTTGTACATAAACGATCTACAACATCGACCACGCCTTTGGTGGTATTATAATCCAAAGTAATTCTAGGTGCAAAATATGCATAGTGTTAATCAGAATGAAGGTAATTGATGACATGTCTAGGAGTTATTCAGTTTTTTCGAATCACACGGTCTCCCAGACATGTACGTCGCTACTGGCGGGTTAAAGTTGTGGCAGATAGCAGATATGTATGCATTTCCTCTGAACACGTTTGCTCACTGTTAACCAAATGCATCATCGAGTGGATTATTCGTCGGAGTGTTTCGAGCTGTTAAAGCGTGATTTCAACGCGTTTTTGAGGCATTGTGTAACAGTGAATGATAAATTAATATACTCCTGATACAAAATAATAATCTGAGCAGCGGACTGGAGCAGAAAACCTGCGCCGAGGAAAGCAGAAACGGTTTTGTCGGCCGGCAAAGTGATGGCGACTATTTTTTGGGATGCTCGGGAGATTATTTTAGTAGATTATTTGCAAAAAGGAAATACAATAAATGGCGAATATTATGCTGGCTTGCTGCAAAAAATTATTGAAGAAATCTGGCCTCATTTAGTCAAGAAGTAAGTTTTATTCCACCACGACAACGCACCTGAGCACTCGTCAAGGGTTACAGTTATCCAAGTCCATGAATTGCGGTTCGAATTGTTACTGCATCCCCCCTATTCATCAAATGTGGCCCCGTAAGATTTCACACAAGAATCTTAAGAAATAGTTAGTCGGCCGCAGATTTTCATCAAATGACGAAGTCACTGTCGCCGGAGACGAGTAAAAGGAATGAGGCAGGAGGAAACAACATTGGAAAATAAAATTGTTTTAAAATATTATTAAAATTTTTCTTTGTCGCTTCAGATACTTATCAATAACCCTGGTATATCTCGCACATATGATACAGGCGTGAAGTGATACGGTCGGAAAGTCATATTGGGGGACAAAAAAGGATAAGTTTAAAAAAAGACCTGTGTCGATGTATATACTATAAACATCGATGTATGTAATACCACCAAAGGCGTGGTCGATGTTGTAGATCGTTTATGTACAAATTACAATTGTGCTCAAGCGACAAGTAAGTGGCCCACGGTAGTGTTTTACAATTGTGCTCAAGCGACAAGTAAGTGGCCCACGGTAGTGTTTTACAATTGTGCTCAAGCGACAAGTAAAAAAAGACCTGTATCGATGTATATACTATAAACATCGATACAGGTCTTTTTTTAAACTTATCCTTTTCTGTCCCCTATAGTCACTTCTGAAAATATTTTAAATGTTCGTTTATTTCTGCATTAAATACTTAAATAATATTAAAAAAGGAACCTAGTAATCTCAGTGAGAACATCCATTGGGCAACAGATGTTCAATTCTGCTGAAGTCTTCAGGGATCATTTATTACTTCCCTAGAAAAAAATCCTTTCGCGTAAATTTTAGACATCAATAAGGGGTATTGATGTCTAAAATTTACGCGAATGTTAGTCATTACAACAACACTACTTTTACAGATTTCAACGCGGTTTATTTAATTATTTATCTAACCCGCCGTTTCATAACCATGGTCATGGGTGGGCTGAGATGACAGACGTCGTGATGTGCCAAGTTTTTATAAGTGCCCGAAGAATTATATTTTGAGTTGTTCCGAGTAACGCAAACAGTACTTATTATATCTTACTGTTTTGAGATGTTACGTTTACCTTTTGATTTGATTGTGTTCACCACTGGATCCTAAGCAGAAGGAGGAACCCAGCCATCTCCTCCATCGAAATTTGGATGTTTTTAATTTCTGTAGCCTCACGGTTCATCCTTGGAATCTTTATCAAATCTAATGTAATGGTACGCACAGTGAAATTTGAAGAAACTTAAAGCTTGCGTGTCGCACTGGAAAATTCTCGAGTAAACTTTAGCCAATGCTTAAAACCCTGGCGTGAGCATTCATGCAAAATAATTAAGTACCACATTCCATTTCACCACATTTCATATAAATTCCAATGTTCAATATAGAATTTCATCAGTGTGTTTACCATGTACGAGTACAAGGAATATAGCCGTCCTAGTAAGCCGGTTGTGAACCCGACTATGCAGACGGGATCAAAGCTAGACTACTTTTACGGTACAGGAATCCCATAATACGGTGTTTATGGTCCCTGAATCGGAAGAACATTTGTAAATCACTTTCTCTTACTCTATATCAGGTATGTTGGGGGGCGGAGGAGAAAAGGGAGGCTACGTATCGATATAGTAACTATGCGGGATGTTCATGCGTGTCCATGGTCATAAAAACGTTCTGATTACTCGTTTGCCCCACATTGTAAAAAATAGTGTTAACTTGTTGTTATGTTTCTAGCACGTCTTTTGTGCTAGAAACGTAAGCTCGGAAACTTAAACAGAATTGCTCCGAGAGCAGCTGAAGGCCGCTCGTCACAGACCCATATTTCTTTCAATAATGTATCTAACAATAATGCCCTCACGAACCCTGTACGTGTCGATCCATCGAGCGAGGTTCCGTCCAACTAAGGGTTCCAGGCACCGGCAGTCCCGCTATGTAGGTAGTTAGGTGACCTAAAAACCACACTATGGGGTGGTGTTGGCATCCTTAATGTTGCACTATGTAGGAAAATGCAAGTAATCTTTCAAAATATTGATGATTTATCAATTAATCTTTCGGGGCCCATTTGAGGGGAGAAGGAAGGGTAACGGATGCATGATAGTAATGCGGATATCTGAGGACGTCGGTAGTCACAAGAAGCCTCAGATTTCTGTTTTACCTCCCCCCCCCCATACTAAGAATACTGATTACGAGAAAAAAAAGGGTAGATGCATCTGGAAGAAGATTTGAATCGGAGGTAAAATATTGTAAATAATGGACAGAAAATTTCACAAAAAATTATTCTGCGTTTATTTTTAAATGGAAATAAAACTGCACTCGAAACTCGCCAGTGGTGCTGCAGTTAAACTCGCTCTCGGAGCAGCTGTTGCAGTTAGCACTTCGTTAAACTACTTGCTGTAGCATTGGACGAGATTTCTGCTGAGAGGAGCTTGGATGTGGAAAGCTGTTGCTATTGAAGTGGCGGTCCTCAGTATGATTTGTAAGTATTTTTTTATAGTATAGGGGGACAAACGAGAACTCGGTGCCTTATATGCCGATGCATTGTCCTCCTTTTTATCTCCCCACATAATGGGCCGCAGACTACTCACAAAACGCACGAAACACAGCACCGTAGGTGTCACCTTACGGCAGTATCAAGTGAGCGAGTCACTCCACCGGTCGTGCCAGCCCAATTCGGTTACATAGGAGGATGTAGTGTCATGTGTGTGCTTGCAAAAATATTCTAATATTCATGTGAACTATATAATTAATATAGTACATATGAATATTAGATGAATTGTTTTAAAATGTTTCGCCACATTATCTGGTCCAAGATCATGATGATGAAGAATACAAGTTTATCTGTAATTATCTTTCGTTTGGCCGTACCTATTTTCATGCAGTTTCCAGAAGAGTATTTGTTCACTTAATAAAAGGTGATTTATTATAACAGATTATTGGAACTCTGTTTGATATTTCAGTTAAATAATAATTATCTAATTGAATATATATTTAAATTAAGGCAAAGAAAATACCTAACATGACATGCCCGGAGACATCCCCACAAGTGTTGTGGTGACGTATTGCTTACCTTCCTCTGCCTCTCAAAGAGCTGTACGAAACGTCTTTGGGACAGTATCGTGATACCAACACAAAACGATAGCTACGCTATAACTAGTGAACGAGAAATCCTCAAAACCATATTCCCTCTTTAGATTTTGTGACGTAATTCGGCAGCAATGTAGAAGGGCACGACATTACGAAAGAGGTATAAGGGAGACTAACTTACGTAAACATCAAAAGCAGTTCAATATCGTTCACTGGGCTCTCGAGTTTCGTGCATATTGTAAATTTACAGCCCATTGGGCGGAACAGACGTGCAAAGGAGGACAACACATTGGCATAGTAATTATACGGGGTTTTGGGCGTGGACTTCTATAAGAAAATATTCAAATCTAATGTTCTTTCTTGGAATGCAACTCCTTTGCATAGGTATTTCGTATGTGAGTCACGACGAGTATAAAGCGCTACGACCGCATCGAGGGGTTAGACGATATAATGTAACAAACAGTGCGTGAAATTAATTACCAAGTTAAAGTACCAAGTTGATAAATAATTGAGAAAGTAATTGTATTTAATATCAATGTTGTCGTATGTTTCATGTAATTGTGCATGTACCCTAGCTTGTAGTGTCCTGTAACCTGGGAAATGAATTGGGCGACTGTAATGTCTTCTTACTAACAAAGAAATAAATGCTAGCAATTTCCTTGGCCCTGAATTTTGTTTATAATATCGTTCACTTGTTGTGAAGTTTCACTTCTATTACGTGTCAAAGCACACAGTTTGAAAAAATTGCACGTAAATTGATAAAATAATTTTGTCTCAATCTTATGATGGCAATAATTTATTGTCACAGCATAAAATTTCCCCACGTTGTGAATAATATGTAATTTACTTACAAGATACATTCGAGTTAACAAAAGCGAGTCGGGAAAACATGTTCATTTGAGTTGTAATGGTATATAATTTTATATCCTTTATGAAACAAACCATTTTCAACTGACTTTGAAAAAGGAGGTTCTATGATTGTCTTAACGGTATACATTCGTCATAGAGTATTCGTTGAAAAAATATTACTTCATACCTATCAGTGTACAGCCTGGGACACTAATCTCCACGATCAAATATATCGTATCCATCAAAAAACTACGGCTGCTCTGTCAATACTGACTGACTGAGTAGACAAAATGTGTACTTTCATCATATCACACATTGCGTTGTTGAACCATATTATTATTGTAACTGTTGCCGTACCATTGTTTCGGGAGACAATTGCTTCAAGTCTATAATAAATACATCAAAAAAATCTTTTCTATTAAATATTTAACCTACAAATGTTATAAACGCAGAAGTTTGTAAGCTTGTTATTCTTTCATGTAATAAATCTACTGAACGGATTTTTGATGCGAGAGGTCGAGATGATGTCGTTGCGATAAATATGTGGCGTAACCCTTGTCGACCACGTTCGTAATAAAGAAGTGAGAAAGAGATTAGGAATGAATGAAAATATCGGTGTTAAAATGAGAAAGGCCACGCTCCGATTTTCGGACATGTAGTAAGAATGATGGATGTAAGGCAAACGAAACAGATATACAATGAGAATGTGGAAAGATGTAGGTACCGAGGAAGACCCAGACTAACACACTACGATCAAATTGGTCGGGTACTGTTCCAAAGGTGGTGATCGGAGTCTTCGCAACCGGCATGTTTGTATGAAGAGAGTTATGAGAGTGGAGAACGATTTGATATGTAGAACACAGCCATATCCACGATAGAGCCACGACTATGCCGATGAGTTTCGCTCCTGGAGTTGGAAATTTGTTAATGGGCCTACTAATAAACATAAAGCATAAGTTATTTGTGATTAATCATTTTGAGATCGGTCGTCTTAGCGTTCATTGAAAGAGGCCTACGTCCAGCAGTGGACCGATAAGGGATGATAATGATGATGTATCATTTTGTAAGATGTAGATACTGACCCAGATCTGCAATCTGAAGCATATATTGCAGATTTGGGCCATCATCACCCGGGGCGTAACTCTTGTACACATTATACTAGTGTTTTATTTTCAAAAAGATTTTTAATGCAAATTTTAATTGGAGTATCTGTAACATCCATAATCTTTGGTCCTCCTTTTACTAAAGTCTATTTTGTTACATGAGATAAATGTGATACATTTTTAATGTCATTCTTTTGTTAAGAGGGTGTCAACATTGTTCCGTGGTGCAATTAGTTTAAATTATATCTTCAGAACTTAGATAAAAAAACGTATAACTCTTTTAGGTATTGGACCGAAATTATTCTAATCAACGTGTTTATGAATGGGTGGTTTATTGCGTTATATCATCAACTGACGGACAAACTTCGAAACATTGAAACATATACGGACTGTTTTTAAAATTACGTAGGTTCCGTTTCGATTGAGCCATTGATTCGATTCGGCATAACGGCTAGAAAAAATATAGAGGCTGATTTTTATTTATATCTTAAGCATTTATTGCAAGTGTGTTGAACAGTCTAAAGCAGAGATTGCACGAAATGCACTTATTTATACCTGTATGGATCTCTCACAGGATCCCCTACGCTTCGAAATATAGAGATGGTCAGGCTAATTAATAATAAACAGGCTGTCATATCGACGCATTTGTGTTAATCATATCATTAGCTATGCATCTGCATCTACATGGTGGACCATTTCCTTTCCCTTCCATTAGGGAATTGCCGTGAATATATGTTGTTATTGTACCAACAAATATCAGAACGGCAACGTCGCTTTTCTGCGTTTAGGAATTTATAATCTTACTATTGTATTATGAAAAAAAATTAACTTACATGTCTGTTGTTTTAAAGTTTAAATTTTTCAAACAAATGCTTCTGAGCTGCTTATGTGAGTTAAATTTTCTGATTTTCGCTTTAGAAAATGTTCTCCAAATTTTGTATTTTATATATAATTTAATATATAAATCTCCACGCGTCGTCACCTTCTTTGAAACTGATAATACCTCTTGCAAACTAATGACTGTTCTGTCGCATTTCGTGTGGTTTTGGGTGGATTGGTTAGTTACGATCCCGCAGGTTCTGAAAAGTTTGGTTTGTACTTATGTTTTATACCACATTCTATATTTCAAAAATCTCTGAATTAAATGTTTAGTAAGAGGTAGTGCTATGCCGTATTGCAGCGGAGTTGGCCCGGCACGACCGGGGAGTTACCGCTCGCTCACATGATACCGCCATACACTTTTGCTATCATAGTTCGTGCAGTTTGTGAGTGGGAGCCCGTAGAAGAGGAGCATATTTAATCTGTATTGTGATTGCATGAAGGGAAATACACTCCTGAAGAGGAGTTTCCTGTAACTGGTTAATTCGATTAAACCTGTATGTGCGGATCGCATGGTTTAATCAAGGATATATTCGAACATCGTGCCCAAGATATACTTTTTATAATTTAATCCGACAAATGAGCAATCTGATCCCTTTGACAATTACCTCTGATCAAATCCGATACCAGTTATCCTGTCCAGTTATATATGTGCCGTCAGGGTTACGGGGCTAATTCTTTTGATTAAAATCAAATTTCAAGTGTCTCTAAGTATGGATATTTAACAGAATGTAATTTTTAGCTCGATCGTGTAGAAATGTTGCTGACCGCTGCGACAGGGTAGCAGCAATCCTCCACCATGGCTCAAGACTTGTCGCGACAGTGGGGCTCAGTAGGCTAGGCTGAAACTAGACACCTTACACGAAGCTAATTAAAAAGAGGTGTCGGCTCTTTGTACCCGTCCTATAAGAAGAGGGGGCTAAAGAACAGGAGAAGTAGCATTTCTGGGCACCCCTCTCTTATGAAGGTGGGACTATAGAGCAGGAGGAGGAGGCACTTTTACTATAGAGCAATCTATCACGTCAATTAGACAGACTCTGATACATTTTCACTAAGAAAACAATATTTTTTTTGGAGCGAAACTTATCTAGGAAGTTTACATAAATGGGAACAAATCATTAAGCAAATGATTAATCGGAGCCTTCTAACGACCGCCGACGTTCATAAACGTCCACATAAATACTATGCCCATGGAGGTGAACAAGAAATGAGGGCATCTACCTAGTACTAATAAACTGTACGAATCGCGAAACCGAGAATGACACTATGTTACTATTTATGTTAAATTGTATAAAAGGACTTAACACTTCTGGGTAAATGGGCTATTAGGAGTTCAGTCTAACTGTAGGTACATTTACTTAATCATGGACTCTCCACATTCACAACTAATAACAATCTGAAGATACGACAAGAACAAACAATAGAATCAATACAGTTCATCCTATCTTCACATTAAATCTCAATTTAACAAAAAAGGAGTAGAGCTCCGAACAGGAAAACACAACCAATAAGATCCCGTCCCATTCGCTTGGCTTCATGAGCTAACTAAAATCAGGCGATACATAAACTCCGTAACAATAAAATAGAATTTAACATCCAACTTTCACACGCGGCATATACTATTGGAACTAAAATATTATTGATACGGTCTATCAAATTACTAGCCATTCAAATCATGCAATTGCTACTATGAAAATACGCACATAAGAGAATTAAGACATTTTAATATTAATAAAGACTTGATAAGATATGAAACATGGCGTCGGTAAGAAATCATAGACGTTGTTAATACTTCGGGGCGTACAGGCAGGAAAACATAAGTTCCCGGGTGGGAAGGACAAAAACTGTTTAGTTATTATTTGGCGATGGCAGATCTCGTCAGCGACAAATCAATCCGTCGTCCAAGTCACGTCGAAGAGAAAAATAGAGTGACATTCCTTCCATGCCGATCACACCTTTAGTCTGACAGTCAAAGATGGCAAATGTACTTTTTATAAAATGTTTAAGTAACAAAATATAATAGCTACTAACTTACGGTGGTATCAAGTGTACCTCCCCGGTCGTGCCGGCCCAATACATCTGCAGTACAGAATGGTACTCTACTACAATCTGTTTCTATACTACAATTTCCAATGCATTACTCACTTAAGCCTATTTATTACTGAATATGTGGAATGGTTCAGTTGATCAGGTACTTTTTACTTTCACACAGCTTAGGCTTTTGTTTGAAAATAATAATAAAGTATGACTATACAATGCTTTGAAAACAACACAACGTTTATATAAAGCAAAATGTGGAAGAAAACATATGAAGATAATCATATATTCTCTCCAACAATCAGAAAATCATTAATAATAGAAGAAAACATTGGACTTGAACATTGTCTGCAATTTTCGCAGATGTTTGCTCACCAATCAAACCTTCCCCAAGAGCCGCATCGGGTTCCGGAAACTAGATCGACATAAATGTGAGGATCATAGGTACAGATGGGAAGACATTTTAAGGAATATTGTTTATTTGACCGCCACATGTCTGGGCGATTTAATAAGATGACATTTGTGTATATCTCTGTTACAATAACTGTAGAATTGACGTCTATGATGTCAATTCGGCACTCCTGTAGAATGTGCTGACATACTGACGCAACGATGGCCTGAAATGAAAAAATATTAAAAATATAACCATTAAGGTGTTAATTTGTTAATAAATTTTCCACTTGATCTAAACGGATTGTATTCATTAGTTTATGGTCGATAGCAATCGTAATGTTTTTATATTCATGCCACAGTAACCTAAAATTAAGATAGAAAAAAAACAAAACATCCTTTATAAGGTCGAATCTAATGACATAACATACGTTATAACCCGTAAAGCCAAAACATGACTCCATATTCCAATGCAATCGGGTAAAAATTAAACACTCTGTAACATAATATAAAGTTCCGGTCTATATATAGTTTTTAATAAAAGTTTATATATTTCTTCTTCCTTTCAATTTCATGTCCCTCACTAATAAGCCAAGAAAATATTTGAGCACACCCTGCTATGACTGTAAAAAGGAAATCTCGGCCTAAGTTTATTCTTGGTATAAGGAAAATTAACTTCGTGACTGAGCAAGATTTATTTGAATAATTTAAGACTCATGAGATGAAAAAAAATCAATCGCAATCGCCTCCTCTTAGACATATTCCGAAGTTATTGACTTCGCTGATTTAAGGCGACAAGAGGTGAAATAATTTTACCGCCTTAGGCCAATTCCGACCCAGATTTCTGTATTTTCAGGTATTCAGGCATGACATTTTCCTTTTTCGTAAGTCAGAAGACAGGACTCAATGTTAAGCAGATGAAGGGTGGTCGGTTCTTTATATACTTTTTGGGGACAAATCAGCAGTCAAAGTCTTTCAATGGCAATCTGCGCCTATGGATATCTAAATTATATACTTGTGTTCAATATAACATAGTATGATTTCTTGAGCTTATTTTTTGACGCGGAGAAAGAATGATAAAAAAATTAAAGTTACGTAAAAAAATATTGTCCGTTACAATG
Organism: Eumaeus atala; assembly: GCA_017140195.1. Taxonomy (NCBI): domain Eukaryota; kingdom Metazoa; phylum Arthropoda; class Insecta; order Lepidoptera; family Lycaenidae; genus Eumaeus; species Eumaeus atala. Next base: position 43,906 of record JAFELO010000032.1, on the reverse strand, counting down.
ATAGTGGAATTCGCATTGTAAACCACACAGAAAACTAACCGAAACGAAGTAATCGAATGGACAAAAAAGAGTCAACATCTCCTCGTCTACGAAATAAAGCGCAGTGCACAAGTTGTTTCCTCCAGAAGGACGTCCATTTGTCGATTCAGGAGATTGTGGAGTGTTCTGTACAAATAACTATTGGCGGCGTAAGGCCACGGACACACTTGGACATTTATACGTTAACAAAATATGTTTTGCATTTACTTTTTTCGTACATTACCAGGTTAATAACCAAAGATGTCACTTTACGGTGGTATTACGTGAGCTTGAGGTACCTCCCCGGTTGTGCCAGTGTGATTCTGTCTGTTCGCCTGGCGCTCATATAAAAAGCCTTTGTCCAGCAGCGGACCGAGAATCATGATGATTGTGTAATGTATGCTGTCTGTTTACAAGTTCACCCGTCAGCTATAAACCGCAATATTCCTAATAAAGTTCTCACTCAAGAGCGCTGCGCAATTGCATGAAACTTAATATCTGACCCGAAGAAATAAAACTTGAGTCGTAATTGTGTGCATCTATTGTAAATAGTTGTAAACGTAAAGGCTCAAAGTTACAGCTATATTCGCATTTCGTGGCTTCTGAGTTTGAAGCACATTGGAGGGAGTAGAGGGTTAGGGGGTCTGCATAGTAATCACATGGATATCTATGGGTGTTGGTAGTCAACACAACAAAGTAGTAGTAACCAACAAAAGAATGAAAGAAGTCATTTACGCTGACAAAAAGGAACATACTTTAAGTAGCCAATGGGTTAAGATAAATTATGTAGCAAATTTTTCTTAACAATTTACATGAATATTACGAAGTTGTAAGAGAAGAGTTGCCTTTTATTGCTCTAAAAACATTAATTTGCAAATAAGGACAAAGTACCAATAGAATACCATAGCTGTATGTATATTTTAGCGTGTGATAAATATGGAGATGTTTATGTTGGCCAAACGGAGTAGAATCTTAAAAACTAGAAATAGTTAACTCATTTTGGAGTGGAAAAGTAAGTCTCAAAGTTTTGAATTTGCAGAATATCTAAAGTTCGACAAAAAAATGCTAAGTATATAACAAAGAAATGGATGACAAAACAATGGATGCTTTCGAAACCCTCGAGTTGCAATATGAATTGCAATCCATAAGTGATAGTGTAATATATTCACTATAAAATCTAATTCTATTTCAAAATTAAATATTATCTTTTCATTTTAATTATTATCTCCCTTTAGAAAACTTCTCTTCTGTGTTAAAAGATATTCCAGACATAGCTCTATTGTCTTGATATTAAAATAATTTAGAATGAAACTGTAAGCATTTGAAATATTAACGTTATTCACATCGCCAATTAGGTAACCAACGACCAACCGGCAATCTGTAAATTTCCATGTTGTTGAGAGAACCATGCAACCCACAGACGAAACAAGAAAGGAACCACATCACTCACAGAAAACGAAATTTGTGCCTGGATTCTAATGCTAGGAAATTATAACTAATATTGGACTGTGCTTTGATTGTGTTTCTATTTATTGTTGACATACACATATGCTATTGCAACGCTCGAATCTTGTTTGGGCTGGTTGTCATATTTGCTCAAGATCTACGGCAGAATTACTGTGACTGGCTTCTGTTTATTTTATTATTAAGACTTTAAAATGAAATTAATTGAATGAAAACTGATAATGCTGGTTACGGAAAACCCAGTCACATACCCTCTTAAGTTCAATTGTAGGATCGGCTGAACTGAGAGCCACTCTATCAGTGCTGTTCACGTTGAGTGCGATTGATTTATGAAAAATACTTTACAGCCGCGGGCCATTTTTATATACTTCCTTATGAAAACGCGGAGGCTCTTCGCGCACTGGTGGAAAGTACCGCACGCCGGTAGACTAAATGTAAAAGATAGAATGAGTAAAACTGCAGAGCGCAGCTAGTATTGATGCAATCCTATTGAGGTTGTCGTGAAGGTGGATTATTTTCTGAGATATTTAAACATAGGAGGACAAACAAGCAGTCGAGCCACATTTTCGTGACTACCGACGCCTGTTAACGGCCGCACTGTTAATGGTTATTACAGATGCGTTGGCCACTTTCTTCCCATCACATGTGTACATAACACATAGGTGCATATAGAAGTCATCGATCACCATTATCCCACTTGTGACGTAAGTAAGACGCCCACTGCTTGCAGATCATTTATATTCCGCTTCGCCATTGACTGGGCGCGCCACGAGTCGTCGCATTACTCCGTAACACTGCTTGTTGGTGTCGTCAAACAGATATCCCGTGGACCTGTCTGTTGGTCATTTTATATGAAAAATAATTGCATAAATAAATGTAACACGGATGAAACCACATGATGCTAAGAGGAAAAATTAGGAGGTGTCGTGAAGATCTGGCACTACCACTATACTTATGCTTATTCATTTCCAGTTGAAGTATGTATAAAATACATTTTTTCAATTTAATATGCGACATAACAAGCGGTACGCTAAAAAATGTTCATAAAAGTCGCAATATATTGTTATGTTACTATGTTTGAAATATTCTTATAGGGGTTTTCTGTTAGCTGCTTAAACGGAAGATAGTCGAAGAAGATTTAGCACTTTGCTTCTCGTCTATGAAATAGAAAACACGAGTTATCTATTGCATCACCATGTAATCTAATGCATCCCAATATGCCCGGCGGCCACGTGGCTGACCCCGTCGACGATGGCGTGATGCGTTGAATTCCTTTTGGAACAATTGGCATATCTGGCTCTGAACAGGGAGGCGTGGAAAGAGCGTAAAGAGGCCTTTGCCCAGCTGGGCAAACACCAGGCTATTAATAATAAACTAGTATTATTGTGTAATAATAAGTATATTTGAAAAGTCATAACTAAAGAGTGTATATGATTCATACTGAAAATCTTATGATTGTTTTCGAAGCTCTTCTACAAGATTTCCTGTTGGGTTTCAAAATAAGATTCCAACGATTCCTAGTATTAAAATTTATGAGTGGACCTGAAAAATGGAAACCAACTGAATCGAGAACTGTATCAAAGTAAGGTTTAACGGAAATTGTTATTGGTTTATACTAGGTCTCATAATACAGGTTATCCTAGTGTGAGAACTGTAGGAAACTTGTATTCGTGGATTACTGTGCTGCGTTGCTTAAGTTATAACTAATGTAATTACTGTTGTACTTTTTCAATATTGTAATGCCGAACAAAAACGTCTGATATTTTTCAGTCATTTTTCTATCACTGTTATTATTTGCGGCACAAATATATCAGAGTTTCTTGCTCCCCCTCCCCTCCCTCCTGAAATAATCGCTTACGCCTATACGTGATTCACCATAGCGTTACAAAATGAATATAATTTTCTCCTCACATCGCGTATGATCAATCGAAATCAGATATCTATTTCATTTTCGTTTAATCCTAAAGGTGAACGAAACAGAATTCATTTTCAAGTGTTACGCAGATATTTAGATTTTATTAGTTTCACTGTAAAGGTGAAACTAATAAATTATGAAAACACAATCTGTAATTATACCTACCAGAACAACGTTTATCTGGACAGATGTATCAAATATTATAATGATACTTTATATTATCGATACTAATAATATTATAAAGTTCGTCAGTGTGTTGCTTTGAACTTACCGATTTCAGTCAGTCAGGTCCAAGAGACCCGACGCAGCCTCCTCTCTTAATCTTCGACTTCCTTTTGGGATATGACGGTCTCGCAGAAGGAAGCCATCGCCTGGTAGGACTCGTTGCTGCCAAGCATCGCAACGATGATGCTCGATTTTGACTAGTCTCCTCCGATAACTGATGTCAGATCATGACACAGCGCCGCCCATCTCGGGCACTCCTCGAGGGTGTGCTGGGCCGAGCCCACCGCCGCTTCACGATCCTGACGAGTCGTGGGCTCCCTGCGGGCCGTCCAACACAGATTTTAACCGAAGCAACCGTGCCCGGTGAGCACCTGCGTTACATGGATGGTGAGGTGTTTGCACCTACGTCGCCGGGCATAAGACAGCCGTTTTCTCCCTACCGTACGGCTGCCGCGTCAGGTCCTCTCCCCACCTCTACATTAACGCCACATGCCCTAAACAGCAGATCTGCAGGATCTTGTCATACGTAGAGTTTAGGCCGATAGCCGTCCTGTCCGAGACATAGGAGCAGCTCTCGGCAAGAACCTCTGCCACGAATCCCCACGGGGAAGCGCCGGCTAGGGCTGTCGCTGCAGCCCACGATACTGTACGGTACCCCCGGATTGACGTCACAGCGACGAGGCCCATCCTCGCTGGTGGGCCTTGTTTCCGCAGTGTGAAGATCCGATGGGCCTCAGTACCTTGGCTAAGCGGGTGTTCTAGTATATCTACTGGACTTACAAGTTGTGGATGTACTAGCACACCTCTTCCTAACTCCTCGGGGATAATAGGCGTGAAGGTAATCACTTACTTTGCTTCACGGCACTTAAAATTAAAACCTTCCATATTTTGTTACTTATTCTGTTTAAAATGGGTAAAAGCATAGTATATTTATTTCAATAGTAATAATAGTGATATATAAATACTCTTCACTGAGATGAAACTGAAAGAGAGATACGGACGTACTAGAATTTTATAAATTTTCTAACAAAGAAAGTTTTCTGTTAACCTTCTATCTGTCGGCGTCCACGGTCCAATCGGTCTCCGTTCTTCAGACGGAGTCTAATGTTTTAATACAATAAATCCACTGAATTCTCATTTTAAACCCGAACAAGAAATGTTGCTGTAAATTTTTAAAAGTTTTCACACGATTGTTTCAAATACGGTGATTCCTGGATTATGTCGGCTTGTCCTATTTGAATCGCATAAACCCGTTAAGATATATATATATTAACGGATTTACAGTTAGGTAATACTTGTAACAACCTAACCTAAAACGATTGATGTGTTAAGTTTACGCGAATATTACTCATTACATTAAAACTAGTTTTACGGATTTCACCGCCGTTAAATTTTCATAATTTCCGGTCACATGTAATTAATATAAATAATTTACATGGTTGAAAATCAGCAAAACCCTAACCTTCTGGTAAGAAAGGAAGAAAGAATAATTTATTTGCGAACCACACATACTAGTACATACAAGTAATACAAGATTATATTAATTATACATATAACTATCGTGACTCACAAATTGGTTTCAACTCGTATTTTGCTGATTTATACCAGTACTTGTCTTCTAATTGCACCATTTAATGAGATCACGAAGCAACTACACATCTTGAGGAATACTATTTGCGTACACACTAAACATCATGATGAACACAATAAATAAAAATAATAATAAAATAAACAAGTAAATAAAAGTGAAAAAAATCAAAACTTACAACATTGCATGGTACGGACAAATTTTGCAGATTTATCTAAGGTAAGTAAGGGTTACTAAAAGACTGGCAAAAGAATTGGAATTGTGCATACATTTATCAATCAAATCAGAAATTAAAAAGCACTAGTATCAAGTTTTAATGCTGCCTCCCTTTTCTGATGCTCGCAAAAGCCTAAATCTAAATGTTTGTAATCTAAATGTTTGTATATATTGGTGAGTAGTCGGTGTCCACTTGGTGCTGTCGACTACGGTGAGATATACGGTGAATCCGTAAAAGTAATTTTATTGTAACGAGTAACACTCGCGTGAATTTAAGACATCAATACACTCATATTAATTGATAGATATTGTAATGTAGTTGTGGTTTAGTAGTCCAAAAGAAACAATAATTTTAATTTTAAAATAACAATCCTGGTTGAATATCCACTTACGTTTTCTGTGCGGGTTTGAGGGCAAAAAAGTAAAGAGCTTAGAGTCGTTGAACTTTCCGAAGATATTTTTTTTTTTGTTGACGCGGGGAAACGCATTTACGCACCTTCACTGGCCCTGGGTGGGGTCCAGTGGTGTGTGGGACTCGCGACACATGATAGTACCGAATACCCACAAAAATCACCGCGAGTGCCATCAGTGCCGACCCTGGTGAGGTGTCCCGGAACAACAATCATCAGGGCAACACGACGGCTAGTCAGCCCCCTAATGCACCAACTCCACCTCCACAGATGGGTCTGCCCATCACTACAGGACAACCCCATCGACTTTGGGAAAGTGCAATGGGGTGAGGTTCCCATCCTCACCCCCTACCGCGTGCGCAAGAGCGCCACCTCCTGTCGCTCTTAGGTCCCCTCTTCTTATTAGAAGAGTACCGGGAGCGATTCCTCCTCCTCCTGATCTTTAAGCTCACTCTTCTTATAAGAAGGGAGCAAATATCCCCTTCTGGTCAATAGGCTGCGCCTGGGTTCACCCCAGGCTACTGAGGCTTCAACCATGGTGAGGTTACGAAAATTTGAAGACTAAGGCTTTACTCGGTCTCCGCTCAGCCTGAGCGGAGACCGAGTAAAGGCGATTGTTAAACAAACAAACAAACATAACAAGAAAATCGCAGTAAAAAAGTCGTAAAAATTATGTGCGATAAAAGTAATACTACTACATAATTTGGAATTGAAGTATAATATTATAGAATTCATTAAAAATATTAACAAAAATAAGTATTATTTATTTAAAATTATATTTTTCTATAATTGTATTTTATAAATTAAAGTATGTAATAACTCATCTTCACGTCTGACCCCTCACCAGGTGGACACGCAGAACCGATATCCGCAAGTCACTTGGCTTGTATCCTCCATATAAATCACTCTCTTCATACAAACACGCCGGTTGCAAAGACTCGATAAAACTGGTGAAACATGGTAAGTCTTAATCTTTCCCGGTACATACATATTCGCACATTCGCATTCTGTTCTCTTATCGTAGCACAGGCGTGTGAATGTGAAATCGGAGCTTTTTGCGACTACCAACATTGATTTACATAAATAATTTCGTACTACCCTGATACGTTGTCCTTCTTTCCTCCCTTCCCCCTCCGATGGGCCACCTATTTACAAGTTGCACGGAACGTGGCACCGAAGATGTCACTTTGTGGCGGTATGTGAGTGAGAGGTACCTCCTCGGTCCGATTATTCCACTGCAATGTAGCACGGCATTAGCTTGTACTTAAGCTGATTTTAGTTTCATGTCGACGGCACGCGCACCGTCAGCGCTGATGGCCGAGATATATGAACTTTTAGGAAGCGTTTTTTGGTTACTAGCTAGGCGTCACCAAATAACGCTTCTACCTCATGCATGAGCCAATGGAACTTCCTTTCTTGTTTTGATACTGATCACATCTGATTGAAGACTGAATATTATATGGAGAAGATCTGCAGAAAGCTTATATTTCAATTGAATATTCATTAGCTTCCTATTATTTCAATTAAATAATATGAATTAAATAAAACGATAGGCACACTACAGCTTGTGATTTACACAACCGATCACATATGCTAATACTTGGTAAGACACATTTTATAATGAAAGTGACAATCAAACGATAATTTGATTTTTTAAATGATCCCTATAACAAAAAAGGTTTTAATTATAATTAGGATTGAATTTGGAACATAGGGCGAACAGTAGTAAATTAAAAATAAGCAATAAGCTTAATTAACAGATTCGACAATATAGAAGCTAGATGAAGTCAAAATATCTCGTCTGTTCTGAGCATAGCATGAGATCTGAAGCTCTAGCGCTTAGCGTAGAATCAATGTTACGAGTATTAATAAGCTAAGTAACAGACAAGAGATAACGCTGCTCTATATATAAAGGACGTTTTCATTTGAATAGAGCTGAAATTCATCTATAATTATCTTATATTTGCATGTATTAACTGCTGCATAAAGCAAGCCAGTATTTCCTCCCGGAGTGGTAAGGGGGGCATGGAGGGAAGCAATTGAGAGGTATATATGTATTTTCTCAATTTTCACGATTCTTCAGCTAATGTACTAGTAGTAATTTAATAGTACACAATAAATTGGATGTAAATTTGTCCCCTACATGAGATCCCAATTTTAAAACTTTCAATAACTGATCAAGTGGAGGTATGAATAGGATTGTGCTTTGTTACTTGCACGCTGAGGGTTCTGCAGCAACAGGAGGTACCAGTATAACAAATCACATACAAAATTGTATATCCTGTCATTTTTATATATCCTGTCATTTTCACACGTTAATTGAAGTAAAAATTAAAGAAAATTTTGAATTGATGAATGTATGTGTAAGGGCTACTTCCTATATATTAAGTTACTTACAATTTCATTATGTTATTATAATCACACCTTAAAATAATTAATAAAATTTAAATATAAACTTATAATTACATTTAATAATATTATACATACATAAATAAATAATACTATCAATTCATTTACACATATTTACTATGATACGTACCAGCTGGATGTTATCGACTGCTTATCGATACGCATTCATCGCTGCGGCCTCGCCGCTTACACGGTTAAAACCTATTAACAATTGCGAATTTGTACCTGATGTTGAGCGCATGCTGCTTGGTTAAAGGATAATACTTTAGTAGCTTACCTTAATTATACGCTGTTTTGTGGTAGTTTATTCTCGCTTTCATTCTTCATCTGAAGTATTTATTCTATGCTTATGACTTGTGTCGTACGTGTATTCCTTTTGTGCCTACGGCTAAAATTATATTGTATACCTGCGGACCATATACGTTTAATTGATTTCATTATTATTTAATTTTCAGATCATCCATTGAACGTCAGGGAGAAACCCTGACGTTCAATGGATGATCTGAATCCAATGGATGATTCCGCCAGTAAAATGGCTCATTCTACCAACACAACGGTGGAATATTTTTGCATAAAATCGAAACCTTTATATTCTTAACTAAAGCCTTTCGTTTTGTTATCGTCAGAAGGGCTTGAAACTTATTCGAATACAGTTTAAAACTCGCGGGAGAAAAAATATAAAAACACTATCTCCTATGTACAAATCGAAAAGTGTTTGTTACCAGAAAGTATGTTTTAAATAGTCACGTAAGAAACTAAATTAACGTGAAGATATTGTGTCTTTTGTGTATCTGAGGTTATGGATAACTAGGTAAAGATCGCTATTTCAAATAAACTTATAAAACCGCTCCTACTTTGGTATTTTATAAGTTTTTATTGACATTTGATGGACGGTCCGTACGTTTGTGCATCCGTATGTCACAAACATGTACTCGGAGATTATCGGTTACTGTATGTTTGATATTTGGAAGGTTGGTCTATTTTTTAAACTGCTCCAAAATGGTGTGGTATGATTTTGAAAAATAAAATTATGAAGAGTGGCACTCCATACATTTATCTGAGGGACGATATTATTTCGAGAGGGCATGATCGTGTGGGATGTCATCAGATAGGCACTTCTAAATGGCATGGAAGTTTCTAAGATTTTTTTTTTACTACGCTCATTCTGCACACTTCTAAAGTGTTAACAACACCTCCCTCCCTCTAACCTTTAAACCACATGGGGGAAAACTATGATATGTCATAAAATTTATTAAAAACATTAAACGAAATATGATTTGAACGATATAGATTGTGTAGCTGATGAGATATGACACTTTTTGATTAGCTGCGACGGAACACTTCCTAGGATCCGACTAGCTCTTGACTTTTTATTGCAGAGATTAAAAGAGACTAAGGATTTGACAAAATAATTAAAGATACGGTATAGGGGCAGCTATTACTTTAGAAAGAGCGGAAAAATCCTAGTACATATTTCATTACTCTAAAAAACTAAGAATTTGATTTCAATTTATTTGTTAGAAAATAATTTATCATTGTCTATGCTTTCGTGAATAGAGATGGGTAATTCCCGCGCACTTTTCTTTTCGTTTCTTTCTAACCATCAAACGATCATCAACAGACTGCCCAAGACGTCTGAGTCGGGGGAAGAAGGGACCTTTCCATCGGCCCATGGTAATAATAGTTAAATTTGCTGTTACAAATATTCTCATATCGGAATGCAGGTCTCCCATCTGTGGGGGAGAGGGGGTTTGGTCCGCCATTCGACCCGAACCAAGTCTCGTCACCAGACGAGCACTCATAGCAAGTGGAATCGCATTTGCGAAACAATAATGCCGATGTGTGTCAACAGTCGTCCGAAGACACCAATTTGCCCCCGGTATTATGTAAATAGGACGTCGATCTTGACAGAATTTGAATACGCGACCGCAAGACTCGGTTAGCAAATGCAATTATCTTTTTATAGCAGGGGACAGACGAGACAAGCATTCGATATGTGCGAGGTAGTGCTGTAAAAGGTAGTGCCATGCTGCATTGCAGAGGAAGAGTGCCAGCACGAGAAAAGAGGTACCTATACCTTACACGATACCGATGTGAAGTGACGTCTCCGGTGTCACTTTTCGTGAGTTTTGTAAGTATCCGGTAGACCATTGAGTGTGGGGGAGGAAAAGAGCAAAACGCATCGGCATAATAATTAAGGGGATGTTCGTGGGCGTCGATTGTCGTAAAAGGTTTATACGACAATATTTTCTGTTTTGCTGTTCCCCAATATAAAATTAAGTAGTGAAGAAATTGTAATAGTTTTTATTTCCTTTAAGATGTACAATAATATTTTTTTATTATTAGGTCGTTGTATATGAAATTGGCGTTTTGTATGGGAGTAACAAAAAGTCGAACATTTCTGAACGAGATATTTAAATATTTAAAGTATGAGCCATTATTTTCTATGCGCTCTTGCCATCTCATAGGTAGTTCAGTGATCTCTTTACTAAAATAATCAGTCAGACGGGAATCAATCAAATCTTTGAAGGCGATTTGGACTGCCCCATTAGAATGGATTGTTTTATCTTGCAAGAAGTTATACAAATTTCGAAAAAAAATGGTAATCTGTTGGAGCAAGGTCCGGGGAGTGCGGAGGATGTCTTATATTTCCAATTGAAACTCTTCTAATTTGGTAGCCGTCTTTTGCGCAGTGAGTGGTTTAGCGTTGTCGTGAAGCAACAGTGGCATTGAGCGATTGACCAGCCTAGGCTATTTACCGCTAGTTTTCCTATCATGGTTTGCGATTGCTGATAGAAATTAAAAAATTAAAATTGAATAGACATCAGCCGTAATAGTCTGGTCTGATTTGTGAAAACTGATGAATAACACCGGCACTAGTCCACCATATGCTTATAAGTAGCTTTTTCGTGGTCAATTTTCGCTTGGGATTCAGCAGGCTGGCCGGGATCCAACCAAGATCCAACAAGGTAGTAGTTATTCATACGTGCCGTCAACATTTCCCATAAACCGCTAATAATACGCTGTCCAGAATGTTCTGTTTTCAGTTCTGTTACAGTTCACAAACGGAAAGAAGCTAGTTATTTTACCCTAATTAAAGTATCTTTAATGGAAGTTGGGTGTCCATAGGTCACGCTCATGAACCATATGCAGCGGTTTCTCGCGACTTTAACCATGTCAATCCACCGGATATAAGGTTGTCCAAGTGTAAAACACTCAATCATTTCATTCGGAGGATTTGTTTATTCACTCCTTAAGATAGAACTTTGATGGTGCATGGTTGATAATATAAGATAATTAAAGGCGGCAGTTCGTATATAATAATTCACGCTCACCGAAACTTCATCGCTAATGTTTCCTGTACACCTCTTACTTAAATTCATGTCCGTTCTTAAGTTATAAGTCCCAGACGCTTATCAAAGCTGACACAAACTTTTTCGTTTTATTTATGAACATTTAAGGCCTTAAGATGCATGTGAAATGCGATTATAGCAGAGCCGACTAATGACTCAAACCATTGAAAGAGTCATCAGCCACATCAAGTGATCAAAATGATAGATAGGCTTACCCGGTTGAATGATGTCTTAGTTAAGATACAGCACTTGCGGTTAGGCGTCTATCGATGAGGAGCCGCCACTCCTTAAGAAACGATATGGAAGGTATTGGGATACAGCGGAGTATGAAGCTAATATGTACTTCTCATATTATCTTATATTATATGTTATCGACTACACAGTAGTTCATAAACGGATATGGAATATTGTTATAATTAATTGTTATAATGCAATACTAATTGTATATTTATATTTCTATGATTTACATTATTAATAATTACTATTGTTATTTATTACTTTATTAATTTTGCATCTTAAAATATAATTAAGTAATTTGACTATCGATGTTAGAATTATATAAGGATCGGTCGGGTCGGACTGCCATCTTTTCGGAATAGGAGAACGAGGGAACAGGGAGTGCACTTGTGGACTATCATGTCATGACTGAAATTCTACTAGGATGACAGTATTATTATTATTATTATTATTATTATTATTATTATTATTATTATTATTGTTATTGTTATTGTTATTATTATTGTTATTGTTATTATTATTATTATTATTATTATTAGCACTATTTTAGCAGCGTTGTATATATTAATTACTAAAGAAAGGCGTTACATTTGAATTTGACCAAAGCTCGTTAATGCGTCTAATAAAATTAGACGCATTTTAATGAGTAGTCGAGTAATAATGTAATACACGCCAGAGTTGCCTTTGGTGCTGATGACCGACGCGAGCGGCGTCGACGTCAGCACCAAAGGGGCGAGAGGCTCATCGCGTACGGGTCGCGAGCGCTTATGGATACCGAAAAGCAATATGCTCGGATTGACATAGAGGCACTAGCAATTGTTCACGGTATTTGTAAGTCACCAATATCTGTACGGCAGCACATTTACACTGAGAATAGATCATAAGCCCTTAACGCATATATTCGGTAGGGAAAGCGGTATTCCTGTAATGGCTGCGTCTAGATTGCAAAGGTGGGTCTTTCTATTGACCGGCTACAACTATACATCTAGTACGTGTCGTCAAAGACGAATTGTGCCAATGCCTTGAAATGGCTTCCTTCGGAATCGGCTCGTAATTTAACAAAACAAGACTCACGTTCATTTCGTCGAAGTCTTTCTGCCGATTAGGAGCGACGATGTGAAAAAGGCCACCGCAGACGATGTACTTTTAAATTTCATTTTATATTCAATCAAGATGGCCGGCGGAGTGTCCTGGTGAGCAGTCGAAGCCATATTTGGCCAGACGAAATGGACTTTATGTAGATTGCAGATGTATTATGTGGGGCTATCGAATGATAATACCAAATGTATTGCGGGATAAAATTTTACAGCAGTTTCACAGCAGTCATTTAGGAATGGTAAAAATGAAATCATTAGGTAGCAGTTACGTATGGTGGCCGAATATAGACGTCAATATAGAAACTGTATGTTGACAGTCCGAGATTTGTGCGGCCGTGGCCGACGCGCCACCGCGGTCGCTGCCACAGCCATGCCATTACCACGGCCGATCTTGGACTAGGCTACATGTCGTTCTTCTGGGGCCTTATAAAGGTCTGACATTTTTGGTGTTAATCGAGTCGTCGTCAAAATATTTAAAATGAAAGGAACTAACGTAATAAATGTAATTAAGGTCTTACGTTCCACATTTGCTCGGTTCGGATTACCAGAGGAAGACCAAAATGAAAGAAGGCTTATTCTAATCTCTGGGAGCCACCTTAAAGATGCATTTTTATATATTATTAGAAAGAAGCGTATTTGTCCTGTTACAGGTTACGGGTGGGCCTCATTAATGGATATTTCTGTTATTACCAGTCCGTTAATTAATATCATCGGCTGATAAAAAGCTGAGGAAAAGTTTGAATTTTTTCTGTGATAAATGTCTAAGTACTCCCCTGGAAATACACATGTAAAGCTTTAGAGTATTGATGTATGATTGTATTAGCGTATGTCTGTGTGTCTTAACGTATGTATGTAGCTAGGTATGTATGTAGATTTGTATGTTCCTTTCTACAGCCTAAACGACTAGACAGATTTCAAAATATTATGATTTGTTAGAATCGTCTGGATAACTCAAGTGATACCAGGTACATTAAAGTATATTTTGAGCAGTCTGTCTGTTTGTTTGTTCCTTAATTTAATGTTGTATTTTAATTTATATATGTATCGTGCGAAACTACATTAAACACAAAACAATCGCCAGCACATACGTGACTTTACACCTGTGTTATGCCGAGAAAAAGATAAGCAATTGGAGCCTTTTGATGACTACCGATGCCCATGGACATTTGCGACACTTGTTCCAGCATGAAGTGACAGCGTTGTCGCGTTTATGAGTGGCCCGTGGCCCATTGTGGGGAAGGACATTATCAATAGGCTCCGATTTCTCGATTGACTACGATGTAGTGATATATATATATATATATATATATATATATATATATATATATATCACTACAATGTGAGTGCGATCATTACCTTTGGTGATATACCCCGGGATGAACGCGTTGTGTTTAGTGACTTTGACGGGTAGTCAGTCTCTTATGAAAGCGATGCCACAGAGAGACTTCCTCGCGCCACAGAACAACCCCGTCAACTTAGATACACTACAGTGGAGTGAGGTTGCTAAGGAAGCAGGAAAAGTCTCTTCCTTTCATAAACTTCATTATACAACGAGCAACCCCTTTGGCGCGGGATAACATGAGGTTACTAAGTCCCTTCGCCCCTACCACGCTTCTGCCTCTTTGAGCCATTTACTTTTCATAAGCCATACATAACGTGATATTATTATTTTTACAATAGAAAGGAAGACGAAATTGTAACCTTGTAACGAATACGCATAAAGACGCGTTATTATCATGCAGATGCATTGCCCTCCTTTCTTTCTCCCCTCCAATGGGCAACTTATTACTAGAGGCTTGTTACTATTTGTGACAATTTGATTCTATACTATATAAAATTGGATCAACACTGGGGGTAAAGGAACCGTCAGAGTGTTACTAAAAGTGATGGTATGAAATTTTATCTGGCAGCTGTCCGAGATTCTCTGCTGCAACATGAATGCTCCTTCCTTTATGTCATTATTGGTCCCAAACCACTATTTTTCACGGATTGTTCTTCAATTCTCAAATTCCATAGTTGAAGAATGAAATCCATTAGATCTTCGTATTAAATGTCAATTTAATAAAAGAAAAAGGAAAAAGATATAGAGCTCTGAAAAGAAACACACAACCAATAAGATTCCCATTCTTTTGGCTTCATGAGCAAACTAAAATCAGGCAATACATAAACTCGGTTACAGTAAAATAGAATTTAACATCCAACTTTCAAAAGTGGCATATACTATTCAAACTAACACATTAATGATACCGTCTATATAATCAGTAATCACATAGATCATGTAAATAATACTATCAAAATGCGCACTTGTGAGAATTAAGACAGTTTAACATTAATAAAGATTTTTCGAAACATAATATAGTCTCCCGGGCAGCAATAAAAAAACTATTTAATTATCATTTGGTGATGGCATATAGCGTCTGCCATCATTCCTTCCCCCATGTCCGGCAAAAGAAAAGAGTGTCACTTCTTCTACACCGAGCACACCCTCAGTCTAACAAACAAAGACGGCAAATATATTTTTTATAAAACGTTCCAGTAGCAAAATATAATTGCTACAGTTATAATGGATTATACTACTAGAAGTATTAGAATCCATTATAACTATCAGCCTCTTATTATTTTTTTTTCATGAAGGCTTGCATCATGAAGTCAAATATTCATCAATTAATGACTGAAGTAAAGCAGCTGTCAGACGCAAGCGTCAATTTGTTACCGAGGGTAAACAAATTATGCGATACAAAGTCACGTATTTTTTCCAATATTGAATGAAAGTGCCACAATGTTATTGATACGTTTTTTGTCCATAACATGATATCTTATTCATTCATTTTTTTAATATAAAAAAATGTTTACTATGGAAAGTAGTAAGAGCCTCAGTGGTCTAGTGGCTAGCGTTTCGGACTTCCACTCGAGTGGTCACAGACACCATCCCGGCCATGTACTAATGAGTTTCACTTTGACTTAATTAATTAATTACAAACTTTGATTATCTTGCCGCGAAGGAACAAACATCTTGAGGAAATCCGGATTTTCATGTATTCGAATTCGACCTAATCAAAGCTTTCGTCACATTTATGTAAGAGGTAGTGCCATAGGAGGAGGTAGTACCATGCATGGTGCATGACACTACATCCTCTTATGCAACGTAATTGGGCCGGCACGACGGGGGAGGAAAGTGACTCCTACGGTGTTGCGTATCGTGAAGTTTGTGAGTAGCCGTTGCACCATGGGGGGGGGGGGAAGACGGGCCGCGTATCGACATAATTATGCTGATGTTCATGGGCGTCGGTAGGTCGGTAGTCGTTGAACAACTCCGATTGCTCGTTTCTTAAGAAGCTTAATTCTATAAAAAAAAAAAACCATTATAGATCAGGTAACCGACAGGGAGAAGAAGAAAACGTTTAATCAGGATAATACTATATATGATGATATGACGTCACCCTTAACCTTTTCCGACAGCAGCGACTTCAGCTGCTGTAGCATAAAGTGCTCTCCTCTAAAAGATGGATGGTCCGGAAGCATTGTGGCCAACATCTTCACTTTAAATACGTGTTCATACGCCTCGAAAGGCAACGCAACTATCATCTAAGAGCTGGGAGGGCGTTGCCTCAGTGAGGATGGAGTGGTGTTCCACTGTACAAATGATGTAAATGAATATGAAGAACATAGGCTGAGAGAACAGAATAAGTAATGTTGTTTTATCGAATATTCTCCACCATTTTCACCCCTGGCTCCGCACAAAAAAAAAGACTTTCCGCTGGTCCCTAGTCCCCTTTGCTTATTAGAGTAATACAAAGAGTCCCCTTGGTTTAATTAGCGTCGCCTAGGGTGCATAACAACTATGCAGATGTGTATGGGCATCGGTAGTCAATATAAGGTTCGCCCTATTCAAAAAACAAGTAAATTTCTTCATTTGACTTAACGGCAGACAAACTTTGTCGCGATTTCTCTAAATCCATTGGAAATAAGTAACTGTCAGATTAAATATTATCACGGTTGAAAATTTCTTTAACGGGCGAAGTTCCGTGCCGTCTAGTGAACTGGGGCCGCGCAGCTTTACTAAGACAATTTAAGAAGGAGCAGATGCTAATTAAAATTTACCCTTGCAAATATGCTGGTACTATTTATAAACATTGTTAAAAAATGCTCTGCTTAAAATGAACAATGTTTGCATGCCAAAGGCTGTGTGTTAGCAATTCTAGACTTCGCAGCGTCACTTAATTCCTTAATGCGCTTAGAGTTAAACACGAATATAAAAATATTATATTAAAAATACTTATAAAACCCAATGTCCTTTTATGATACTAAATGGTATGTTAATACTCTGTGACATATTTGCGTCTTAAGTATTAATCAGTGTAAACCCGGGGGGAATTTTTTTTTTTTTCACTATGGAAAGGCAAAAGATATGAAATCGAAGCGTTTTAACGATAACGCCCAGAGACATCCGAATTGTTGTTGTAATGCAGACTCGCATTACTCTCCTCATCTCGTCCGGAGGGCCACCAGCTCCTCATGAACCTCTGATAACGTAACAGGATAGTTGAGGAGGTGTCATGCGACCAAGAGATAAATTTATGGTCGTGGCAGCCGAATTCGATTGCAACGCAGCATCGTGTTACCTCTTACTGTGCCTCAACAATGGCATGGCTATCATTTAATGGTAGTATGACATGAGATAACAATGGTAATGGCAATCTCATAAACTGTAAATGATTGGTCAGACAAAATCAAATGTTAAGCGATATAAAATTTATTCGAGTATAATAATTGGATTTTTGTCCTGTCCGGCGACAAAGAAAATCAGTCAGACCGGAAAATTTGGGCAAACGAAACGAAATGTTATCAAAAGGTTTGGAACAGGTTATAAGTTACAGCTGTTTACCGATATGTCTCCGACTTTGCTAGTGATGTATTTAACAATCAATAAATCTGATCTGATGTATACGGTATCATGCTAGTGTGTTACTATATAAACGACTAATCCAACCAGCGTGACTAGGGAGTCACCTCTCGCTTACATAAAAAAGTGTTGGAAAACTTAAAGTAATCGTTGTCAATTTATGTGTATCAAAGGGTCAATAGGTTCACTCACTTCGGTGAATGTATGTCCGGATCATAAGTGAAGGTTTTTGGGCCGACCAGATGCTGCCAAATGGGAAGACGATCACCGTGCAGTAGCCGGTCCTTGTAATGTTAGAAGTAAGAGATCCCTCAGAAATCAGATCGGAATTTCTCAATAATTTAAAACTAAAAACCTAAATTAATTGCCATTAATGTTCATATCCTTTTAATAGGATATAAAATTTTGTAGATGGTTTCAATGTAAAATTTAATACAAATAAAAGCATTTTGGAATAAAAGTTAATCGGGATCAACGAAAAGACAAGCAGTGATGTTTTCAATAACCTTCTCTTCGAGGCTTACAAAAGCAAGTACACGTCATTGCCAATATATGGCCCATTGGAGGGGAGGATGACAACGTGTTTGCATAACAACAACATACATTGTAGATGAATATGGTAAAGAATGTTAAATATATTTCCGTTGTCTAGTACCTGTAAAACAAATCCTTTCGGTGTTTACCACAGGACTAGTCTAACTTAGTGTCCACAGATATTATTGTATTATTATCATTATATGGCTGTTGTGCAGGAAATGTTGCACAGCCTTATTTTATAATTAATCCTACCGACGTATTGGCCTTAGGATGAACTTGGACAAGACCAAGGTCGTGTTCAACGAACACGTTCTCCCTAGGCCGGTCTACGTCGATGGTGCTATACTCGGAGTCGTAGACGAATACGTCTACCTCGGGCAACTATTGCAATTAGGTGGATATAATTTCGAGAAGGAAGCCGATAGAAGGATTCAGTTGGGTTGGGAAGCATTCTCACGTTGCCTACACCGCAGAGCTTGAGGACGAAAGTCTTCAATCAAAGCGTTCTCTCCGCGATCATCAACGTTGCTGAAACATGGCGTCTTTAGGACTGGTCCGCGGTAGCTCAGGGCTATGAAACGTTCTATGTTGGGTGTAGCTCTATCCAACAGAATTCATAAAGAAGTCACTAGGAAGATAACTAGGGTATCCAATATCACGTGACGAGTAAGCTCACTGAAGTGGCAATGGGCTGGTCACACACTCAGAAGAACAGATGGCAGATGGGCCAGTAAGTTTCTGTAGTAGAGGCCGCATTTAGGAAAAAGAAGTGTTGGTCGATTGTTCACCAGGTGGGAAGACAACTCCGTGCAGTAGCCGGTCCGGGATGGATGCGAGTAGCAGGAGATCGGTCGTCTTGGCGTTCATTGAAAGAGGCCTATGTCCAACAGTGGACCGATAAGGGCTGATATTAATGATGATGATAATGATTGTCGTTATACAGCAAATTAAATTACCGGCGTCAGTTTTAATTTGAATTTTGCTTCATAGCATTGAAATCGCTACTAAGGAGAAGCGGGCCGCCGTTGCGCATGATGTACACATACGGCTTATGCACGCAGCTGCTCCGCGCGACGGTCATCGCAGCCCTACCCATGTAGTGAATAACGTCACCCGTATAACTAACTCATTTTTTGTTGGTGCTGGACAATGGTACTTTAGAGAAGTGTTGCGTGTGTGCTATTTTAGTTATAACAGGCCCCACCATGGTTCAAGCCTTGTCGGGGCGGTGGAGCTTAGTAGCCTGGGGTGAACCCAGGCGAAGCCAATTAAACCGAGAGGGATCTTTGCACCCTCTTATAAGAAGAGGGGGCTAAAGGGCGGGTGGAGGATCGCTCCTTGTACGAGGGGTGTTTTAAGAACAGGGAACAAAAGAGCAACAGGAGGTGGCGCGTTTGCGCACGGGGCAAGGGGCGAGGATGGGAACCCCACCCAATTGTTCCCGGGCACCTCACCAGGGGCGGCATTGATGGCACTCGCGGAAGTTTGTGTGGGTATCCGGTACTATCATGTGCCGCGAGTCCCACACACCACTTGACCCTACCTAGGGCCGGTGAAGGCGTAAAACAACAAAAAAAGACGTTATAACGGTCACGACCGAACCGCTATTTACCTCAAAAAATAAATTCCCGCCGTTTACGCACATCGTCTCAACTAGCGGTTCGCCTTCAAATTATCGGATATTGTGCAACTCGCCGTCATCATCATCATCATCATCACCGCCGATCTCGTTCATCGCATCCGCATAAATACTGAGTCTTACTGGACGTAGATGCAACTGCGTCTTCCCTGCCTGCATTTGCTATTGTGACGTGACGACAGTCGGATAAAAGGTTATGATGATGAAAGTGCTGATGATGATTAAACGAATTCAAAATACATCTCCCGGGACGAAATTAAAAGCAACTGAATCTGAACGATTCTTGTCTTTGTAAGTTTTCGTTTGGGGTGTCAGACGATTCATGAGTATTTACTTTGAAAAAGAAAATTGCAAGAGGAAAATTAGATTGCTCCAGTTTAATGTTACTTCAATTTGGGAAATTCCAAAAAAAAAGATACGGATTTTAGATATTTATTCGGACTTCAAAAGAGGGGTTTATCAATTAGCCTGTTTATTTTAGTGTTATACGTATTTTGTAATTTTATAAAACGACGTAGTCAGAAACCACCGAAGTATTTTGTAAAAATAATTAAAAATGTATATTTTTCTATTAGATAGGGGCACTCGAGCAAAAATTCATCGTTGCCCACAGTCATTTGCAGGGCTAGGCATATTTCGGGCGCGTTACCGGAATTTAAGGAATAGGTATACTATTTTCTAGAAGACCTCTAAGTCGTATCGGATCGGAAATACCGAAAGCGGCGGAATGGTTAAGTTTTAGGCCATGAAAAGTGGCTTATAAACCGGATTGTTGCGGGCTGTTAGGATCATCAAGGTGATGGGCGTGGAACTTAAAGTTCTACCGCGATGTCCGAAGATGAAATTCGGCTGCTGGTATTAAGCCGAACAATTCCTCAGAACACGGGGAGTATAGAAAATACGGCAAAAGACGTATTGTGCGCTGATATCTGCCGAACAAAGAATCAGTTTATCCGGAAATAAAATGGTCGTCGACCATTCTATTCGCTCTACGTAGCATACGTTCAAATGAAGCGAGCTGATACTTGCCCACGGGTGGAAGCAGTAGTCCATATGCGGTCGGACTTGCACCTTGTGAAGTAGCAGCTGATGGGATGGATTAAAGTACTGCTTCGCCCTATTGAGCACACACAGCTGATTTCGACACCAAGTATTTCAATACTATTTGAGGCCGATAGGTAGGTGTTTTGAAAAAGCGGACAAACGACAAAGGGTGACTTTTTAGTTGTAAACGCGCAAACTTGTGTCTTATGGGAGTTAAATTGAACTAAATTTACTCGTCCCCATAGTTGTAAACTTTTTCCGGGGGAAATGTTGGCACGACCAGTGTATGATGCATCCCCAGTGCTATCATCTGCGTAACAATGAAGGCCTCTAGCTCGTAGCATGTGATTGATATGCATAACAAACAAACGGAGTGGGAGACAGAACATAGGCTTGAGGAACACCAGCGCTTACAAATTTAAGTGCGCAGCATGCGCCGTGAATAGCAACCTTGATGTTGCGAATTGCTAAGAAACTAATGATCCAATCGCGTAATATCTCGGGAAGAATCGATCAAATACCTTCGCTACATCCAGGCTAACTGCTGATGCCTCCCCTTTGAATGTAACTGCCTCCGCCCATCGGTGGGTTAAATAAATTAGGGGATAACCGCTTTGTACTGTCGGTCATGAATTATTTAATGATCTAATTACCGCAAAAGTAATCTATCTATATAATCTAATAACAACACCGCGGGATAGTAGGCGGCGGATTTCCCAGATCATCTAAAAAGGAATTCGACGCAAAAAGAGAGCCCGGAAGTTCCGCTTTTTTCTCCGGTGCTAAGGAGGCAGAGATGGCTTAGCAGAAATCCCAAGAACAGCCTTAGCAAGGGACACCAGAATGCACGAGTTCGTGAAGGAAGACGAACTTGTCTTTTGCCTAATTTGCTTACGTGCTCTGACTCTGTTTGGGCAATATTTTTTCTAGAAGGACCTATTTCCATAATTATACTCCTTCTTTTGTGGTATTGTACTCTTGTCCTGTGCACTCGCCACTGCTGCATGTGTTTGGCAACACTCCAGTTATATATATACGTTACGACAGCCTACAAAACCCAGCCAATGTGTGCTGTCCTATAGTGCGAGACGCGATGACAGTCTACAATACCCGGTCGTGGTTTAAGCCTAATCGACACTGAAATCCATATCAGGCAGTGGTCCGACGAGCTCAAATGAGAATCGACGGAGACCAGGTAGCTGTCCGGATGTGAGGTCAACAGTAGGTCCAACAGAGAAGGAGTATCGCCGCGAGGGCGATGAGAGCAATTTTATCAAACCATATGATAAAGCAAAGTTATTAAAAGATCTTCCCGCGTTGTCAGTAGTACGTGAACCAAGGACCAACCAATTGGCGTGATGGGCGTTAAAATCAATAAGTATCGCGATCTCTGCGGTTGGATTCTGCTTCTGCTATATGCTCATGGTGTCTTTCTATTTTTGTATTGCCGTTATGGGAACTGTATAGGCGTACATAGATGTGTGGGCGGTCATCGCTATCTACACACAGCCAAAGAATGGATAGTGTTCTTCAAGGTTAAAGGCGACGATAACAGGTATCTTCTCCGACAAATACACACATTTCAGTCCGTGGTATACACAATTGTCCTAATTCATACCCTGGAAAGGTAAGGTAAGATGAATCAATCGGTGTAGATTTTACTGTTTCTGTCAGAAAGAAGAAAGAAAGCCAGCTTTGCTATCTCAAATTTGGATAGCGTTGGGTTTGGAGTGCAACCCCCTGATGCTTCGTAAATCAACAACTAGCAGGGGGAGCCTTCTGCTTTTATTTCGTTTGCCCCAATAAAACGATCATAGATCACGGGTCTTCCCAGCAAAATACGTGGGGCGGCCTGGGCATTCAGGCTAAGGTTCAGAACCTGAGCACTGACCAGGGAGGGATTCTCCAGCTACTAGGTTACTGGTTGCTGGTCGGGGGAGTATTAGTCCTACCGGAAATCTCACAAACCGATCGAGACGCGACGTTGACATTTGGAGCCATATGAGAGAGTTACTTTCCCAGGCGCGCCGACCCAATAGGGCTGATTACAACATTTATGCATTGTGCGCTACCTATTAATACATGAAGGTTTTGAATACCGCCTATGTTATAGAGGTTACATTATAAGCATCAGTTTTCTAATATTCGTCAAATTTATAAACTTGCATCGAACTATAACATAAAACACTATCAACGCAAAATTAAAAAAAAATAGTCAAGTTTTGGCTTCATCGCGAAAAATAATTTAAAGAAATAAGTAGAATACAGAAGCGCGGGAAAAATTATTTGCTCATTTCGAAGCTATTGTGCGTTCCTTCAATTGCACAGTAAAATAATAAACCTGTTCAATTTTTCGGCCACAATATAACCATAACGACCGCTCCCTGCTGTTGGGATTATGGTCTATAATAATTACGTCATCCATATGAGAATCTAGCAGCAACTCAGCTGTTACAACCCGAGTACTCCGTGGCTTTTGGATGTATCGTTATTGTATATAGCCAATATCATTGATAAATAGCAATAACACAGAAACTGTCTTTCAAATTGAACCACAAGCGTCTGAGACTAGCGCGTTGAAATGTTCCATTTGGAGGAGATAAAAAAGGGTGTATCTGAAAGGCAATAAAATCTGTGGGCGTCGGCAATCAGCGTAAAGGCTCCGATTGTATGGTACCACCACATATTATAAAACCCGATTGTTTTCGTATATTTACGCGTATGTTATTCATTATTATGTCTCTTTAACGGATTTTATCGCGTTTCTTCGCGCGATAAAATCCGTGAAAGAGACACAACATTAAAAAGACCCGATTGTTCATTTGTCTCGTATAATATAAATACAAATCCTTCAGCTCTATAATAAATAACACACGATGGGCAAGCGTATAGACGGACAGATGGCCAGATGGACATACGGCGAGATGGACAGACGGACATATATACAGATGGGCAGACGGGCCGGCATACAGGCAGACGAGCAAATAGACGGATGGAGAGACGGACAGACAGACAGACCGACAGACAGACAGACGGCCAGATGGACAGATGGACATACGGAAAGGTGGACAGACGGACAGACAGACAGACCGACAGATGGACTGATGGCCGAATGGACAGATGGACAGATGGATGGGAGTATTAGTAATCCCGTCTTTATAGTAGTAGCCCCGTTTTTACCTGTCGGCTACGGAACCCCAACAACGCGATATTATCGATGACAAAATCACTTCTTGATTCCGAGAAATCAATTAACAAACTTTTCGAACTCCAGAGTTAACGAGATATACTCTGAAATCTAACTCCACTCTGAAATGTGAGCGTTTGATTTTAATTAAAAATTCCATAACCGCAAGAGATTGCTCGACTTTTTGATTCTCATATTTCTACATGTATTTAGTTTTTTTTTTTTTTTGTTGATGCGGGAAACGCATTTACACGCCATCACCGGCCCTGGGTGGGTCCAGTGGTGTGTGGAACTCGCGCCGCATGATAGTGCCTAATACCAACAAAAACCACCGCGAGTGCCATTAGTGCCGCCGTGGTGAGGTGCCCCGGAGCAACAAATCATCATGGCACTTCGACGGCTAGTCAGCCTTCTAGGGGATCAACGCCACCTCCACAGACGGGGTCTTCTCGCACTACAGGACAACCCCACCAACTTTGGGACATTGCAATGGGTTGGGGTTCTCATCCTCGCCCCTTGCCCCGTGCGCAAAAGCAACTCCTCCTGTTGTACTTTGGTCCCCCCTTCCTATAAGAGGGGTAACGAGAGCGATTCCTGCTCCTGATCTTTAACCCCCTCTTCTTATAGGAGGGATACAAAGGTCCCTCTTGATTCAATTGGCTTCGCCTGGTTTCATCCCAAGCTACTGAGCCCCACCGCCACGACGAGGCTTGAACCATGGTGGGCTATATATATTTAACGTGGAAGAGGCTATATTAGCATTGTCGATCGAATTTCTGTTGTCGAGTGTAATACGGGCTACATCAACGTGGTGCAATAAATCCACAAAGTTCTTCTTATCATTTAACATTTATCTTTTTCACCATCCAGCGTAGATTATTGCCGTCAATGTGCCCGAGAGTCCTTACAATAAGGTTCACTTAGAAAAAAATATGTTTATGTACAAATAATGAGTCTTTTTTATGTAACAGTGCAGTATAAAATTGTGTGTGTTGTATTTTGTATGTCGGGTATACAGTCACGGTATTTAGATTATATTACCCTAATACAGTTGAAGAAGCGTCGATATTACGCTTGCTCAAGGATTGATATCTAATAAATATATTGTATCAATTTAGTTCTGTACGCGACTCACGTGCCGAGCTAAGAGAATTATAACGGCTCGCTCCATCCACCTCGAGGTACGTTATACTATATTATCACCTCGTGTAGAGATGTATCGATCCTACTGTAAGGTTTACTTTTATAAGACGTGCGAGCAAACAAACAGGTGCATTTTGGTGCTCACAGACACGGGCACAAACAACTTATGTAGACTTCACTTTCATCTCGCCAATGCGTCATCCGAAATTATAAACAAGATGTTTTGATATATGTTTAGGAAGTGGTAGTGTCATGATGCATAGGAGGAGGCAGTGCCATGCATAGTGCATGACACTACATCGCCCTACTGGGCCCAATTCCATTGTATCTATGTACGCAGTATGCAATGGAATTGGGCTGGCACGACCGGGGAAGTACAACCCGCAAAGCCAACAGCGACGCGCTGTCGCATTTTGGTCGGTTCATAAGTAGCCCCTGTCTCATTGCGGGGGGAGATTAGAGGGCAAAGTATCTTACTTTATCTCATATTATTAGCCTTTATGTTAAAGCATTCAAACAGATAAAGCTACATTTTAAAAACCTGCATGCCATTTAAAAAAAATACTGTGTAGGAAGATTTGCGAGCAATTATAGCCTTTGCACGACGGCCCTTTTAACCGACGCCTATATACATCCGTATTATTTTTGTTATAACGGGGCAGGCAATGATGGGAAGATACTTTGTCACCCTTTCCTCCTCTCCTCCATTGGGTCAACGGCTATTCACAAAACGCACGAAGCGCTGTAGAATAAACTACTTTGCACCGGTGAGACATGAGGAAGATGAGCTGAGTAATCTCACATAATACCGCGGTAAAGTGACATTTTCACTGTCGCGTTGCGTGCGGTTTGTGAGTAGTATGACCTATGGGGAAGGGAGGGGGAGTGAAGGAGGACAACTCATCTTAATAGTAATTATGTGGATCTTCATGGGCATCGGTAGTCGTAAAAAAGCTCCGATTTCTCGTTTGTCCCCCTATTATATATAAAAGTGACATCGCCGATCGCGCCGGACCAATTCGGCTAAAATGCAGCACTACCTCTTACTAGAGACATGGTGAGACATGTAATAAACAGACCAACTTTACTCCTCACACTATAGCGTACTTTGGATTCCACCAGTTACTGTAGTTACTAAAACACAAATTTTCAGAAAATTTAAAGGCAATTTCTTAAATACAGCAACGAGCTGAAATGTGAAATCAAAGAACAAAGGTTTAGTAAAGTTAAGATTACCAATTATAGTTAAAGTTTCAGTTAAATTGATCACTATTACTACTCGTGTACCGTGTGCGCCACTTACGTCTATTGAGGTTGTTAACGTTCAGAGAAAGATCGAAAACATCTCGAGACAAAGCTTTATAAAGAGCGTTGTCTCGAGACATTAGAATATAAAAAAAAATGTTAATTTTTTTTTTATCAAAATTCCCCCGGCTCTCTAAGCTAGGACCAACAGGTGTCCCGCTAAAAATAACCAGGGACTAAGGGACCTTTTTTATTACAAAACAACTATAAAATATTTTAATGTAAATATAAAACCCTTTAAGTAACATTTTTTTCGGATAATCAAGCAGAGCGTATTATATATAAATATTCAAATTGATGGTAGCCCTCGTAGGTGAGCACGCTGGTGTACGTACCAAGTGCCAAGACGCCACGTGGTCGCAAACAAGTTGTGAATAAACCAAGACCGAGGGTTGTTAA
>JAFELO010000030.1:587942-601173 GCA_017140195.1 Eumaeus atala | reverse complement strand
AAAAGTGAAATGCCGCTGTGGCGATTTCTCCCGTGCCTGGGGCTTCCAGGTAATGCATCCGTACTGTGCCGGCACGATTTTTGTGGCTTGTGAGCTTCCCGCGGCCCATTGGAGAGGAGGCGGAAAGAAGGACATAACACGTCTGGGCAACAATAATGCTAATGTCTATATGCGACGGCATTCATTGAAACATTTTGACTCCCCGTTTGTCCCATCCGTTTCGTTTTGAAAAATACATTTCCCTCGACAAACATTAACGGTGAAATCAAAATTCGAATCGTGAAAAACAAAATTATGTATAATTTGAATGCATGAATGAATTAATGAAATATGTGCACATATTATAGAAAACAAAAATTCTAACAGAATTTGTTAAGTTAACAAGTTTTTTGTGCGTTTGTCCTCTCCCAAATGGTCGAGTTGGTTGAAATTTTGTGGGTCTTTTTTAAAACATTTTTGTATGGCTTATTAAATAATTATTACCAATTAGCACCAATATGTAACGCTACTGGCTTGTTGTTTTAATGTAAAGTTACTATTTTCGGTGGGAAAAAATCTGTCGGGTACACTATCATTAGCCGGGTACGCACCATATCAAAGGGCTTAAAAAAATTTGAACTTGAGTTTTTGTTTACCGTTAAATAAAAGTAGTGTGTCGATGAACATCTTATTATTTTTTTTTATAGCACAAACGAGCAATCGGAGCCTTTCAACGACTACCGACGCCCATGAACATCAGCATAATTATGACGATGCGTTGCCCTCTTTTGCACCTCCCCCAATGGGCCGCCGGCTACTCACAAACCGCACGGAACGCGACACCGTCACTATACGGAGGTATTATGTGAGCGAGAGTTACTTACCCGGTTGCATAGGAGGTTTTAGTGTCATGCACTATGCATGCCACTGCATCGTGGCACTACCTCTTACTGAATCTAAAATGAAAGCCATTACACAATTCGAAATTCTGACAGCTCACCCTCGCTATAAAAAAAAAAAACACCCTGTCAATTTTTTCTTAATTCCACTCCAATTAATTTCAAAAGCAATGACACCTAATTCTATTGCAAGTTCCTTTTAATAAATTTTCGGATTCATTGTCCCTCTCTTGTATTGAATATTAATTAAAAATATCACCGTCAGCTCTCGTCAATCAATGGTCTCTTGGATTAACGTCATGGCTGCCAACTTTAAATTTGCTTTGCACAAAGCAGTTTACATTTTTGTATCTACACTTCTATAATAATATCATAAGGAGGAAACGTTTCACTGAATAAGCAAACGTTTATTTGTTTGAGTGTATTGAACAGGCTCCGTAACTGTTCGACAGATTTGAAAAAGTCTTTTACAATTAGAAACCTACATTATGGCTGATGAACATAGATACGAGTATTTTGTTAAACGTCATAGCTCATTATGATAACTTTGACAATGTAACTAAAGGTGTGAAAAAAATGTTATGTAATTCTTCGCGAAGCCAGGCTGCTGCAAGCAGGACTGCTACTAAGTATAAACTAAAAAGATGATTTTTGGTGGGATAATATATAAATGTTATCACACAAAAAAAAACATCTCTTTTCAAATTTATCTCTTTTCTTTTTAGTACATATATTAAAACATAATTTGTATATTAAAACTGTCACTGTTCGCACTCCCCTTCCAATTTCCAGCAGGGTGTCACAGAATGTCGGTGTTGATATATATCCATGTGGTAAATGCAACGTCCAAGCCGAGTGACACTCCTATTCAATGTAAAGCACTTGTCTATAGATACTTACTCGCATTTTTTTTCTCTCTCTGTCTTCTTTTAGTTTATTGATATCTTTTTTTTGTAGATTATATCTTGTGGAATCTTACTTAAATATGTTTAGATCCTATTAATGTAACAAGACATTACTTTGTGCACAGCGAACTATATTACATCTATTGTTCAACATAATCAATGTATTGTGTGTATTTTTTTTTATTTGCATTGATTAAAGCTATTCTGTATCTGTATCTGAATTTTACTTTCGGTTCTATACGAGTATAAGAGGTAGGGTTTGAATCTAAATCCATATATCGCGACCTACTTTATGCTAGAATTCTGATTAAGGTTAGTGGTTTGAGTTTCTTGCAGTTGGCACCAATTAATGTTCAACTACAGATTGGGAGGTCCATTTTTTATTAAAGAAATACATAATTTGCATATATAAACATTCATAACCTACCTGGGCGGGATTCGAACCCGCCACCGTTACCGTAACATGCGGAATAAACCGCCACGTTACCTACTGAGCGAATCAGTAATAATTGAAATTGTACATATTTGTGCACAGATCATTGTATTCTGCGCAGTTGGCTAGTCTCAACAGGAATGGCTGTCATATTCCTAATTCATCCAGGTGGATGTTACACATGATTTAGGAAGACTATGTGTCCTTATTGTGCAAGTGTCTTTGTTCGTCAGGTTGCAATAATTTTTGACTGCTCAATTACCTCTAACGAATTACTAAACGACTCTAATTATTCACAGTCTCAAAAAGCCATTTTCGCCTCTATATATAAATGGACAGATTTTTTTAAAATGCCAGTCTATTATCGAACACCGCCCGTACCCGACGGGTTCCACTTAAGTTAAAAACAGTAAACTTCCCGCCATTATGGCGGACATTAAACATTGAAATGATTAATCCGGTACGATTTACTTTCAGCTTTTAAATATAGCGAGGGTGTTTGGTACAAGTTACATACTGTCAACACATTGCCGGCGAATATACCAATAATGTTGCACCTTATTTCTATTAATGCGAATAAGCTGGTGCAGTCACTGCTGATGGCCTAGAACACACATTAGAAGTACGGTTATACAGTTATACAGTCTGGTGCATCTGTTACCTGCACTTATTTCACTCATGATATCCTACTTTGTGACGCCTCCGACCAACACAGCACAGGCTTAATCTAGTGTGAATACCACAAACTTGCACAACTATCGTGAAATTGTAATAATATTTGGAAAACAAAGATAATTTATTATTTGTTTTTATTTTTTAGATTACACAGTATGGTCTACCTTATAAACAACCTATGTGGCATAACATTCAACTCACTTTTTTTGAATAGATTTTTTTCTCAACTGCGTGTGTCTACGTGAACGACGCTGGCACTGGACTAGACGGTTCGGTGTTGGAGCTTGTCTGGGTGGTCGGTGTTTGAGACGGCTCTGTGCGCGACTGTCACTCATCGACTGATCAAAACGTGTTGCTATTCCTTTTCACTCGATTTACGAGTATGCCGCGAAATGCCGAACTAAAGTAAGTCATAGAATAAAAACGTAACGTTGGTTTGTATCTACTTATATTCATCTCGCAGCAGCCGATAAGTAGCCTGTCCCGGCTTCGTACTGATATTTCACGAAATGTGGAAAAAATCATTGATCTACAAAAATATGAAAATTAAAAATTCTGGTAATGATGATTCAATGTAATGGCAATGACAACAAATTCAATTTATGACAGAACAATGTCTGTCAGTAGATCTAGTTGTCAATAATTTCTGCAGCGATGGCAGGCGAAGGATAGTTTCAAAACTTTTCACAACTCTGGTTTGATCATAATCAAAAGTTTTATAAAATGTTATATAGCATACATTCATCTCAAATAATATAGGATTCTAGCTGTAAAGATTTTTTCAATATCGATCCAGCAGCTTGGAGTCCATTAGATGCAAACAAACAAACAAGCAAACAATCAAATGTCTCCTCTTTATAAAATTTGTAGAGATATTTCAGTCCGGAACGTCACTTGCAACTTCTAGATCGAAAGTCGCAAATGACGTACGGATACGCGATCCCAGCCTCCTATCTCTACTACTACCTCTATCGCTTTTCTTACGAGACACCTACCACCACCCATGCTCCTACCCACCTCTCGCTATGTGGAGCGAATCATGGGAGATGCGCAGGGGTTTGCTCACCGGCTCTGTTCCCCAACGTGCAATTCTTGACTCCCTACATATTATTTCTCCCGACCTGACCGAGGTACATGTGCAGCTATTTTCTCAATGCGTCAACTTCAAGAGAATAGCAGAGAACAAGGACGACATCTGTATCTTTGCTATGTTGACTTAGAGTAGGCATATGAATGTGTGCCTCGTGAAGCTCTCTGGGTGGTACTCGGAAAACTAGGATGCACAGAGAAGTTTGTGAGGTTTCTGCGACTCCTGCATGACAATATGCAGTGCTGCGTCTCTGTGGAGTCCGATTTTTCCCTGTTTCCTGTGGGTTAAAACAAGGTTGCGTCCTACCGCCCACTTTGTTCGCTCTGTACTTTGCAGTAGCAGTCGGAGAGGTCATAGACACTGTTTCTGAAGAGATTCGCATTCACTTCCAAACAGATGGTAGTCTCTTCAACCAGACTTAAGGCGCTCACTAAGGTCTCATTTGCACTAATCACAGAGATCATGTATGCTGACGACCTGTGCTTTTTGGCAGAATCCCCAGGAGGCCTGCTGCAGCTGATGTCTGTCTTCCACCAAGTTTCGTCTAAAGATTGATACCAAAAAGACCGAAGTGATGTTCTTAGACACACATGGTCGTAAGACACTATCAATAAAACTTAACGAGGAAGTGCTGAGGCAGGTCGATAGGTTTCGTTACTTGGGAAACGCTATAACATCTAAGTGTAACCTTGACACTGAGATCAACAACAGGATCACTGCTGCAACTGCATCATCCGGGAAGCTGTGTTCTAGGGTTTTCTGCTCCTATGACCTTAAGCTAGCTATTATGGTTTTGGTGTACATGGCGATCGTACTGCCGGTCCTTCTCTATTCCTCTGAGACCTAGTATTTGTATCGGTCCCCATATCACGTATATGGGGACCGATACAAATCAATATCTCTAGATAGATTTTACCTAAAATGCCTTCGTACAGTCATGAAAATCAGATGGTCCGACTGAGTGCGCTATACCGAAGTTTTGAGACGGGCCAATGTCGATGGCGTGAGGCTTATTTAATCCCTCTCCAACTCGGTAGTGGAGTTATATTTCAAGGATGGGGGAGGAGAGACTGGAAAAGCGCATCTTTTATTCTTAAGTGGAGGAGGACAAGCGTAAACATGGCAGGCAGCTCCTCAGATATAAGGATGTTCTGAATCGTCACATGAGAATATGTACCATACAACCATCTGGTTGTGAGAGCTTGGCAGCACAGCGATCGGCATGGCGTGAAACTGTGAAGATTCGAACCCGCGAATTCAAAAACGGTGTGTAGAAGATCTCAAAATCGGACGCGATGAGAACAGAAGCCGTTCATTCGCAGCCATTGACTATCGTCACGAGAGCGACAAGCTCACTTGTCCACAATGTGGAAGGCAGTTCGCCGCGAAAATCGGTTACGTAAGCCATCTATCTTCGTGCGCGTATGGTCGGAAATCGGTGAAATCGTTATGAAATCATCATCATCATCACAGATAAAATATCGCTACAAGATTCAAGCTTGAGCCAACCGTAAATTAATCAAAGAGCTTTTGTTATTACGGCATAGCTTAACGTAGATTTTAATCTTTTATTGTACTTCACAACTTACAACATAGCATTTAAAGTATTATATTATAAAAAATAACTTAACAAAAGTATGAATGACCTACTGATTACACTATAGTTTTTTTAGTTTATTTCAAAAATAGTTCTTAGTTTGTTCAATGTCTTGGGTTCCACGCTGCACTCTTTTTAAGTTGCATTCAGCTGCAGCTGAATTGGGCCGGCGCGCCCGGGGAAGTACGGCTCTCTCACATGACTCCGACGCAAAGAGACGCAACTTCTGTTGTCGTCACGTTTCGTTCGGTTTGTGAGAGTTCCGGTTGACCTAATCCCCCCCCCCCATCTCATGGCAGCACAGTGTTTTAATAGATTATCCCTGGAGGGTACCATCTGTTTGATCTGAGTTTAGAAGCCTGGGCTGACCCGCATATTCCGAGGGACGGGGGAACGGACGGACGGACATGTGCTTATTGACGATATTGCAAGGGGCAAACGTAAGACCATGCCGAAGGCTCCCCTTGATGCTCTTGATGTGACTTTCTGCAACATACAGGTGTTGCATTCCAACTTAAATGCTGTCCACCACCACCTAGAGACTGAGAAGTCAGCTTTGCTCTTCTTAGCCGTAACGCAGATATCTTTTCCGATTGATACATCATACCTCTCGTACCCAAGGTATAAATAAGCTAGTACATTCCGTTGTGCCGCATGCCGGAGTGTGTGCATACATCGGGCAGAATGTCAGCTTTCGTCGCCTCTGCAATCTTGAAGAGCGGGATCCCTCCATCATTCGGCTACGCGTATATTGCGATGACCACCCTCGCGTCCATGCTTGCCTACATAGATCCTACAGTGGTAATGCCGAAACCGACCGACTCCGCGAACACATCGAAAGGGCTACGGATTCCCTTCTAAAACAGATCTCAACCGCAGAGATCGTGGTTCTTGGCGATTTTAACGCCTATCATGCTGAAAGGCTAAACTCACGCATTACCGATCACGCGGGTAGATCTGTTCACGACTTTGCCTTAGAATATGGTTAGACACAACTGGTCTCATCGCCTACGTGAATCCCGGATGTGGAAGACAATACACCTTCCCTGTTGGACCTCCTACTGACCTCTAAACCGGAAAGTTAGCAGGTTTCTATCAATAGTCCACTGGGCTCATCAGACCACTGTGTTTTCCGCAGTTCGGTATCCGTAAAACGCAGAACGCAGCCATGTGGCTGCCGGCGTGTCTGGCACCAATAGGTCAGCGGATTGGGATAGGATGTGCATCGTATGTTCTTTGCATCGTACCCATGGCGACGGATTCGCTTCTCGCTGGATTATCCCAACGCTGTTGCGGACGCTGTTGCTTTAGTGGTGTAGCAAGGAATGGAGCTCTTCAGTCCGTACTCATCGGTACCCATTGCTGGCAAATCACAGCCGTATTTGAATCGCTCCTGCAGCCTGGCGCTACGCTGGATGCAAGAGTGCTACTGGTCCTGGGCTTTTGAGTCAGTGTCCCAGGATAAAAAAAACCAGCACATTCAAAAAGGAGTATAATCACGCTTTCAGGTCCTACAAAACATTTATTGCTGGGGCAAAGTCCGATTATATCGGCAGAATTGGCGGGAGGCTCGTTCGCCTTACTTCGGGAACTCGGGCGTTCTGGTCCCACGCCAAGGCTGTCCTCGGGAATTTTGATCAGCCATCCTTACCATCTCTGCACTGGAACGATGATTCGTTGGCCTATGCCGCAGAAGAGGAAGCCGATCTCCTGGGCTCTCTATTTGCGTCCAGCTCTACTTTGGTGGAACTCCACCGCCCACCGAGGAACTCCACCGCCTACTATCCAGCGGTGTAAACACTTAATTCCGGATATTAGATTAAAGTTAGGTGCGCAAAATGCTACTCTCCTTGGACATCCACAAATCGAGTGGGTCCGATGGAATTGCACGGATTTGACGCCAGTCTTGTCGCGACTTTTCCGATACCTCTAGTCTGTTGGCATCAACCCAAGCTCTTGGGAGACGGCTCTGGTGTACCCAATTCCTAAAAAAGATGACCGGATCCATCGAACTACCGACCTATTGTAATAACCCCCTTATTCTCCAAAATTATAGAATCCATAATTACCTGCCAACTCCTGCGTTATTTAGAGAAACACCGAACCATTAGCGACCGACAATATCGTTTCCGTCAGGGATGATCGGCTGGTTACCTATTTACCTACATAATGCATCGTTAGACGGCGGCAATTGAGGCCAAGGGCCTCCCCCTGGCCCTTAGTCTGGATATAGCGATGTTGCGAAGTCTTTTGATTGGGTCTCGCGTAAAGCGATCCTTTCCATCTTACGGACTGCGTGAGAAACTGTGCGACTGGATCATTTTTTGACAGAAGCATCAAGGTCGTTCCCGACGGGGCATGCTCGGGGACCTTACATCTGTCAATGATGGTGTTCCACAAGTGTGTGTTGTGCCTCTCACGCTGTTTCTTCTGCACATCAATGATATGCTACAAACCAGCGGCATTCATTGTTTTGCGGATGACAGTGCTAGTGATACACTATACACTGGCTGCATCAATATTTCCAGGCAAAATATCAAGTGTCGGGACCAAATTCTGTCTAAGTCGAGTCTTTATTGACGACAGTCTTGGAATGGGGTCGACAAAATTTTGTCCAGTTTATTCTACAGTAGTCGAAGATAACTAGTATCGGTGATAATATAGCGTCTTTGTGTCTGTTTGCCTGGCCCGAGGCCAGCTCGGCAACCGACTCTCGATAAATAGTCCGTCGTACTCAGGATATTGAGTTTATACGCTATCTTTCATGAAATTTAAATGGAGTACACTCGCAAGAAAACGCCTTTGGATTTCAATAATTAATTATATGTTCTAACACTGTATACGTGCTATATCGCATTCTG
Source organism: Eumaeus atala (assembly GCA_017140195.1). Classification (NCBI taxonomy): domain Eukaryota; kingdom Metazoa; phylum Arthropoda; class Insecta; order Lepidoptera; family Lycaenidae; genus Eumaeus; species Eumaeus atala. The sequence continues at coordinate 592,734 of JAFELO010000030.1, read as the reverse complement.
GAATAATATGGAGCATTAATCAACTTATTTAAAAATAAACGTTACTCTATAAAATGTATAAAAACCTTGTATGATTTCGTACCTAAATCGAAATATGACCGATATTTCGATTTTGGTTGATAGCAATTGTAACTTATCCTGTTGTGTTCATCTAGTGTATTTTACTTAAACTCATCATCATTATTGTTGTAAATCTTGATAAACACATAAATTTGATTCCTTAAAATTTCATATTAATGTTGCTTCACATTGATGGTCTTTCACTGGAATACTACTTCAATTCAACTTTTAGTTACAAACGTGATTATAGCAAATAGCGTACAGTACGTCGACTGGGTGTGATTTTCTTTTGCGTTAGCTGCGCTCGGTGGGGTCTGGTGGTGGGTTTGGTTCTCGTCACATGAAAGTTGCATACCCATTAAAAGCACAGCGGTATACCTTATGCGAGTGCAAGTATTTTATATAAATAAATAATAATATTTGTGGATTTATCTCACCACGATATGCTTGGTGAAGTGCTCCGAATATGTAAATTATCAGGACACCACTACGGCTACTCAGTTTCCTAATGGACCGACACCACCTCCTCCAGAACTAACTTGCAGCACAGGATAATCTACCAACTTAGGGACAGGGCAATGTGACGAGTTCCCCAACTTCGCTCCTTGTCTCGTACGCAAAGGCACCTCTGTCTTCTGCTCTTTTGTTCCATTTTTTACAAGAGGAGTAGACATAGCAGCCCCATCGATTCAATTGAGTTCACCTTACGTGTTTACTTTACCTTAGGCTACTGAGCCCAACCGACACGAGGAGGTTTGAAATATGGTGTTGTTTAACAAAACCTTGTCTCTTTTAAGAACACGTACTTGTTTTTGGTTTCGCAAAGGAATGCACTGCTACCGGACGTGAGTGTCCGTTTCGTGTGGAGCTTGCGGATAAATCGAAGAATAATAACTTCGTCATATTGTTACCTTCTGAATAAGTTTCGATACCTTTCCCTAATTTAACACCGATCGCAAATCCATTATGATAGATAAATTAAACGACTTAGGTTGAGACTTGTACCCGGTTGCACTCAATTTATAGTGACATTTTGCGTTCATTTTTCTTTTCCAAGGACTAGAAAAATCCTTGGAGGTATAGTATGTGTTTATTTCTTTCAGTTGAATAAAATTTAAAGTTGATTTATTTTTAATCTAGATCTATGAAAAAATATTAAGCATAAGGGATAATAGATATGCGTTATCATTGACAAGCTAATACTTGGAGGATATAATTATATGGGGCATATGTAAAAGAATTAATCATTCTTTTTACGGATTCCAAAGTTTTGTTAATCTGACTCATGTCTCATTACAATTGGCCACATCTACTACGCCATCATAATGGCTACAGATCATTTTTACTACGAATCCATAAAAATATTAACATCGCATATTAGATATAAAATTTTCCTAAGTGTTATAACATAATTTTCTTATTTGTGTATTTGTACGTGTACCGCGTAAAATTTACGTCATGATTTTTCATGTGGTTTTAACATTACACGTGATCTTACTTAAACACTATGTTCCTTCACATGTTCCTTGTAAACCGTTTATAACCAGAATATGCGTACAAAGGTGTAGACAAGAGCTATTTTTCGTATATTCACTTTCTTCACATAATCTTGTCATTGTAGCAAAGAGAAAAAATATTTTGTTAATTGCAAATAACATTTATTGCTTTTACAGTGTGTTAGTTTAATACACAAGTGTAAAACAATTAAAAATTAAAAAGCTTATTTTATGTGGTCTCCATTGGCTGCTTGGCTGCAACAAGGTATTTTAAACGTAGAGGCCTGGTACCGATAGAATCACGCACTCTTTCCATGGGGCAATTCTTCACAGCCAATCACATGGCTTGTTTTAGGTACTCCAAATTATTGTGTCGTATGGAGCAAGCCGTACTCTTGTATAAAACTGGCCATTAACCATATTCCAGTGGATTAAGATCGAGGCTCACGACGGCTAGTCTTCAGCTCTGATGAAGTCCGAGACGTTCGCTACCAACCAAGACTGTGTGGACCGAGTTTTGGGACCCGGCGCGGAGTCTTGCTGGAAGAATCATACTTGTTTATTAAACATGGTGCTATTAAAGGTTTACCTGCCTTCTCAATAGGGGACATGATACACTTTAGCTAATGTTTTACCTTTTACATAAATGTGTCTCAGTCACTCCTTCCTAACTATCACCCCACCAAACCATCACTGAAGCTGGATAATGTCCACGTTGCACACTATTGACTGATTGGGAAGCTTCCTTAGAGCTTTGAGCATGAATGTAGTAATTTTGTTTATTTTAAGTGTTGCTGCATGTGTGTTCGGATTTAATTTTTACTATTCAGTAAAAATTAAATCCGAACACACATGCAGCTAAGAGCAAAACCTTATCACTACTATCTGTGTCCCGTAATTTTATTCGCGAAAAATACTCCCATCTGTGCCCAATTACATTTCTCATCCGTAAACAATTTTTGTGTCCTGCCTTCGCGTACCGCTTCTGTAGTTGTTTCGATGTTACCACCCTATTCATCTTTAATTTACCAGTTAAGAAATTACTATCTCTTAGAATACGTGACATAGTTCTAGGCGCTATCTCCACTTCCCGAGATAAAATATTTTACTTTCGGACAGAATTTCTTCGAATTCCTTCCTTTACTGCTTCGACCACAATTTCCGTACGAGTACTACGTTAAAGGCCAGATTTTCTTCAGTCACAAAAAGAAGTCTCATTTTACCTTCTAATATCCGCGAATATTTGACTAATACCAAATAAATGTGTGGAGAGTTTCAAAAATTGCACTTGGCTTCACACCTACTGCGTGTAATTCTATGACAGCGATTTTGTCCTCTGTATCACCCCACTACATTTTAATATAGCAAAATATTGTACAATGTATTGGCGCCAAAATGAGATACAACGAACAATCGTACGAGAATGACAGATTCCATTTTCAAATTTAATGTTTGTTTATTCTCAGTTCTAACGGTATCTAGGGCCGGACTAAGTATGTGCTGTTTGGCTATATATCAAGGTACCATTACCTTTCATACTTATCTACATATCGGATCGTATAGACCGGACCAAACTGGCACGCACAACCAGCCATCACTTCGTCAGTGGAACTCCTTCCGGCTACGCGGCCACCGGGACATGTAAATACGCACTAAGAATCGAAATTACTAATCTCATGACTGAATTCCGTTCATTAAAAGATTCCGATCAAGTTACTTAATACAAAGTGTATTTTGTTTCAACAATATCTCATGACTTAGGAGTTTTTAATAAAATGATGTGTAGCCTTTTTTTGTTATAGCATAAGGGGGCAAACGAGGAGTCGGTGCCTTTTGATGACTACCGACGCCCATGGACATTCGCGTGATTGTTACGCAGATGTGTTGCCCTACTATCATTCCCCAATGGCTACTCACAAACCGCAGATATGTAAGGGTCGTGATGTAAGCCGTCCGTTTTTTCTGCCTACTCCGTTAGGGACCTGGCGTGAATACGTGTTGTTGTAATTAAACGATGATAACAAAAGGCTGATGATGCTTGTAAATCCATGGCAAATTTGTAATAATAGGTATCTAAAATAGTTAGTACAAACTTCATGACCTAACTATACTTAGGTAACAAGTTATTCCTCACAAATTGGAAATTCCAAGTTTGCCAATAAAATATGTAGGTACATACCGCCACTCGGGAGCTTACATTGGCTGCCATCCGACTTAATGCACTATCGACAGCCCCAAAAATACCAGCCCGTATGTAATACACACAATTTATACAAAAATAAACTTAGCACCATTTATATAAGTGACCTAACGAATGCACAAATTGGGAGAATCAAAATGAAAGAAAGGCTTACTAACACCGTTGATGTATTTCGAACTCTATTTGGTCGCTTTAAGGTATACGTTACCTTTATCTGCATTCTTCTGATATGCTACTTGCGTCAGGCTCGTGTATCTATCTCTGCGGCAGTGAAAAACAGGAAAATAACAATAATCCACCTGTATCGTAAATACTATTTTAGTAAGAATCAGTGCCATGCTGCATTGCAGCGGTATTGAGCCGGCACGACCGGGTGGTAAATCTTGCTCACTCGATACCGCCGCATGTTTTAAAATTATTGAAAAATATCACCTAAAATCGTTTTCAGGTAGAACACAATATTTAAATAGAACTATCATATCCGAAGAAATATACAACATATTATATTAATAAAGATGTTCTATTCTATTCCATTGTACTCTACTATTCTTATAAAAGAATTGACTAAAGGATAACATTCTAAACACAAAGAAAATGAGTAAAGTGTCTTATAACTTAGTCTTATACTTCGCACAAACAGACCAGTCCGCACATTAATATATGACCAACTGAATACCAAATATCCTTTCCACCAGATTTGTTGCTGAAAATATAAGTTACAACCAAAAGAAAACCTTAACAATAATGCAACTGTGTCTCTTTGGTGCATCTGGGTAACTGGGTTTCTGGTGAATTATATCACCAAATTGGCCATGTCTATGTTTGTATTCAGTTTTACTGATTTCTTTACATATGCTTGTAATGTGTTAGATAGTTTCTGAGCCGCCATTATGAAAAAATGAAAAATGTTTTATTATGTAACAAAAATTGCTTACATACCAGTAGCAAGGGTACCCAGTACCCTGTACTGTAAGTTGAAGGCCCGTTTTACCGGGTGCCCCGCTCCTCCAACGTGGATATAGTGTTTAACAAAATA
>JAFELO010000030.1:524484-587910 GCA_017140195.1 Eumaeus atala | reverse complement strand
ATAACAAAAAATATAATATAAAACAAAAATAAAAAATTGATTTATAAATGTGTGCGTGCGTGCTGCGTGATTGCGTGCATGCGTGCGTGCGTGTGTGTGAGTGTGCATGAATGCAGTCATGCTTCTATTATTATTATTATTATTAGCTGTCTCGACAGACGTTATTCTGTAAATTAAATCTGTTGTCATAGTGAGTGTAACCGTAAAAAAAATGTTACCGGTGAACAACCCTCATCGCTTATGGGTATGGAAAATAAGATAGTGACTGATTCGCAGACCTACTGAGTTTGCGTATTTGCGGTTTGCGAGTAGCCAGTGGTCCATTGGGGGGGTGTAAGGTGTAAAATAGGGCAACGTCTTTTTATGGAGAGATTTATGAATATGTGACAGAGTAGGACCACGACATGCAACTATTATCTCTCTGCTCTTCTTTTTTTTCAAGACTTTATAGTCTACGTGTGAGAGAGACGACCGATCTCATTAATAATATAACTTAAAAAATCCCATTAATACTATTAACTACTTAGTGGTCTAGCAGTATGGACGACTATAGAGTTGATAGTGCGTTCGGGAACACACGATGTTCAAGTGATAGTATTTATAATCTCTGTGTCTTGGATCTACGTTTGTTTTTTCGGTCGTATCGGCCTCTGGCTCTTGTGCTATTGTAAACAATGTTATGTTCAGCGTAGTTAGTTCGTGTCCATAGAGGTGGCAGCAGTAGCGGAAATATCGATGAAATATTTTGCTTATTATAAATGTAAGGACAATATTGATGTTTTTTTTTTAATCTTTATTTAAGGACTATACATACATCATAAAGATTAATTCAGCCATTGATGATATTCGCTTCGTAACTTTGATTAGCATCACCACAGGCACTAATATTTTTCAACAATGGTAAAATAATTTAAACCATAGGCAGAAGCGGAAACTATCGCTTAGCACTATATGTAATCCGTTATATAAATCCGTATAAATGTAAAATGGCGCTGCGGTCAGCATCTAATCAGATTGTTTTCGTATATTTACGCGAATGTTATTCATTGCTGTGTCTCTTTAACGGAGTTTATCGGTCCAAGTCCAGCAACAGAAAGATGTCAGACATATATATATATTGATGCGGGGCCGCTGTAATGACTGGAGCACCACCCATAATCTCCCTTTTTGAAGAACAGAACCACCACACTTACGGAACATCACCTTCGAAAATGACGAAATTAAATAGCTCCTGGAGAGCTTTAAGTATCGCATGCTTAAAGCTCTCCAGGAGCATGCCACCCGCTCTCAGGAGCTTTGCTGTAGTTCCACACTCCCCTGGTGCGATCTTGTTCTACAGTTATATCAGGGCCATTTGAATCTCGTACAGGCTGACGTCCGGGATATCTTCGATGTAATCCCGGGTGAGCTTGGCCCTGGGATATTTAGCCAAACAAATAACAGACGTGTTGAATGGTACAGCTGGATTTTCTCCATTTCTCTCTTTTTATAAAGTTCCGGTGCCAATCCAGTACTGAGATTCATCAGTCGGGTCTGGCCATTAGATTTGGTGATCATCAACACAAAATGGTGATATGATAAGGAGTGTGTTTGTTCAAGTACGAGTATAAATAAGAAGATAAGTTTTATAACTGGCAAATTTATTTACATATTCACACATATTTCATTACATGTAAACTTAGAAATAAAATAACGCGATCTTAGAGAGCTCTAAAAATAAAAATAAATCATTATCACGGCTTTTAGCCGATATGAAGCGCAAATCGACCCCACCCGTCAGAGGGTGGGGGAGGAGGCCGGCCTCCTCTGACAAGCCAAACCGAAAGACGAGCTCAACTTTTCCTAAACACGTCCCGTAACATTAAATGGCATCGTGCGCGCGCCGTCCCACTAGCGTGGGGAGGGGGACCGCTCCCCCTTTTCGGTCCCAAAAATAACCACGATAGGGTAATGTCCACTAAAAATTCCGGTTTGCTTCTTCTCATCTGCGGGAAAGGAGGGGGGTCCCCCTATCGTCTACCTATAACCAGAAGGCAAAAAGTCTTCCGTAATCAGTCGAACTGTTAGGGCTGGCCAAGTGCCGCCAATCAGTAGTAGGTCCCTCCGAAAAAAAAATACATGTAAACTAATATATCACACATATAATCTATACGTAGCAACAATTAGGTATGTATGTCGCAAATTGACAGAGATGCTATGTAAAAATTATTATTTACACGTATTTTTACAATTTGTATCGAAACATATTGTCCTTAAATGTGAAATAAATGAAGCTACCAACTTACATCATATACCTCATATTATAAAGTAGCGATCCATCCCGCATTCTCCTGTGAATAGCCTGGGCCAGATTGTTAATTTAGCAACAAAAATGCAGTAAATGTTTTGCTATATTACTCCTTCATCTTGGAAGCTCAGTCAAAATCAGTCCAGACGTTTCAGAAAGCTATTATTAAGCAAGATTCTTCAATATTATACTGTCCAAAAAGTGAATTTGCATTGTTGTCAAAATTGTCTTCAGCTTGTTTATTTAAAGACACTAAGATTGATTAATACTGGTGTCTTGTTGTTTGTGATCAATGATTTCGAATTACATGTCTTATGCTAATAGATTTTATTGTGCAACAATAAAAGTTTTACTTGGGCCATGTGGTCTAAAGCACACTTTTCTTTCTATATTTGGTTGTTAGCATGGATTTTGTTACTATTATACTTATATATTACTGAAGTCGATTTAAAAATAAAAGGCAAACAATTATTTTCTTTAACATATACCTCAAATTATCCTCAACATCACCTCAACTCTATGCAGTATTTATAATCTATAGAATAATTTAGTGTCTATCACAACATTAATTTAGTGTCTATCACAACATTAAGTTTCCTTATACTCGTAGCGATCATGATGGAGATCATAAAGAACACAGCAGCAGGCAGGAGCTGGCGCAGATGATTGTGAGCAGAATATCAAAGTCGGTACCAGTACCTGTAAAATAGAAGGCAGGTATAGAAGAAACTCATCATGACAGAAAACAGCACACACGTTCAAATCAATTTTTTTTTGGATAGAGGGGCAAACGAGGAACCAGAGACTTTTCACGACCACCGACGCCATTCCCCCTTACCTCCTCCCAATGGGCCAAATACTCAGAACAACGGTATTAGTGCAGTCATAGGTGATAAATCCAGTACCCTTCGCGATTTGCCAAGAAGTTCAGATCAAGCTGCCACGTTGTACAGGTTAGGCTAATCACGGCAATCGCGCGCGATTCGTAGAACCCGCCCGTGGTGGAAAGGTCCCTCTCAATCATAACAGCTCAACGAACTCTTCCGGCCCCCCTGATAATGCAACTTTAGCTGCCGCGCATGAGCTGCCCTCCTCGTTAGTGAGGGGTGGCGGACCAGGAGACAGGGACAAGATACTACGCACTGACTTTAGATAATCTTTAATAACTATCGCGATGCAACCTGCCCATCTGCGGAAAAGGTGGCCCTATCGACCACAATCTCACCTAGACGCTCACAAGGCGTGTCCTATATATTGTTACGATGACCGGCTGGCTCAGTTGGTAACGTGGCGGTTATTTCGCTGTAGCTCCCTATAGGCCACCGGCTACTCACAAACCACACGAAACACGATAGCGATGCTGTCACTTTACGCTGGTATCAAGTGAGCGAGAGGTACTTCCCCGGTCGTGCCGGTCCAATTACGTAGCAAAGGAGGATGTAGTGAGGACGTCATTCCTCGACGTTCAAAATTGCACGTAGAAGCCACCAGGTGGCGTGACGGTCTACATTCATGCACTTCGATTCAAAAGCTGCAGAAATGTAATGGCAAAAGAGTAAGTGATCATAAGTTAAGATTACCCGAGGAGTCTTCTCCCGTCACCGAGGCGGGATGCGGCGCGTCCTCCCTGATGTAAGCTGGCTCGCTCTTCCTGGCGTAGATGTCGTAGATAGTCGCCACACAGCCGAGGATAAACTGGCGGCCTTGTGGTGCCACCATCGTATACCTACGCATAAAATTCATGGTAAACATAATGGAAACAAGTCTATTTTTTTGTATTATAATGCATGCTTGCACGATTATTCGGAGAATTTTTATATATAAATATCCCCATTATTGTTGTTATGGGAATGCCTATCCCTCCTCTCCTTTCCCCAAATGGGATAGGTACTCACATACCGCACGAAATACGAGAGCATAGCTGCCATTTTACGGCGGTATCATGCGACCTCGTGGTGACGCTGGTTCAATCCATCCGCAATGCAGCATGGCACTAACTCTTATATCTATGCCAAATATTATAGGGCGTATGTTTCATTTTGTTCAAAATAAAAAAAAAAACACTCAAATTGGTCTTAAGAATGTAATTTAATCAAAACCAGGGTCATTTGCATTCCATATTTTGGTCGGGGAATAAAAATATTGTAAGTGATTAATGGAATACTTGAATTTTAAATGGTCCATATGATACCAGCGAGCAAGCAAACTATAATCGTTACTGTTCTGGAAATAGAAAAAAATCATAATTATCAGCCCTTATCGATCCACTGCTGGACATAGGCCTTTCTCAGTAAACGTCAAGACGACCGACCGCAACCATCCCGGACCGGCTACTGCACGGAGATCGTCTTCCCAATTGAGGAACGGTCGACCAACACTTCGTTTTCCTAAACGCGGCCTCCACTCCAGAACCTTACTGGCCTATCTATCATTTGTTCTTCTGAGTGTGTGACCAGCCCATTGCCACTTTAGCAAGCCTATTCGTGCCGTGATGTCGGATACTTTAGTTCTCTGCCTTATGACTACGTTACGGATTCTGTCGGACAGAGAAATACCCAGCATGGCACGGCCAACAACCCGTTGTACTACAGCAAACTTGCGGACCAGTCCTAAATTAAGAGGATATCACGGGGAAAACGCATTGGTTGAAGATTTTTGTCTTCAAGTGACGAAGTTTCTGGAATGCTGCCTAGAAAAAAAAATTGATGGATATAATTAGAATAGGACCAAATATTCTAAATAGCTAATTGCGTTTTTAGACACGAAAGTCTGAAAACGAGACGTTCAACAAAGTCAAGAAATATCACAAACTTTCACTTTGTATACCAAGATCAACATTCAACCGTCCAAGGTGGGAAAAAAAATTGACATTTGCTATACTGAATATAAAAGTGTCCAAATTTTGACATAACTCACCGTACAACATCCTGTTGCTCAGTGTTCATGTGTCTGTTGTAGATGTAGTGGTCTGGGTAGGCGTGGCTCAGCCCGGCGCTGGTGTACGTCAGTCCCACCTTGTAGCTCTCGCTCTCGAGGATAGTCACTTCGAGCTGACTGAATGACCCGTGCTCTTTGAAATCCATCTCAAATGTCCACCAAGATACTGTTTCTGCGATCTGCAAAAAGTTGATCCCTGTAATAATAATAATGTCGGCAATCCGAATTTCTAAAGAACGGCAGTTGCCCCTATAGAGGTGAGCCAACTGTGCAGGATATATTATGGTGTACAAGGGTATGCGCTGGCACAAGTGCACTCTTTCTGTTTGTTCCCTCATTCTCCTCTTCCGATGAGACGGTAATCAGACACGACCTGAAAGAAGTTAGGCGCAGGATCGACGGCTTAACGAGCTCTTCTAGGCAGGGGGTGTGTAACACCACTAACTTCCTGATTCCGGACTGTTACTAGAAATTGAAAAATTTCAATAACACTACGGTCCGACCCGAGACTCGAACCCAGGACCACACGACTGTGGTGGAACCTGCTTACCACTAGACCACGAGGCAGTTATGTTATATAATCCTCATAACGTTTATCTAAATTCATAATATATCCTCATAAACATCATCGGAGAGAGCCAGATCTGAATAAGCATTACCTCCGCAATGTGTGCTTTTTTTAAAGCATAGTGGCAGATATAGAAATCAGAGCGCTACCGACATAAACATCAGTATAGCTTTCCACCTCGCCTTGCCCAAGGGGCCATCGGCTACTGACAAACCGCACGAGACGTGACACCATAGGTGTCACTTTACGGCAGTATCGAGTGAGGGCGAGGTACCACCCGGCGGTGCCGACCCAATCGGGGAGGTGGAAGCTGCGGCCTGTACTCTCACAGACTAAATCTGGGAACCACAGATCGCAGCGACCGTCACCACGTCGGCCCAGGCGCACCGTCGGAGTGACCTCCCTCCCGGCCTCCTGTCTGATCTCAGGAAGAAAAGGCAGTTGAGGAGGCTCTGGGCCCGGATCCGCTGCCCGCTTATCATGGCCGATCTCAATCGACTCGCTGAGGACGTCTCTGTAAGGGCGTGGGACTGTCGAGGGGCCGACTGGGAGTGAACCATCGCTCGAGCAGGCGCCAACGACACAATCTACGCCCTGAACAGACGAATCAACGGGTCGAAGACCACGATCAGCCCACTCACCGACACAAACGGCCAACGCCATTACAACGCCCAGACACGAGGAGACATGCACGCCAGCCACCTACAAACATAATTCCCACCGCACTCAGCAGCTCCAGCCGCCGCCGAGCACCACCAGCATGTAGAGGGCCGCGTGCGAGATCTCCTTCCGAGCTCGCCTCCGCCGAGTGGCGGGGGGGATTTTATCTCCCTAGCCGAGCTGCGGAAGGTTGCCCTAAGCCTCTCGAGGCGCAAAGCACCAGGCCCCGACAGCATCACCCCCACAGCACTGGTAATGATGCCGTGACGCACAGTCGTGGCTCTCACCAGGATAGCTAACGGCGTTCTCCGCACGACCTACTTTCCGGATATCTGGAAGGAAGGGAGAATCGTCGTCCTCTCGAAGCCGGGCAAGCCTGGGCACCTACCCGGAAGCCACCGGCCGATCACGCAGCTATCGCACGTGGTCAAGTTGTTCGAGCGGCTATTGCTCCGGGGACTGAAGCTGTACGTCCCAATAAGGGAGGAGCAGTTCGGTTTCCGGAGCGGCCACTCGACCACTCTGCAGTTGACGCGGGTGCTCCATCACTTGGCCACGAAGATGAACACGGGAAGACACTCGGTCGGAGTCTTTCTCGACACGGAGAAGGCCTTCGACCGGGTGTGGCACCCGGGCCTCCTGGTTAAGTTGATGGACGCCAGCGTCCCGCCGGCTCTCGTGCGACTAGTGGTGTCGTTCTTGGAAGGGCGAACCATACGTGCTGGAGTACCGCAGGGGAGTTGCCTATCCCCTTGCCTCTACGCGGCCTATACCAACGACATCCCGACGCTCAACAACCCAATGAGAGAGGGCGATGTCTTGCTCGCGCTGTTCGCCGACGACAGCGCTTACATATCCTCGTTCCGAAAGCTGAGTCTGTCTGTTCGTCCACAATACATTTTTGATAATGTAACGTGCTAAACTATAAATGACTTTGGTAAAAAAATGACGATCGTGTTAGAAATACTCGGAAAAGACACAGGCTGTATAATGTATACATATATATAGTAGGATAGCAGAAAACGTTTAAAATCTTTCCATTAGTAAATTTAAAAACATCGTAAAGAAAGTTTAGGTGTTAAAGGTTTATTATATATATTTTTGGAAGATAACACAACTAGAGAATAAAATTCTGCTCCCAGACTGTTTCGGTATTGTTGTAATAAAATGTAAATATGTGGAAGCACCGGTCCCGTTGAGTATGTTTCGCCGGTTCTCCCAGGACAGGGTTACGTTCAAAAAGAGATTTCATTCCAATAAAATATTTTGATTATGTTTTATGTCACTTAAAGTGGTTACGGTCGGCACGATCTACCATGGGACACTCTTACGTGCCTGTGATGTCTATCTTTTCTTTTTTTTGGAAAAATATAATTTAGAAATTTGATACTCAGTTTAAAATAAATAAAAAACGAGCTTATACGTGTCTACGTAGACTTGACGTTTCACCACAACATAGTACATTATTTTATGGTTTCCTTATAAGGATTACACATTTATCGACGCGCTTGCGAATTCTATTCTTCATGAAACTAGCACTAGCGAGTTAACGGCGAGCCTCGAGGGTGTAGCATTTCGCCAACTTGTATTAGCTCCGACTTGCACGAGGAGTCTATTTATGTCCCTTGGGTACGAAGACGTTACTTCGAAATGAGAATCTATTGACTCTCTTTGTTGTTATAATAAGCCTTATAAAAGTCCATGTTATAGAATAGATATTGTTTTTTTTGTCCAACAAAAAAGTCAATGCATCGTGATTGAATGTTGACACCCGGCTGTTTGCTTTGTTCGTTTTATTTGCTTACTTCTGTTTTCGTGAGTTTATGTTTATTTCATTATGGCTATCGAGTATTGTCAATTCTAAACAAAGGTGCTCGGGGACATAATTCAACAGAGTGGGGGTTATGATGCTAATAATTCCTACCTAGGGGATAGGATGCAAAAAATTCCGACCCCCTAAATATACAAATATAAATGAAAGTCAGGTGATAGCAATTGCTCAACAAATGTTAGAGAATTTATTAGATCTCGTTGCTTAATATAAAAAATCCGGACCTAATGTAGCTACGATATTTTTTTATGTCTTCCACTTACTCATTCCTCGAATTTGGGGAATATTCAACTAGCTAACTAGTTGCAGATGCTAATAACGGTAAGAAAAATTAAATGTTCTCTTCCTATAAATATGCAAATACACCAGGAGGGGTGATTTATTTTTCTTTGCCTTTTTTTTTCTTTTCTTTACCTAAAAATAATAAATTTTATTATACAGTTATTGAATATAATAATAATAATAATGACGACCTAGCCGAATTACGGCGACAGCGGCCATTTCTATTGAGAGAGCCATATGAGCAGGACATATTATAGTGCTCAAGTGTTTGCGCAGACAGAAGTGCACTCTCTATTCCTTCATTCTCCTATTCCGACGGAACGGTAATCCGACACGACCGGAGAGAAATCAGATGCAGGAACAATGGTTTAACGTGCTCTTCGAGGCACGGTGGTGTGACACCACCAACTTCCTAACTCCGGACAGTTATTAGAATTTGTAAATCCTAATAGCACATTTTGTATAGTCCGAATCGGGATTCGAACGGGACCTCACGTCTGTGGCTGAATATGCTTACCACTAGACCACGAGGCAGTTAAATTATTGAACTTAATTGGGAACTGGCAAGCCAAAAATTTACAATACATTATAATAAACCAAAATTTGAGTGGACAATGTGCGTAAGCTGTTAGTAGAATATGCCGTAAAACGTAGCTTGGGCGGCGTATAACATCTACGTGGATATGTTCCAACTGATTGGATAACTCCGCTAATTCATCATAAGCAAAGAGTTTCTAATGTTTTAATAGAAATAAAACATCATAACTTATGTCTATTATTTAATTTTTATATGATATTATTATACTTTTCTCATTATCATACAATACACAAGGAGGTACGCGGGTACGGTGCCACTCTATTGTGAGTTTAATGTATGTTTTGGTTTACATATAATAGTGTAATTTATAAATAGTTAAGTGCTCTCACGTCTCAACTACCTACATAGTGTAAAACACATTTCTCTTTCATTTTGAAATTGCAAAAGTCACCCGGCAGCTCCTCACTCACACTAGGGATGGACTCTTATTCGTTCATCTTCATATTCAAATTTGTAAAAAATGGATATTTATATTTGGGACAAGAAAATTACGAATTTCGTCTTTTGTCTTACTTTGGACTTTATTTTGTTAATTGAAATTTATTTTGAGTTTACTACACAAAGCTGTCCACAGTAAATAAATGACTTTCATCAGGATGCAACCTGGTTGGTGTTCCTATACGACATTATTAGTATTTACCTTATGATCGTCCAATATCCACGTGATGTTAGGTGCCGGGTAAGCCTCGTCCACAGAGCAGTTCGCCCGCAGCGTGTCGCCCCGTGAGTAGCTCCTCTGGGTGACCGACAGACGCGGAGCACGAAATGGTGGATCTGTTGGAGTGTGTTACTTATTAATATTTTACATAAAACGTTATATACTACTATTATATACCCTAGAGAAGGATATGGAATAAAGTTTTTATAATATTGCAATCAATCAATCAACAGAATAATCAATTGAGAACGGGACCTCCGTTTTCGATTGACCATAATTTTATTATGATTAGACGCATAAATCTCCGCATGGTAACATAAAGAGAGAGATATTTTTTATTACGTACCTGAAGTGTAAAAACGGGACCATTTTATATATATATATGCGAAAATAATAAGAAATAAGGGAACGCATACTAGATGCTAACTTAGGCAATGAGTTAACATCCTTTTTCTGTTACTCTTAGTAGTCATTTGTGATTCGTAACATACTATTATGAAACTTTTAATATTTGGTTTTATTTTCTCATAAATTACACACACACTAATTACAAAAACACACACACACACACACATGCACACGCACACGCACACACACACGCACGAACACTTGAACAGCGGCGCGTCCGCCGTCGCTTCACGCTAGTTCTCGCCGGTGCGGATTCACTGTGCGCACCTGCTGGTGGTCAGACGCTGACAACTGGAGAAACTGTTTATTGTTTAAAACTCACCAACAACGGTGAGCGGCGCCGCTCGTATGTCCGTGTGGAACAGCGGCGCGTCCGCCGTCACCTCGCACTGGTACTCCCCGCTCAGCCGCCGGTTCAGATTCACGATGCGCACCTGTTGGTGATCCGACTCAGCCAACTGAAGGGGATGAGCGAATAAAGTCTTCATTGTGTTGCAATGTAATATAACAATGAAATCAACCAATTTTTTATGTTACAAGAAAGAACAGATTTGAATTTAGAAATCTAAAACAGTTATGTCATATATCGTCATTGCCCAAGAGTTTTTAATAAATGTGCTGTAGGCCAAAAACATTATGGAGTGTACGTTACGCTGTTAATGAAGTACCACGTGATGATAAAGGTTCAACAAGATTTGAGAAATTTTACCCAGTTAATTGTTACTAAAATTACAATTTATTTCTTTTAATTCACTCCTGGGCAACTAGTCCATGAGATGAGTACTTTGGTATCTTACACAATCCAGTAAAGTGTTGATAACTTTTTAAACCATTTATTTCCTAGAAAAGCTATAATTTCCGGTGATGTAAGTACTTACACATGGGTTGAATATTTTATCACATTTTATGTCTGCAACTAGACTGTCGAATTTCAGTACAAAATCTAGGTAAACTTATGATTAAAAGCACAAAAGTGTGGTCACCAAAGGAAGAAATGCATTCCGAAAGTTGGTTAAGATACCAGAGGGTCAAAGTTTCTCTCTAGCGAGGGGGGAGCGCTGTTGTATTTTAAAGTTATTTAAACCGGCGTTCATCATCAGCCATCTGCTTCAGCGTACTTATTCTGTTTCAGAAATGATATAAAATTCTGTATCGGACTGCAAAAATAGTTTCGGTTTAAGCCATTATGTCCTGTTAACACAATATATCATCAATACGAGCATGCGGTTTTTTTATCTATTCGGAAAACAAACAGTGACATATAAACAAGTAAGATAACTATACACCAAATAAATTTTTCGACATACACATAGAAATTACATATCTTGCTCGTCGTTCTCAGAGATAAAATAAAAATAATGAGTGTATCTTTATGTACGTACGTACAATTTAGTTTTGTACATATTAATTATCTTGAGTTATGAACGCTTTATTAGCCGAAATCTACAAGTTAGATTTTGTTTGAGAGCCGTGAAACCATAATTCTGCCAAAGTACTTTGGAAATCTCGTGCTGTAGAGGAAAACATATCAACTCGTGGAGAGACCACTACATTATTTGAGCTTTTTGCGGCTCGAATAAGAAAATAACTCACTAACTTGGTTGCCTAATAGTTTTATATGGTACCTTCAGGTTAATCTTCGAGATTAAATGTACGAATCTACGCGATATTGAAAGATTTTAACCAGAAAAATAATGTCGGCGATTTCTCGTCTTTTATTATTACGGTAACAAGTGATGTCTGCAGCACCTTGTCTCGTAATGGGAGTCATCAATTCCTGTATTGTGAAAATTTTAGAAGTCTACGTTGTTTGGATTCAATTCTATGAATATGAACGTTGTAACGGGAATTCCATACTTGTGAGCAGTACGCAGGGACACTATGCACCAAGAAACAATAGAGAACCCTTATACTGTTGAATTGTGAACTTGATCGGAAGACAAAGCCCATAGTTTTGTTCGCCTTATTGCAGATTTAGAATCTTGAATGATTCCAAGATCTCTGATGTTATCTACCCGCTGTAACATCTGATTGTTTATTTCGTATTTTGTTTGTATAATGTTAAATTTTCGAATGAACGTTATGCAGTAATATCTGTTAGTGTTCAGTTGTAATTTATTACGAAGGCAGTACTGTTCAAAGCATTTTAAATCTTCTTGCATTAGCTTAGAATCGTGAATTGAGTCTATTTCCTTAAATATTTTCATATCGTCCGCATACATAAGAAAGTTGGAACAAGAAGCTACATCATCTACAAAAATGTTAAAAAGTGGTGGACCTAGCAGGGAGCCCTGGAAAACTCTAGAGGGAACTCATTCAAAGTTGAAGAGAAACCATTTAATACCACCGCTCGTGACCTATTTCCAATGTAGAAGGTAACCCATCGATACAAATTTCCATGAACTCCAGTAGATAGAATCTTTTGCATCGGTATTTGGTGATCAATACTATGAAATGCTTTGCTGTAATCCCTGAAAATAGCATCAATTTGTACTCCAGAATCCATGTTCCCTGTAACATAGTCTGCGAAAAATAATAGGTTAGACGAAGTTGAACACATCCTTAAAAATCTGTGCTGTTCTGGAATAAAAGGTGATGACAGAGAAGAATAAACACGAGAATATACTATACGTTCAAATATTTTAGCAAAATTCGATATAGGTCTGTAGTTCTTGACATTGTTTTTGCTACCAGTTTTATGTATTGGGGTAACGAATGCGGATTACCAAATTTGAGGCATGAATCCTTCAGTGACTCGACGCTTGAATATAATACATAGTAGTACAGATAGTGTTTTTGCGCATTTAATGGCCAATATGTATTCAATCTGGTCTGGTCCGGCAACCCTTGCCAAATCTGAAGACTATGATAATTTTAAAACTTAATCTACGGTGATCTCCCTATTGCTAATATTGGTTGATGTATTATGTGACGCTAAAGAATTTAAAGGTGAATTATGTAAGCTATTGTTATGGGTCAAAGTGGATTGAAAAGTGGACCGAAAATAAGATGCAAGAAGGTTATAAACCCTCTCACCAATATCTGCAGACTGTTCAATGTTAACGGAAATGAATTGGATCCCTTTTTATTTGACTTTACGAAAGTCCGGAAAGGACCGGTAGCAGTCTTGCATGCGGCGTAGCGCCAGTCTGCAGAAGCGATAGAACCACGGCTGTCATTAATCAGCAATGGGTACCGATGAGTGCGAAATGAAGAGCTCCGAACCTCGCTGCACCACATCAGCAACAGCAGCAGCGTTGGGATCATCCAGCGAAAAGCAAATCCATCCCCATGGGTAAAATGTAAAGAAGAAACGCATCCCATTCCAATCTGCTGACCTATAGTGCCAGACACGCCGGCAGCCAATGAAACGTGGCCGCGATCAGCGTTTTACTGTCACTGAACTGCGAATATGACCGTGGTCTGATGAGCCCAGTGGACTATCGATAGAAACCTGGTGGCTTTCCGGTCAACAGGGAAGGCTTATGATCTACTACATCCGGGTTTCGCGTAGGCGATGAGACCAGTTGAAGCATATGCATATGCTAAGGCAAAGTCGTGAACAGATAGATCTATCTGCGTGATGCGTGAGTTTATCCATTCAGCATTATGGGCGTTAAATTCGTCAAGAACCACGATCTCTGCGGTTGGGAACTCTTTTGGAAGAGAATCTGTAGCCTTTTCCATGTGTTCGAGGAGTTGGTCAGTTTCGGCACTACGCGAACGGCAAAGGCAAGCATAGAAGCGAGGTTGGTTGTCAAAATCCACGCGTAGCCAAATGATGGAGGGATCACTCTCTTCAAGATTGCAGAGGTGACGAAAGCAGATATCCTCTACGATGTATGCACATGCTCCAGTATGTGACATAAAGGAGTGTACTAGCTCATACCTTGGATACGAGAGGTATGATTTATCAATCGGAGAAGATATCTGCATTTCGGTCAAGAAGATCAAAGCCGCTTCTCAGTCTTTAGGTCTAGGTGGTGTTGGACGGTATTAGACAGGTACAGGTGTTGAGCTTGAAGGTCCAGGGAGGAATTCCCCGCCATTATTGATGCTGGTACCCTCCTGGGTTAGTCTATAAAAACACATTGCTGTCATGAGATTTGGGGGGAGGGGGTGTTTGGGCCGACCCAATTCAGCTGTAAACTTAAAAAGACCATGGTTAGTGTAGAGCTCCTCTAGCGTCGGGCTAGTTTTATAATTAAATAAACCGCAATAGAATCCGTAAAAGTAGTTTTACTGTCATGAGTATATATCATATATTATTATTCTTATTCAAACCCCTGATTGTATTTTAAAACTTAACAATGATATTACATACACATAAATTACTGGAAAAATGTGTCGTCTGGACGAATGAAAATAATGTCTGTCGCCCGTTTCTTTTAATGTTTTCATAGAATGTGTTATGTGCTAAGAGACAACAACTCCAAATTGTAGGTCTCTGAAACAGCAAGGCTAGTTATATATATTATAGGTGGTCAAACGAGTAGACGGATTTTTTTCATAACTACCTACGCCCATAATATCTCCCGAATAGTTATGCACTAGCGTAGTCCTCCTCACCTGTACCCCTCCGATGGGCCATTTTATCAAACTTCAACATATAAAATTGTGAAGGAATAACTCAACTCACCAAAAAAAAAAAAACTACAAAAATACTTTCCCTGAATATCCGAAACAAATAAACTGTGAACGTTACTTCAGTTGGTAATGTAACAGTGTATAAAGAAGGAAACATTTAGTAGTCCATTTCATTTGAAGTTTGTTAAAATGTGTAAGGAGCTGCTATGGGCTCTTTGACTAATCCGAAATAAATAACTGTAGACAATCGTATTTCCATTAAGGATTTTTTTTATCCTGTAAAAGCGATTTTCTTGATTAAAATAGTTGAAATTCTTTAGCTTTTGTAAAAGTTTTGCCATAGCTAGTGGCCCATTAGAGGGGATCCCCTCGATCGTCTTCATGAAAAAAACAGTTTCTTTTATAAAGATGACTGACAAACATTGAAATCTCTTGTCGTTAGTTGCCGCTAACTACTTATCCTTGAAGTTTTGTAGTCGTATTCTTCTACTTGCCCCCTATGACTCGTGGGGGACTGCCACAGACGAAACAAGTGTCAATACATCTTTTCACGATAGTATTTGATCAGGTGGTGCTGATATGAGATAGGTAAAAGGAACGAAAATAAATACGGGTAAACACCTAATTCATATCTGGCAGACCAGGAATCTCAGATGCGATGAGAACACATCTTTTATTGCAGATGTCTGTGGTGATCATTTATCATCAGTTGAGCCAATTGCTAGTTTGTTTCCTATGCCTTATATGCTATGTTATATCCTTCCTATGCTATAAAATAGAGAAAGATTCCTTAAAATGAAATGTGTTTAAATTATACTAACATCTACAGAAGCTCCTGGTAAAGGAAAGACCATATAAGGTGGCAACTCCCTCGGTACATATCTGTAGAACTCAACTTGAGCGCGGTACCATCTGATGGAGTACAGGGCCGCCCCTTCCAAGTCGTAAGTGCACTTCAGTACAGCAGACTGCCCCTCCCCAGAGAGCACCGCTCGCGGCACCGATATTGACAGGTTACGAAGGGACCACACACCACCTGCAAACAAAATAATATCCCTGAATGTGTTATAATAATTTCTGAATTGCAGCTGAATCGAGCCAGCGCACTGGGGAAGTACCTCCCACGAAGACAGCGCCGAAATAGGATGGCTTTTCTGTCTCCATTCTTATGTGTTTTGTGCACATATGGTTGCCCATTGGGGAAGTGTGAGTGAAGGAAGGCATCACATCTCCGTAACCGTACGGAGATGTGATGTGATGATAATGAGATGTAACTAGGCGTTGACAGAAATATGGTTCCAATTGCGCGCCTACATACGGGGGGGATGATATAATTAAAAGGATATGGCTGTCCTTATACGGCTGTAAAGTGATGGCTACGTGGTCGTTTACAATGTCATATAATAAAGTTCTTAGACATAAATATAGCGTTATTTCCTTATCTCGAAAACATGTTTAATTATAAATAGACCGACGACGATGATACGATGATATTTACCTAAATTTATAAAAAGTACTAAATTCTCTAGTGACTGTCGCACAAGTCCTTGCGGTACTTACTTGGCACGTGGCTAGGCTGACGTGGTATCATAAGTCCACATATATTATTACATATTATTTTAAAGAATTCATTGGAGATCCTTTTAACAAACTATGAGTTACCCGAGACACACTTGGTGTGAACTTGGTACTGCGTACGAACCATTCTACATAGAGCCCCCAAATTAAGCAGCAAATTTTTTTTTAATACGCAAATAAAACGGCTAATAAGCATTTTGTTGGCGTCATGACGTCTTCTAGACCGACAACGCTAGCTGCATGCACGAGAAAGTATGACGGCATACTTTTTTGTAGTATTGTTATCAGAAAATTATAGCACCCGTAAACTTACGTACAGACAACCAGTTTTTTGCTTATTACTCTTTGTTGGAGGCAAACGAGAATCTAAAGTCTTTTGATGTCTGCCGAGTTACAGACATCCGTTTAACCGTTTCACAGATGTATTGCTTTTCTCCCCGACCCGTCTATGCCATTGCTGCTTGCAGCTGAATCGGGTCAGCTTAACCAGGGAGGACACATAGCACCCCTATAAATACAGTACATATATCTCGGATATAAACATAAATTTTTCAGTAGTCAGCCGGTCTACCTTATAGTGATGTTGAATTTGAATAACAAACGCCAGATCGTTTCATCATTGCCTGTAACGCTGTATCCGGGACTACCACGAACTATGTGTCAGGTTCCCTCGAGAGCGACTGGAAAATATTACAACCTGCATCCCGACACTGAATTATTATTACCAGATAAAGTTTTTTGTTTTATACAAAATACTGAGTAAACCGAGTAGTTGTCTACAACAACTTATTGCTCAATTTTTACAATAGCTTGTTGCTATATTGCGATATAATTGGGGGCGGGGGTTAAATTTTTGTAGATATCTATGTCACCTGCTACAGTCTGAAAAGGATTTTACTCAAGTTTGTCTGTGCGCAGACTTATCACAATTATTTATTGTGCCGTAATATATGAAATTCGTCTTGGAGGATATTATTAGCTGTAAAGTAAACAGAGACTAGTTACTTCTTTATTTAAACATCTCAGTGTTGAAGGCAAAGGAAACATTTCTTTCCTCCAATAAAAGTAAACGTATACATCTTAATGTATAATATGTATAATATCTAAGTGTCAAATTGCAAGAATAATTTTTTTTTATCATAAGTTTATTTCAGTGTAACAAGCATGTAAACTCACTTACACTATTATAAACCGTGCACATCCCTATAAATGACCACAATATATATGGTTCCCTTCTCCTTTACACAATTATGGGGCGTCCCCACTGTCCACAATGGAAGGCTATTTAATTATACCTACAAGGGATTATATTCCCTATCTATATGAAGCTAAGGCTGTAAATACTTTGACAATGGGTGTGCCAGTGAAGGTTTGAAATGTAAATGAGAGCGAACATAGCCTGCTCAGAATATGAGTGTCGCTCTGTCAATATTGCGTGTTATGTTCATTGCTTGACTGCAATTTGCGTAAATGACGCACAATGAAGTGTAGTATGTCCTGCATCCACGGGGAAAACCATTTCATAGTGGTGCTTACCGAGGCACGAAAGTGTTCGCTTGGAATTAACAGAGATGTGTGCTTCATCCATATCCATATGAAATGTGTCACTGAAGTGACACGCACCACACAAAACGCGTCAACGTAGAAATCTCTTTATGCGGAACTTGTAGGGGAGAGGAAAGCATCGGAATAGTCATTTTGCAGATTTTCATGGGCGTCGGTAGTCGAAAAAGGGCTCCAATGCCTCGTTTGCCATACTATACTGTATAAAAATATGTGAGTGACCCCTGTTTTTCCGCTCAATTGGGTTGTAAACAATAACTGCAGTAGGAGTCAGTGCCATATTTCATTGCAAGTAAATTAAGCACCACGAAAGGTGAGGTACAACTCGCTATATGTTATTGCGGTAAATATTAATCCGGGTTGTTAATTTTCAGTGGCTCATGGCAGGATCGGAGGTTAGAAGGACTACAGATCAGCAATACAATTGTATGTACATATGTTTAGGCATCAGTTGTTTGACTACTGACGTGGGTGTCCTCCAGGCTCCGATGTTTCGTTATCACTCTGATACTCTAAAATAATTTATAAAAATTCAATCAATGACGACTGCGGATTATTAGTATCCAAAGACGTAACTACTACCCTCATATAGTGTTACTGAGCATTCCTCGCTCACCCTTCCTCCGCTTGGACACGCTCCGCATTATAATGTCTGGATTAAAATCTATAAAGCGTGCTTAGACTCTCTCTTATTTGACTAAACCTCACAATAATAGTGGTTCAGATTGGTGTCTGTAATCGGTCGCGTAGAGAGAAAGTTTTCATTTTGCCGCATTATATCCGATGAAGTGTAGTTTTTTTTCAATTTCTATTTATTATATCAGATGATTTAAACTTTACATTAACATAAAGAAAAAATATATTATATACATATTAATTATTATAAGCCGCTAGATGCAAGTGGCTCAGGAACGTGACCTATTCCCACCATGGTTCTTGAACCATGGTGGGAATAGCTGGCCTTGTCGTGGCGGTGGGGCTCAGTAGCCTGGGGTAATCCGAGTCACCTTGGGCGAAGCTAATTGAACCAAGGAGGTGTATGCTCTTCGTACCCCTCTCATAAAAATAGGAGACAAAAGTGAAAAACAATGAAGCGGCGCTATTGCGCACGGGGCAGCTTGGATGAGAACCTCACTCCACTGCACTGTCCCAAAGTTGGTGGGGTTGTCCTGTGGTGTGGACAACCCTATCTGTAGAGGTGGCTTCGGTCCCTTAGGGGACTGACTTGCCGTCGAGGTGCCCTGATGGTTTGTTTTCCGGGGCACCTCACTAAAGGCTCGCAGTCGTCTTTGTGTGTATTCGGCACTACAATGTGCCGCGAGCCCCACACACCACTGGACCCCACCCAGGGCCAGTGTAGGCGCGTAAATGAGTTTCCCCTCGTCAACAAAAAAAAAGAGCGTGACCTATGCCACTCTATGTAGGAGGCATATGTCTAGCAGTGGACGTCGTCCGGCAGATGATGATGATATGTTAATCAAATGAAAATTTATTTATTTTAATATTAATGGAAAGTATTTATAGTAGTAGTGCCATCTACCTGAAACGTGTGAGAATAAATAACCACGTCTCGGATATATGGCACTAAAGTATATAAATACTGATTTACTTATTAGGAAGCATCTTTTGGGTGTGCATAAAATGTCAATCGTCAACATTTTTTTCCGAGTATAAGCTCCGATTCCGCTGCAAACAGCATGGCACTATTACTTAACACTTATATATACAGAAAACTTATAGTCATTCTTATTGTTTGGTTTTATTCGTTAACGCGTAGTGTACGTCCATTCTCTACAGAGACATCAGTCTTGGTATTTGAACAGTATCTATAATAATTATGTAAAGCAGAAGAGTTACTTTTAAAGATTCGACGATGTCCTGTACCATTTTTTTTTTGTTGACGCGGGGAAACTCATTTATGAGCCTTTACTAGCCCTGGGTGGGGTCCGGTGGTGTGTGGGACTCGCGGCATATAATAGTGCCGAACATAGGCCACCTCGAGTGGCACCAGTGCCGCCTTTGGTGAGGCGCCCCGGAACAACAAATCATCAGGACACTTCGACGGCTCGTCAACCCCATAGGTGACCTATTCCACCTCCACAGATGAGGTTGTCCTGCACTACAGAATAACCCCACTTCCTGTGTAACAACTGGACTGTGCAATGGAGTGAAGTTCCCATTCTCGCCCCTTGCCCCGTGCGCAAAAGAGCCTCCTCCTGTTACTCATTTGTCCCCTCTTCTTATAAGAGGGGTACAAAGAGCGATCTTCTAACCGCTCTTTAGCCGCCTGTTCTTATAAGAGCGGTGCAAGGGGCATCCCCCTCGGTTAGGTTGGCTTCGCCTGGGCTCCCCTAGGCTACTGAGCCCCGCCGCCACGACAAGGCTTGTAGTATATCCAGTACCATGAGCCACAATAGCACCATAGCAGTTACGCGAGTGAAACCATGAGATGATCCTAGAAATTTATATTTATATAAAATCGAAATACCACTGACTGATTAATGACGATACCTCTTTCTATAGTGTGAGAATGAACACCATTTTTTTTTTCATATTATAACAACAGTATAGTAATGACTACCCACGCCCGTAAACACCTACATAATAGTTAGTACGAAAAGTGAACAGCGAAAATGTCACTTTGAGGCGGTATCATTTAAGCGGGAGGTACCTCCCCGGTCGCACCGGTCTAAGTTCGTTGCAATACAGCATAGCCTATTAAGAACTAAAAATTTGGCAGGAGGATTCCTTTTAGGGTATTCACATCTACATCAAATAATATCATGAATTTCCTTCCAGAAGTGACAATAACTTTCAGCAATAATAATGTAAAATTGTTGGAATGCTTCTTTTATTCTGTTCGAGTTATTACGCCTCATGTTTATATAACCATTTATTTTTCATTAAAATCTTATATCTATATCTATATCTTTGAAATTAAGCCAAGCAAAAAAAGTAGTTGTCTTCTGTCGCAAGTTGATTCCAAATCACTGAACGCGTTTATGTGGGTAATGCCCACTGTAAATCGACACTCATGGCCGTGTCATTGAGTTCATTGAAGCTAATGATAGTAATAAATGCGAGAACATGTGCGTGAGGGCGGTGATGTATAGCTGCCATCGCGACGATGACGCGGTGTGCTAATACTTTCAGTGTATGCAATAAACATGAAATTATGTGGTACTTTCGACACAAAGGATAAAATATTTTTTAAGAACGCTAGGTACTTTGGTGAATAATTGCAAAATATTTGTGGCCAGGTTTTGTACAGAATATTAGTAGGTAAGATTTAGTAGTTTAGATTAATTACAAAACGGAAATTTTATATATCCTAAAGGTATAAAGTTGTGTAAATTTAATCGTATCTAAAATTATTGTTTATGAAATTACAATAAGTAAAATGTAAAAATACCAATAAAAATTCAGGTAATATTCCGGAAAAACAAGGAGAAGCATTAATTCGTAAAGCAAGAATACAAGTAAAAGCACTTAGTGACTGAAATGAATTGAAAATGTTATTATTGAAAGTAGAATTATAGAAGTTACCTTTTGAACGTCGGTAAGAAAATGTACCAACGGTTAGGGTTGGTAACCCTGTCCTGAGAAGAACGGACGAAACAAGCCCTGAAGGTCTGTCATAAATTATCAATTAACTCAATGATGACAAGTATAATACAATAATGAAAAATTACAATTACATTTATATATTTAAACAGTAAGCAATAAAATTTCATCCAAATAGCCTGAGAAGAGCGTCTTACTCCTAAGTTGTGATGCCTGACATAAACTCTATTAATTTATATCCTTTACTGTTCTACTATATCTACAATAATATTCTCCAGGCTGAATTTCAGCTACGGCGGACGCTCTATAGTGGCGAGTCAACTGTGTATTACATTATAATGTGCACAAGTTGGTGCCGGCACAGGAGCACTGTCTATTCGCTCGTGGACAATCCAACAGGACCAGAGAAACATTTGGTGCAGAACCGTCGGCGGAACTTCCACGGCAAACTGAATTTGGACTGTCATTGGGTATTGAGAAATAAAAAAAATAAAAATTGTTTGTTTGTTAAAACACACTGCTACAACACAAAAAAGTGAAACTTCTTTAATAGATAAAACCTTGCAATTATAAAATTAACTAATAATAAAAGATATAAAAACAGGATTAACAGGGAAGTGAGGTAACGGTCGGCAACAGCGTGTTACACAAAATGGTGTGACCTCAGCTTAAGTCAGACCTTACGATCTGACACTGGCTTTCAGGTCCACCTTTAGTTTTTTCTCTTTTAGCGGTAACGTCAAAACACGTGTTTGGTTTCAAAAACCAATAATTTATATATATTAATACATATACACATACTTACATACGTACATATTATAAACATTAATACGTAAATTGATACATACTAATTATGTTAAGTTTAGTGATAAATAACAAATGAATATACATTAAACAAAAGTAAATTATGATAATTGCTATAAATTACAAATAGATACATTAAACATTTCCGATAAAAACTTTCATAGTCACAGTGACAGCGCCACACTCACATCTCCTACACCCATTATTCTCCATTCCTTTGTGCCAATAAGAGATAAGCTTTATATTGACATTTAAAATACCTAAGTTACATAATGGTGGCGGCAAGTTGTTCCAACATTTCGTTGCGGCGTATTTCAAACTACTACTAAATGCGGTTGTACGGCAGGCAAACGAAGAGTGTAGTGGGTGTGTCTTGTGCAGTGCGTGGTGTTGACGTCCCTGTACCACTCAAGTCTTTTGTACAGATACACGGCAACTCCATGCTAACGACGCCGAACAACATAGTGGCACGATGCAGCCTCCTACGGCTTCTAATTTTTGGGATGGATGATTGATTCTGGTACGGTACGGTAGAAGCAACATCTTGCACTGTCTGAATGGACTTTTTAGTACGTTTTTGGAATCGTCGGCCTATAACGATATCCATATAATTGAATTTGGAAAGATCATTGAGTGAATCCTTGATTCTATACAAAACTTTAACACTGTAGAAGAAGTTGCGAATTATATTTGTATCGTATGATTAAAATCGCATATATTCATCTAACAATAGTCCTAGGTAGGTAGGTAGTAAGATCGAGGGCGTAAGTAAAGTTAAAAAACCTTGCTTACGCTCTCGATCTTAATACCGTCTATTTTAATTAAAGAATTTTTGTTTTTAATAAGCTGCATTTGATGATGCCTGGACCAAGGACTATATAATTAAGTTTCGCCCGGGTTCAATACCAGTGCATTTGACTTCGGCTAGTAAAAAATCTAGTTTGATACTATTATTAATTAAGCGTAGTTATTCTGCAAAGTTATATGGTTTAATGACAAGAAGATTTGTATGTTATCAGCGTATATGTGATATTTGCATGATATTACGTCTCCAGAGTATAAATTAAATAAAATAGGCCCGAGTATGTACCCTTGAGGGACCTCTCTATTAAAGAGCCTGCGCTGCGGCGGGATGACGTTTTGCCCCCATCTATAATGTCTACGATTTGGTGTCCTGAAGGTAACTTAAGCTAGTTATAGCGAACGATGAGACAGCGGCCTCTTCCAACCAATAAAATCTTAGCGTAGCTAGTAGTAGGTTGATGTTTGTGGCATCAAATGCGCGAGAAAAATCAAGCAATACAATAATTGTGACATTTCCATTATCTTGGGCTTGTAGTACAGCATCAAGCAACCTTAAACCTGATTGTAATATGAGTAATATATGATTTTTCTCTGAATATTCCACCGGTTGCTTACAAATTCTTCTATTATCTTGGATAAATCCCTATTATAAGACTTTTCGTTCCAATAACGGGAATCACAGTCTGTGATTGAGCATGCTTACCATTAGACTAGAGGCAGTCATATTATAATGATAGTAACAAGGTCGTCCTAGCCGGATTTCGACCATCGCGTTGGGCATCTCTGTACATACTAGCTAATTGAGCAGGGCATATAATAGTGAGCAAGGGTGTACTTAAACACAAATGTACTTCCTGTTGTCACATTCTCCTATTCCATTGGGACGGCTGTCTGACACAACCGGAGAAAAATTAGGCGCCGGAGCGACGGCTCAACATCCACGGCGTGGTGCCGACTTCGGACTATTACAAAAAATCTATATTACGGTTATATATTATATGTAGTATACCTACTCTACTACATATAATATGTACAATGGAACAATACACTCTATTGTCGCTGTTTCCAGTTCCCCGTCCCACGCGTTCGCCGTAAAAGCTTCGCCAAGCGTAAAGCAATAAACGCTTCAACATTGAAGTTTATTGAATTAGGCTCCACTCTAGTATTTTATGTCTGATATCAATTGTACTGCACCAGTTTCGATATCAACATCTATAAATATAAACCTATAACAAGAATAACTATATTTTTTGGATTTCATTCATAAAGGCACAATTTGTGGCCAAGGTATGAGGGGTGTAACGTGAGGACGAAACAAAAGTTTTTCACTTTTGTTTCGTCCCAGAGAACTACAACCGCGTGTCGAAGTTTTTTTCTAATAACAATTGTTATACTTAAGACGAAGCGTTTGTAGTTTTTCAACGATTTAATAGCGATTATGAAGTAGCGACACACTGTATTTTATATCGTTCGCATATTTCTGGTAAGTAATACAAAAGACAATATGCGGTAGTAGACTACCGCGTTTTGTCTTGTGCGTTAATGGTTTTGCTAAAAAAACTAGTCCGAAAACTAGACTATCCGACCTTGCCAAGCTGGCTATTTTGCTTTAAGTTAAAAAATAGTGTATTTTTTTTTAATCGGGCTTGGCCTACCACTCTATCCCACCACTGTAACTGACCCTTTGATATAATCGCTGGGAGGCCGAATAGTTAGAACTGTAATGGAACCCGCAACGAATTTAATCAAAAGAAAATAGGAGGAGTAGGAAATAATTCCAGTCTCCCTCCCCAATCAAAACGGGAGACAGTGCAAGATTACAATGACTTGTACAAGCCAAGAAAGGAAAGGACAGACAGGTGAGGCCCAACTGTTATGCACCACGTAAATAATAAGTCCTAGTACAAAGCGATTGCTAAATGGGTATTTAATTGTTATCATTTGAGATGTTGTTATGACTGAGCTAAAATTGTATTTGCCCAGTAAAGGTTGTGGCAAAAACGTTTGTAACCACGGAAGCTTCCCAAGCTATCCACGAGATTGCAATAGTAAATTACGCCGTTAACACCGTGGATACTATCTAACATCATGGTTCGCTCACTATGCCAAACACTACACTCCCAAATTATGTGATGTGCTGTTTTTTCGTATTCGTTAGCTTCTGTGGAGCAATCACAGAGCGGTGAAGCCACTAGTTTAAAGTCAAAAATTTAGCTTTTAAATTTGCCGTGGCCGGTAAGGAATTGTGCAACCCAGTGATCGATTACTAGCCAGTGTTTCGATAAGCGGTCGTGCACACACGTATAAAAATTATGTAAATGTCGTCCTCTATTTTGGACTATTCCATGGCGTCAGTCATTCGTTAACTAGGTTTTGAGTAGTGATTTCTTTTGGGCTAAGCAGCCTGTTTATCTTAAGTCTCTCTTTTGGTCTTATGAAATCTGGGTTGGAGAGATTCTTTGAGTGGTAATACATGGCTGTTATTAATTAAATGTTTGTCATTATTAATAGTGTATGTACGTATTTCTAACTGATTACTACTCGAAATGGTTATTAAAATTAGGTGGTATGGTATACATGGAATATATACTTCCCACCCGCCGACATACGTTGTTTAAAAATAGCTATTATATTAAAAATGCTATGAAATGCTAAAGGGTTGAAAATGCTACGAAATGCAGTGAATTTATGTACAACGATATAGTACAAGCATCGGTTATGCCCGTGATATTTTGAACATGGTCGAGATATACAGAAACAACAACTTATCTCGACATTACCTTTGGACAACATTGGACAACCTGATCATGTTATGTCTGTCTTGGTCTTCCTCGGTCTCGGTCGGTTAGGAACAGTTGACCAAGAGTTGCGTCACATATTTTTAGCAACGACCTCTTCTCGACCATGTTTACACTACTTTCATGCGCTTTCCGACATACCCAACTCTCACTTCCATACAGCAACATTGGGATTAGCACAAAATCATGCATCGCAAGACGGGACTGGCTTAAAACTGTGCTTTTAAGCAACTTCCCTGACGTTCCTTTCTTACTGGTCCCTGCATCGACATTAAGAAAATATATATGATACATTGAACATTTGGCGTCATCTTCAATTCAGTTGGATTATATATCAGCAACGTTTCGCAATTATTCACAATCATCGCCAGGATTTACGTTTGGACTAATTAACCGCGCTAATACACAGTGTGACAGACAAGACAAACATTAGCTCATACCGCAGACGTGTTGCCTCGGTGTCTCGCAAATATTTAACCCGTGATTAATGCTTTGGATCAAATTGAATATCTTGATTTTAGGTAGTTATAGTGATCGATATAATTATAAAATTAGGCCAAGTGTTTTGAGTGCAAATAAAAATAATAACCTAACCACAGAGGCTTAGGCGGGAGCGTAGCATCCGCCTAAGCCTTCGTACCTACTTGGGCATCTGTATTCGACAATCAACCCCCTTGTTGTCGTCATGCCATATAACTGGGCTAGTTTTAATGAATAACGTATAACGCCGAAAACTTTGTGGCAGAATTTCACTCAGCCGTTTTCAATTCGGCTAACCGTTGGCCCGTCACAAAACAAAACGGCCCTATTTTTGAATATAGCTAACAGTAAAGATATACGGCGCTTTAGACAATCTGTCGGATTCGCAATCTCTGTTTTATGGTTGTTAAGAATTCTATGTGTATGTGTAAAGAGTTTCTGTAATAACACCGCATAATTGATTTTAAATTGCAAAAAATATTACTCGAACAACTTCGCTAAGAGACTAATATCAGTTAGTAATGCGTAGTTGAAAGTCCTTTGGACGTGGCCGAAGTGTAAAAGAAACTTCCACGGAACTTCCGATCACAGGCGATAGAATATTGGAACAATAAACATTTTACTTTACTGTGGAAAACCTTTCGAATCACAAGTGAATCGTGTTTCATTATGAATTATTTTTGAATTTACAGTAATTTTATTCTGTTTGGTGATTTAAGATGAAGTTGCATATACAATTAATTAATAGGAGCATTAATTTTTACAAATTAGTGTGGCTTGTGAGTGGCCCATTGGAGAGGAGGAGGAGGAGGTAAAGAATGGCAACAAACAAACATGATTTAATTTTGAGGATGTCTATGCCAGTCGAGAGACTCTCAAGTGTATTATGATACACTTGAACTAAATGCAGACGTAGGGAATAGAAATGGCCTTAAAAAGTTTCAACATTTGTGCAAACACTGCTTTACCTACTCACAATTATTATTAACGGCAAAAGTGGACTAAGGTTCGTTTAATATGCTAGAAAGTTACATTGTGTACCGGGACGAATGAAACGTCGTTCCATAAATCCAGTTATTAGTTATCTATGTATATACTTATTGACTTATCATTCGTCTGGGCGTTCATTTAAATTAGCGTTACCAGGCGTCTGTAGCCAGCCGGACATAATTGTGCTATTCGAATAAGTATCCGGGCACATTTAACGTACCTAAATAATAATAGAAATGTATTACATAACTTGAAGCAATTCACCAAAAAACCGACACACTTTACTGGGGAGAGCGAAACGCTACTCGACCTTGTTTGCTCTAACGCGAACCTGAAACATGTGTGGGTTGATTTTCTGATTTAAGTCATCACTCACTGCTAACTTTAATGTTGACGTTTTGAAAGGAGACAAAGTAATGAAAACAATTGTTTCAAGAGATGTAAGAGGCATGGATATAAGTGAAATAATCGAGACAACGGTAACAATCGATTGAAAGTTTATGGCCCAGATCCCAGACGTGAGCAATATGGTTTCAGTTTCTAACTCAAAGTTACAAGTCACTATGGTTGTTCAATATTCTAGCTCCAACGTAAGTTATAATGATAAAACAGCATCATTATAATTGGATTACTTGATTATAACATAAGACTTATGATGCAGGAACGAGATAATGCATATAAGCGATCGCGTAGATCAAAAAGATAGTGCAAAAAAAGAATATGATGAGGATGTGAAACGTCAAGTATCTAGTAGTACTATAGCTCGAGAACTTTACAAGTAGTTTATTTCAGGACTCACATTCTATCCAACACTCATAATCCAAGCTTGCTCAGGAAACATCTAGAAGATAATATTTATTTTAAAAGAAATCGTGATCAAAATTTGCAAAGACATCTAAGAGATCTTGATAACATAAACAGATTGTTCCTTGTTGAGTGGCCTTTAGCTCTAGTCATCTAGTCTTTAGTCTAGTCTCAGGTCGGGGACTAGAAAAAGGTAAAAGTTGCAGAAGATTAGAAGATTCTATATGCTCGTGAATTAATTTGTATAAGTACATAAGATCTGAGCATTTACGTCTAGACTGTAAAAATGACATGTGATAATGTTAAAAGATAGAGTAAGACATTTATTATTATTTTATACTAGATGGTATATAAAGTGCTTTTGGGCCCTTTCAATACTATCTATGTGTAACCGATAACTGGGTCTCCACACTTGGCTACAACACGCTAGTATTCCTCTGACAATTGAATTATATACAATTTAAGTTAATTCAGAGCTCTTAAAAGTTTTTACGTGACGACCTGATAATTTAAACGTAGTAGCGATGTCATAATTTATATGGTCACGAAAAGATAATGTTTTATCAAAAAGTACTCCAAGATCCTTAACAATAGAAACTTCTATAAGTATTATTTTACCAATTTTATACGTAGCTTTGTATGTTCTTTTCTTCCGCGTGAATGCAACATGATAACATTTATCAGTTTTTAATGTCGTAGCGTTGGATACACACTAATTGCTCATATTATTTATGTCATTTTGTAACATTGTAATATTATTGTGCTTGTATGGTCTTATAAATCTCCATGTCATCGGCATACATTTTGTATTTACTATGGGCAATATGTGTCATTTATAAAAATATTAAAATAGACTTGGCCTAAATGACAACTCTGTGCTATTCCAGATGGAACATCAAATTCATAAGATAGGTGTCCCTTCAAAATTAATAGCTGGGAACGTTTTTTATGTGAGACTCATACCAACGTAGCAGTAAACCATGGATTCCCATAGCGGTAAGTGTATATAATAGTAAGTCGTGATTGGCCAAATCAAACGACTTTCTAAAGTCCGTGTATTTGGCGTCGATCTCTTGATTAGAGTCCAGACCAAAGGGAAAATCTGATATAAATTCAAATAAATTTGATGTAGTAAACCAGAAGACACAAGACTGGTTGTTTGGGGGACAAACAAACAGTCTGTACGTTAAAAACATCAAAAAACTTTAACAACTTTAAAGCGTTTCACTTCATGAAGTCTTTCACGCAATCCATGTGATTTCTTGTTGTAACACATTTAATACCTTACAACAGATCTACATTACAGACGTAAGCCTTTGTCACTAAAATGATAATACTTCAAAAATTCACATTTAAGAACGCAGCCTAACGTAATATATATTGAGCATATAAATGTTAAGTGAGTGACGGAAGTCTCAAGGTGAAAGTTATCTATGAGATAAAGTTAATGGCCCACAAACCTTAGCACGGCTCCAGCTTCCTTCCGAACCTATCTCGTATTGATACGGGACTGTGACTTGGTTGTTTATACTCAAACGTATACGTTGCAGATATGTACTATCACAAAATAACAAAGTAATTCTTTTTAATACAATATGGGGCAAACGAGAAATCTGAGCCTTTTTACGAATATTGACGCCCATGAACAGCCTCATAATTATTATGCCGATGCGCTGCCCTCCTTACCCCTCCCCCCAATGGGCCACAAGCCCAAGTAGCACAGACCGCACGAAACGCGACACTGAAGATGTCATATTACGGCGGTTATTATGTGAGTGAGATGTACCTCCCCAGTCATGACACCCCAATTGCATAGGGGGATGTAGTGTCATGCGCTATGCATGGCACTACCTTCTCCTATACAGCATGGTACTACCTCGTCTTAGATAAGAGAAATCTAGATGCCACATGTCACGAATCTTACATACCTGCCTTGCCTCCCCCACTTTCATAACGGCGTGTTTGTATGAAGAGATCATACAAACACGCCGGTTGCGATGACTCCGAACACCACCTTCGGACAGCGCCAGACCATATTGATCGTGGTATGTTAGTCTGGGTTTTCCCTGTTACCTACATCTTTCCACATTCGCATTGTATATCTGTTTATACATAATACACAGAAGACAAACTATCAATATAGCAACTGTTACTGCCAGATTTATCGTTTCGATTCTCGAGCCTCCTGACGACGTGTCCCTTTTTATTTACTTTTATTTCAATGTACGAAAAGAAAAGTACATTTCTTTCTTGATGGAATTCCCTTGTATTTTTGTCGCTACAGCACCGTGTTGTTGCATTCTGATGTGAATTCTTTTCTTCTAAATGAAATATAATAACTTCATGTTTTGTCGCCATTCCTATTCTTAGGCCAAAAATGTATGTACTTCCCTTTATCGCTAGTAATAACAAAAGTTTAAATGTAAAAGCTTTTAATATTTCACTTTAATTTTAATGTGGATTTTAATAATTACGTGCGTTTTGTATCAGTTGGTACTTACCACACGTGAATGCTGATACTGAATGAGCGATTACTATGATCAATTCTTGGAAATATGGTAATGGAATCAAGAACTAAGTATTTAAGAATAATTTATGGACGATTCAGAAGTGATAGACATTGTTCAGGAAAGGACCCAAATATAAACGATATTACGTACCTACCTCTATCCATGGGCCATAGCCAAAAATATAAGAAAATCGGTCACATCCAGACACACGGCTTTTGGGTACTTTGTATTATATATAAGACTAGCAATCCGTTCTGGCTTTGCACGGATGTTTAACAAAATATTGCAAAAAATTATTGGAAAACAAATATAAAAATTATAAATTCGAATTTCGATCTCGTTACGTTACAATGACAGCAAATAAAATTTGTGACCGAACAACATCTGTCGGGACAGCTAGTTGTCAATTATGCAGCTATATAATGATTTATTTTTATATTACTATTCATTTGCTTCAGCTGTTCAATGTACAATTTTAGTGAACAGAATGTTAAAGCATGTATCTAGAACTACATTCTCGTATAATTTCTACGAGAAGGGAAAACAATTTTTCCCACGACAACAATACACGAGAGGTACCCGATAATTGGTACGTGTATTGTTCATCCTGTAAAAACACTAGAGCCTCCATTGTTCCCGTCGTCACTGAACGTTGAATGATATTACAAATCCTACGAACAATTCCAATATTCAAAACTCCAGTCGTTTCAAAAATATGCACTTCACGCCTATTATCCTCGAAGAGGTAGGCAAAGGTGTGCTAGTACATCCACAACTTGTAAGTCATATATTATATATACTGGATATATACGTAGCCGATGGCCTATAATGCGAGTGTCCATGGGCGTCCGTAGTCATATTATATATAGCGCGTAAACATATTTCGCGAGAAAATAGACAAACTGTGTTATTGTATTCGTTTCTTAGTCTTAGATGTACCAATGAGGTCGACTATCGCTCCAGTGAACGTAACGAGATGAAAATTGTATTCCATAGCAGCGAACACAAAACAAATTTGATATGCGAGTTATATGATTGAAAGGATCAAGCGAAAATTGAATGGAAATACGATCATTGATTGATAGAGGCTACATACAATGCTTTATGTTTTTCTTTTTTACATAATATTTCAGCTAAGCAAACTAAGCTTTCCGTATACATAATTTTATTCGAATGCGCTGTATTGACGTTATATTTCAGGTCTCAAAGACGATGCAGACTTTAGTGTTCGACGTGAATTTCAGCTTGATCCGTCCATGTGTGTCCGAGAAAAAGGTCTTGCCAGACGTACATACAGACGGACAGGCGGTCAACAAAATGATCTATTAAGGGATCTGTTTTTTCTTTCCAGGTATAGAACTCTAAAAAGACTAATGCATGAACAGAAAATGTTCAATACTTCACGAGGTGTTGAACACGTTGTGAAATAAAATTAATTTATGACGAAACATAAGTATTACGCCGTCCTTGCATAGTGTTGGCTAGTGCCTCTATATATATAGAAACGAGTTTACTGTACACGATATAGTCTAGGTTCGATTACCCGTTAGTTAAAAAAAAAAGCTAAAAAAAAGCTGCTTGTCTAAACTTGTCCAATTAGTGACGTACATATTTTGCGTGGATACATCACCCAGGTAGCAACACACATTCTCTGTCTTAATTTCTACACTATATTATATATATAGTCTGATATTCTACATTAATTACTGCGGTTGTCCGCTTTTTTGCTTTTCTGCAAGAGCTAGCTGAATATCTACAACTTAGGTTATTACATCTTGTATACACTTTATGGTACAATTGTCACCGTGATTTACTTTTACTTCACTCATTATTATTTTTATATAGATCAACATACTTCCATTTTGTTCAGTACATATCCATAGGTTTTAATTTACTTATGCCCCATCATCTAATACTTTATAGTAATAGAATAGGTATTAATATACTTATGAAGGTTATGTATATCATGCTGTACTGCATAGAAATTTAGCCGACAAGACTGGGAGACGCCGCAAGTGACATATTTGTGATTACGTTTCGTGAATTTTTTGTCGCTTAGTAGAGGGGAGAGAACAGAAAAATGGCGACCTATGTTATGTGTTATATGGATGTCTATAGACATTGATAGTCATAAAAAAATCCCTGACATATCATTCATTATCTTATACTATATCAAAAATAATACAGTTATTTTCCTGAAAAACCTGAAAGTTTTTAAAGTTCGCTGAAAAAATATCTTTCATTACATTGAAAAAGGTTAAAAAATTAAGTTTGCATACTACATACATAATCAAGAAATGTAATGGATATTATAATATTTAGAATTTTTGTAAACAATATAAAGATTGTTGTACAATCTTGTTCTAACCTGACATTTTCAGATGGTAACCTAACATTCATGTTAGGTTATCAAAATATTACTGTAAAAAAATTGAAAGCAAAATATAATAATTAAATCTTCGATAGTTTTCATATCCTTGATATTTAGATTGGATTTTTGAGGCGGCTGTTGTATAAGACTGAAATGATTTTTTAAATAAATATTACAAAATGAAGGATGTGATCGCGACTTTTCATAGGATTGTTAGAAAGTCTTTTTGTAGAACGTACCTGGACTGAAATAATTGTAAATGTAAGAAAATTATAATTAATAAATACACATTTCGTAGTGATGGCTATGATGACTGATACAATGAGAATATCTCACGTAATCCGGGTATGACGTGACGTTTTATATACCGTACGTCTGTATGAAACGCATGAAATGCGACAGCTTAGCTGTAGATTGGCAGCTCTATCAATTTGTCTAATTAGTCTATGGTATCATGTATGCTGGTCTGACATAATTAGCGTCATAACGGGTCTTACAGTGTCCCGACACCAATAGGTCACTCACAAACCGCACGAGGCACGGTACTGAAGATATCACTTTACGTCTGTATCATGTGAGCGAGGGGTATCTCCCAGGTCGTGCCAGCCTAATTCCGCATGCATGCAATGCAGCCATACAGCATGACGCTACAATTTTTATAAGAAAACATGAAATAAGTACCTCGGTGCTGCTATGTACAGAACTATAGAAGAACAGATTGTTTATTTATTTTATTTTATTATAATTGGAAAACCTACAGTGCTTAAAGTAACAAATTTATAAACTACGGAGATTACAAGACACCGATTACATGTTTTCACATTTTGAAACTAGATTGCTTGTTCTTTTTTTTCATATTATACAAAAGCAAATATACGCGTGGTTTAGTTAGGAAAAGAGTTTTACATGACGTATTTAACAAAATTAGTAGTAATATTAGATCAGAAACAAAATTAACAAAAGTAAAAACAATGAAACAAAAATGAAAAAAAAAAAACAATTAGGAAACAGCAACAAACCAATTCTTAGACAGTGTGTTTCCAAATGCAAGAGGAGATGAATGAAAAAAGATCCAGGTCGAGAGATTCGTCAAGGTCGTTCAATGATTTAGCCGATCTTATAAAAAACGAATTTTGTCTATAATTTGTTAAGCTGCAAGGAACATGCAGAATATATGCTAGTTTTCTCCTAGATCGTGTTGGAATCTTTAGTTTAATCTTTGACAAAAGATATGAGTCGATTAAATATTTTACAATTTTGACCAACAATACTATATCAGCTATCTTACGTCTTCCTATTGGTGCAGCTTGTGGTATCTCTTACATCTTAGGCTATAGCTAGTGTCAAATGTTTTAAATTGAAATTATATAAACTTACTATTGATATAAATTTCATATTTCTGGTTCTAAATTTGAGAATTTATACTTTTCAGCAAGAGCGCATAACAAATCCTAAGATGTTTTAAGTTTTCCCCGTAGTATATGCAATGTGCTTTTCATACGTCAACATTAAGTACTAATTTATTAAATTGGCAGTATTGTTCAAACCTCTGAAGATCGTCTTGTAGACGACAACAATCCTCAATTTTCTTGATGTTTTGAAATATCTTAATATCGTCGGCATACAAAAGTAAATTTAAGTATTGTAAACAAGAATTAATATCGTTAATGAAAAGGCTGAACAGCAAGGGGCCCATTAGGGATCCCTGGGGAACTCTGGAGGGGAATAAATTCCAATGAGATGTATAACTGCATCTGAGAACTACAGCTTAGGATCGATTTTTAATGTAAGAGGTAAACCATCTGAATAGATTTGCGTGGATACCTGAACGAAGTAGCTTCTATAAAAGTAAAACGTGGTCTATCCTATCAAAAGCTTTGCTGTAATCTGTGAATACACAGTAGAATTGTCCACCATAATCCATACAAAATGTAGCATAGTCCAAGAATGTTAATAGATTTGAAGTAGTAGAGCGCTTCTTTATAAAACCATGTTCTCAGCAAAAAGACAAAGTTCTGAAATTGGCTGGTAGTTTTTTACATCACTTCTGTTACCACTCCTAAAGATAGTTGTTATAAAAGCAGATTTACAGATCCCTGACACAAGGCCTTCGTTTAAAGACCGGTTGAACAAGATTGACAGAGGCTTTGTCAGGATATTTGTGCATTTCACGATAAACATATACGGAATACGATCGGGACCTGCTCCCTTAGAAAGCTCAAGTAATCTGAGTGATCTATTTATGAATTCCAATGTTATTTGTATCTTGCTTAATGTCGTAGCAGTAGATGATGACGATGATGATGGCTCTTCAGTACTTGAAAGATTAATGTTATTGTTATCAGAATCAAAGAGAAAATTTGATTGAAAATATGTTGAGAACAAGTTGCCTATATTTTCTCCACTGGAGAAATATTGCCCTTGATATGCCATGGAAGAGGGTACGATATTGGAATGTCTTTTGTTTGATTTTACAAAAGACCAAAAGAATTTTGGACAAGTAGTAATAATATTTTCACATTTGTCAATATAGTTTTCAAAACATTAGACCTCTAATTTCTAAAGATAAATGTATTAAAATCATCCATATTATTATAAACATGCCATTTTCTTGTTAGCTTATGCCTTTCTTTAAGAACCTTTATTAAGGTTGTGGTATACCATGGAGGATATGTTGACGATGAAGTCAATTTGTAAGGAATACATAATGTAAACATTAATCAATAGCTTTATCTAAGGGGACTCTTAAAAGGTACTGATCCCAATTCACTCCGTCCATGTACGAAGATATGCTGTCGTAGTCACCACGTTCATAAAAATACTTTTGCCGCGAGTTTGATTTTATTTGATCGGGATTATCAATACAAAATTGAATATTGAGCGATTTGTGATTCGAATCTTCGTGCACCAAGGGATCACCACTGGACTTACAGTCAAGCACGTGTTGCTAAAAACAAGGTCCAAGACCTTATTATTTACTTTAGAGCAGTAATTAAATTGTGAGAGGTCACATTCGGCTAATGTGTTAAGAGAATACGTTTGCGTTTCGCTAATCGAACCCGAAAAGAATATGTAGTAGTTACTGCCTTGTTTAAAATGAATGTTTCCAAGATTGAAATCGCCCATTATAACGACGTGGTCATTCGGGCAACAGTTCATTGTATCGGATAGGCCGTGTGTGAAATTAAACAATTGTGTATTAAAGGAATTCCCGTGCTTTTCATTATAGAGGTAGATGGTACAAACGTGTATTTTAGTTTTCTCTTACAATAACAGTAACCAATATGTCTTCAGCAGTTGAGGACTACTCCAGTTGATGGACCGCTGACAGTTCTTGACGCACTGCTAGAGGTACTCCTCCCCCGTACCTCTCTTGCGTAGCTGTATATCTATCGACAAACAACTCATAACTATCGATTCCGTCTAACAGGCAGGTCTCGGTAAGTGAAACAATGTCGTACTCATTTAGGAGAATATTTCTTTTAAATAAATGAGCCTTCGTACGTAGTCCCCGTGTATTTTGGTAATACATGTTAAGAGTGTTTGCAGCCATTATTTACAAATAACTCGTATCTAACCCGAATCAATAACAATTTAATACGTTGATACTTAGAAATAATAGGCATTAATCATGTACTTTCCTCATGCTGTAATATTTATTTATCGGCCAAGAAAGTAAATATTTACGTACGTTTAAGTGGTATAATAATTTAAGAAAATCACAAAAGATAAAAATTTTAATATAAAATGAAGGTAAGTTTAAAATTGAACCGAATAACGAAATAAGCCACACAAATGGCAATTTTACGTTTGCGACCTTAGCAAGCGAAACTAAACTCAAACTTATTATAGTGCACGGCATTTTATGCGGTGCGGATACGTTGAAGTGTGCATATAAGTGTGACAATTGACTGGCTGCTAAAAGACTTACTTGCGTGTACTGGATCATCCCCCAAAATGCATTCCGGTTACACAAATTTAAACAAAATTCTGCATGCGCTTCCCAACCTGTAAAAAATAAATTACAAAAGTGATGCGCCGTAAACGTATTAAAGTCCATTGTACTAAGCATGACTTGCTTTTTGTCAGTTTCTATCAAGTCTTTCTCGTTTTTTATAAGACACATTGTTGAAGCATTATTCTTCCTCGTTATTATTTTACCATAATTCACCCATGTGTATTGGAAATTTTTCTCCTTCGCCAATGCTCTGGATTTACTTAGTGGTATTTTGTTATGTTTCGTTTGATGGTCGTTTACTACGTTATAATATCGTTTTCGTTAAAACCCAGTATTGACAGGTTGAGTTGCTGTTTACACCTACGTGACAATGCTATCAATTCCTCTTTAACATAGCGGTTATGGAACGACACAATTATAGGGTTTTCAACATTCGGCACGCGAGTCGGAATCCGCGCTGTATAATTAATGCACTCTTTATTAATGGAAAAATTACAAGCCATGCCGATTCAAATAAGTTTTCTTTATTCTTCTGAGGTATTCCTTTGATTTGGGCATTATTGGCTCTTCCCCACTGCTCCCGTTTCACTTTTTCCACTTTGTTTAAGTACGTAAAGTATTCATGTCTTGCACCTTGCCGGAGATATCACTGATAGGACTATGTGCCAGTCTAAACATATACATTTCAAAACATATCTGTTCTCACCTCAGCGCAGCCTTGCTTCATTGCAGTGTAATTGGACAGGCGGTGTATGACCGGTTTAAAACGTCTTTCCGCGGAAACATAAGTATTTATAATAATAATAATAATAATAAAAATAATAATAATATAAATAATAATAATAACCTCGGACTTATCGCACCATGTTAGCCCGCCCTGTGGCATCTACTCTTGTAATGTATACAGCAGCATAACCTCGTGATTTTACCCGAGTTGCTCTGGTCCTTCTGGCCGCAGAGTCATAGTATAGAGCCTGTGCACCTCCTCGATAAAGGGGCTATAAAATATTTTTTGAATTCGGGTCAGTAGTTCCCGAGATTGGCGCCTTCAAAGAAGCAAACAAATAAACTGTTCAGTATTATATTATCAGTATAGACTGGCAGCGCCCACGTAATGTGGTAAAATATCATTTTATAAATTTCAAATAGGAGAAATATTTCACCCTCAAGGGATTGAATTTATAAGAACCCTTCTTAGTGCTCACTGAGGACCACTAAGAAAGGGCCTTTGAAGTTCATGAAAGCGACCTCTGTAACAAATTCTAAGCAACAGGATGTATTGTGTGGATAGGATGTACCTAGGAAAGGTATAAAGGATTGGGCTGTCTTTCAAACAGTCAAGCAGTCACTCAGTAACTGATGAGTTTTATGTAAGTATAGGTATAGTCGTATCATATTTTCTGAGTGATACCTAGGACCTTAAGCAATTTCAACACTTTTCTCATAAACAAATCGTTTCAACAATATTTATGAGCATGTTGAATAGGTTCCAATTTTAATGCGCTTTTCGGCGTACTCAAATTAAATCGCGTTTCACTTGCTTTCAACTTCAACCTCCGTTAAATTAATTCATATTATAATTCTTAATTTGCATGTTATCACCACTTGGCGCCGTTTTATACTATTTCTACTATAAATTATTTTACTATTTTTTTTTTACAACTCGTCCTAAAAATTAGAAGGCATATAATATTTTATTCAAATTTTTGAAGTGCAAACTTTAATAGAGGTGTTGGGACAGGGAAAAATATTATAAACGCCAGCACCCCGTAGAAGAGACTAGAAGACGTTTATTGAAGATAATAATTTAACTGCTTCGAGTTAGCGTACCTCCCTTTTCCTGTATTACGCAATGTAGTATTATAAGGTAGTTTTATGTAATCACTTCAATCCGCAGTCCCTATAACTCTATGTTTTTGCTGCAAAACTTTATTGTGCGCGCTTCACTGGGGAGTAAGATAGCAAATTCGTGACTACAGACGAAAGACGTCGCCTCAATGCGGATGTTTTTGGGTATGGATAACAGATGGTGCCGACTGCTTAAATTTTCTTATAATATTTATTTTATAAAGCAACAAAATTTTGCAAATCTGGTTATTTTAAAAATGATATTTATTTTTTCCAGGTAAGTTGATGGTGCTTGATGGCTGATGTAACATTACCGACCCGACCGTTGCCGATTACGAGCCGTGTGCTGCGAAAGCTGACCACAGGACGACGAGTATGTGACTTGGAATTCTCATATCTCTACAACTTTAAAAGATAGTAAGTAATAAATAGAAGGTAGGGTTTGGTACGGTATTAATGTTATATTCGAATCGTATTTAACTACCTCGATAATTTTGCGAAGATGGCTTACTAATGGTCCGTAACTTTCTTTTATAGACAATTTTCTATGTCGCGTATCGTGCAGTTTTTGAGTCGCCGGTGGCCCATTTGAGGGGAGGACGTAAAGAGGGCAACGCAATGGCATCGTTATTATGGGTGTTGGTAGTTGTAAAAAGGCACCGATATCATGTTTGAACCCATATACTATAAAAGAACTGTCTTCATCATCATCATTATTGTCGGCCCTTGTCGGTCCAC
Organism: Eumaeus atala; assembly: GCA_017140195.1. NCBI lineage: Eukaryota > Metazoa > Arthropoda > Insecta > Lepidoptera > Lycaenidae > Eumaeus > Eumaeus atala. Next base: position 548,284 of record JAFELO010000030.1, on the reverse strand, counting down.
TGCTGGACTTGGGCCTCTTTCAATGAACGCCAAGACGACCGATCTCCTGCTACTCGCATCCATCCCGGAACTCGGCGTCTGACCTGGTGAACGGTCGACCAACACTTCGTTCTCTTAAACGCGGCCTCTCTCCTCTACTCCTCGGTCTCTACTCCTTACCTTAGTGGCCCATCTGCCATCTGATCTTCTGAGTGTGTGACCAGCCCATTGCCGCTTCAGTGAGCTTATTCCTAACGTGATGTCCGAAAATTAAGTTCTCTGCCTTATGGCACGTAAAATCTTTTCACATATCAGCCCATAATGTCTTGTAAATATTCTACTGAGCCTTCATGGCGCTTACACCTCATTGTGCCAAATTTATTGTATATTATTTTTAGTGGCATTATAGTTAAGGCACAGAGTGTACAGTACGAAGGATGATAGCAAGCAACAGGCGTCCTAATATAAGCCACAGCGCTGGAGATGCAGCCTCGCGCCGACAACTCGCTGACAAATGACCCGCGGTCTTGAGGATGGCGCACCCCAGACCAGCTACTGCACGAAGATCGTCTTTCCACCTGGTGAATAGTCGATCAACCCTTCGTTTTCTTAAACGCGGCCTCCACTCCAGAACCCCAGAGGTCTATATCTGCCATCTGATCTTCTGAGTGTGTGACCAGCCCATTGCCTCTTCAGCGAGCTTATTGTGAAAAAAAAAACTGGAAAAGGAAACTAAGAACTGTGTAACTTTAACATAGCACATAGCTGGGCTTGTGCAGCTTACATTAGTCTAGAGATATATCGCACTCTCCTTTTACCGCACGTGACATTGCAAACTTTATTACCCGTTGCGACTGCAATATATACTTCTGAGTTAGTTTTTAGCACGTAGTAGTTTAATTGAACAGAGGAGGGCCTTTCATTGTGTTACCTCTAAGGGCTTACGTACCCTGACCCCCGACTCCTGACTCACGGCCCCTGACTCGCAACCCCTGACCCGTCTCAAACAACTTAGGAAACTTTCGAGTCCCCATATGAGTCAAGGTACAATTATGAAGCAGCCTCCCGCGGAGATAGCATCCAGCTCATAATAATTACGGTACACTACCTTGTGAAGTTTTAATGGTTACAACGTAAGAGCTTTTTGTCGTAAATACGTTTATTGTCTGTTTACGTTTGGAGTTCTTATAATATATTTAATTATCTTAATAAAAAGTACAATAATATAATCATTATTTCTAAGAATCTACTTAAACTACATTTATGTTGTTTAAGTAATAATTTTTGTGTTTTATTTTAAATTATAAAATGAGAGACTGCAGAGTGTTTGTAAGCTTTAGATGAACAGATATGCACCGGATGTACAAGATGGACCGTACGGTTAGCGATAGATAATAGTTTGAAGAAAATATTGTACGAGGCAAGAAAGCGTGTGAATATTTTAGTCTATTTTATAGGACGGAATATAAGCAGATGTGAATGTGGAACAAACGGGTAAGATTCAGGTAGGATATAAGTATAGATTTTATGAGAGTCTGGGACAGTCTGAGCCAATACTTCGAATAGTATGTGTCACATTCGTTGGTAAGCAACGTATGAGTAACATGGTGTTTAGTGAATACACATATATTTATGAATCTCTGCTCTGTGGTTACTTTATCTAGAACAAAACCAACATCCTTGGACCTACTAAACAGTATCGCCTCACTAATATGAATAATACATATAATACTTACTTTAAACTCAAAACGCAGATCTGTCACAGCAAGTTTACTAACTTTTAAAAACGAGCAAGAACATATTTTCTTGCAAACTTGTAACTAGTTGTAGTTAGTCCCTCAATTCTTTTCATGTTACAAGAACACCTTTAAAACGTTCGCACTGAATTTACTGTTCACTTAATAACCTTTTATTCAATTGACTTTGTGCTTATTTAGCCTTATGGAGCCCGTTACGAGAAAAAGTTCACTGAGCTAAAAGCTCGTTAGCGAATTTAAAGGCATTGTATTTTTAATTAAATATATACATCAAGTTTCAAGTTTTGTGAATTGTTTGTTAGGACTTTTCAAATATTAATAAGAGGTAGTGCCATGATGTATTGCAGCGGAATCGAGTAGGCGAGGCGGTACCCATGAAACACATGACACCTCCGTAAAGTGATGGCTATGCTGTTTCAAACGGTGTATGGGTTGCCAGTGGTCTTATTTAGAAGGAGAAAGAAATGAGAACAACTCATCTGCATTACAACATTAGAGTACATGTCCATTGGCCTCGAAGGTTACTGATTTCTCGTTTGGCCCCCTATACTATAAAATTACTCAATCTGTTAGGGCAACTTGTTTATTGTATTTTTTACATACTCGCAATACTCGTAAAATAGCATAAGTTGGAAATTTGTAGTCTTTTTGTAACCACTTCCTAGTGCTAAATCATCCATAGTCCGAAGCATTTTCATTAATTACCTGACCGAAAAGTCGACATTTTTATAATACAAGTGGGCAAGCATTCGGTTTATTATTACTACCGACTCCCGAAGTCTTCCACATTATTGTAATGCAAACGTGTTGCCCTGCACTTGGAGAGAAATCCCCCTCCCCCTCTAATGGGCTAATTGATACTCACAGACCCCACGAAACGTTACCGAAAAGCTATGGCGCTATTGCAGCGAGAGGCCTTGCTTTCACAATTCGGATACAGCGTAGCAATTGCACTATCTTTTACTAAATCTATTTGCAGTAATAAAAATCACGAAATGTTATTCGTAAGTGTCAACCGCTTGACAGTGTTTGGTACGATATAAAAACATTTTAGTTTACACTCAAGTTGGTAGACAAAAGAGGAATATCCACTAAATTACACGCCGTTCAGCTTTACAGCGATGGTTGTTAAATATGATAGAAATTGAACGTAAATTTATATTTTGCTGGTTTTAAAACCCGGATAAAAAGTTCTATTGTATTTGCGAAGCTGATTGTCGGAAGGCATTGTTTTAACTACCATAAAATCCAGCAAGTACCTACTTGGAACATTAAATGGACATTTTTTGTTCGCCTTATAAGCGTTGGAATTAACAAACGGTCAAACCCCTCATAATGTTACTTTTACTATGATTGGAATAAGTGTTCTTTTTTATATCTTTTCTGTGAATTGGATTAATCCGATGGTCGTAAAAACGCACCTCATGTCTGGCGATTTCGATAGATTTGGTTGGAGACATTTATTTGAATTCTTATGGCATACCAATGGAAACCAGTATAAGCGTATCTCTTAAGTGTAAATTAAATAGTTAATTAATGTGCCTTAATGCAATTCTTCAAGTGTCGGTATTATAACAAGACTGGTTTACGCACTAGTAAATAAATCTGTGCTATTCCATGGTAACACTCGCGCTAAAATTATCCCAACATGATCACTCGCTTTTTATTTTATGTAATCCAATGTAAATATATGATAGTAATTTATACATAGATTTTGCATGAAATAGTTAAGAATATAAATAGGCTAGTATATGGTTATGACACACACTTTTTTTACATAGCCTTTATGGTACGTAAAAAAAATGTTTGCCCGGCTTGGTATGGTAGGGCCGCGTGAATTCTTTAGGTACTAAATTTATTCGAACCTTCTCAAAGTAGGTATTCTATGAATAATTAACTAGTTTACTAAGTAAGTAGTTAGTTAACTAAGTAACTACTAGACCACAACTGCCTTGTGGTCTTGGTGGTTAGCATGTTTATTCACAGACGTGAGGGCCCGGGTTCTAAAAGCGGGTCGGACTGAATAAAAAGTTCGGAGTCAGGAATAGTTTGCGGTCTTGGTGGTAAGCATATACAGCAACAAACGACCGGGGGAGCGGGTTCAAATTCCGGGTCGGACAGTACAAAAAGTTCGGAGTAAAGAATAGTTGGCGGTGTTACACCGTCGAAGAAACGGTTAAGCCAGTTCTGTGGATGTTTTCCCTGACTGAACCATCGGAATTGAAGAATGAGGGAAAAGAGAGCGCTTGTGTTTGTGTAAATACTTGTATATCACGATATGTCTTACGCAGATCGCTCCTCTTAATAGAGATGTCTCGTAGTTCTTGTAGACGAAATTCGGCTAGGATGATATTGTTATTAAGTTTATTAAGCAGCTCTTTCATCGATAGTCTATGCTCAATGAATGACCTTAGACAAACTCCTGACAATACTGTTTTGTTGCTTGTATTCTTGGCGGGAATCTCAAGAAAAAAAAAAATGAAATACCCGGTATATAGTCATTATTTAGCTCAGCTAAGCCTCGAGTTGCCATTACTGAATTACTGTGAAGTTTGATTAAAATAAGATAATATCTGTGGCGCTCAAATAAAACTTTATTTTAGATTTGTTTTTTGTATGCCAAACCAAATTTACAAATGCCCGTGCAGTTTTCTATGCAATGGTTTAATTATTATCATATGAGTTAAGTTGAACGTTGTGACTATGAGCTTACTGTAGGGAATGTTTAATTCTTCGATACGTGGGCCATGTGGACCCGCACTTTTGCGCCGTGCACTCGTTAGGCTCGTAGCACATGGTGCCAAAAATCCCCTCAAACTTCACAAGCCAACTCCGCAGCCTTCGGTTAGACGTCTGGATTTGTTTCCCGTCAGCGACGATACCTCTGGAGGAGAGCTATCCCACATCACGGAACGACATATATCTCAGGTAATAGGAAGTCATTTAAGTAACATATATATCGCGAAATATAAAGTCAGCTAACGAGAATATATATTATCGTGTTATAGAAAATCTGCTAACGAGCACATATATTGTATAGTGGAAAGTTTGCTAATAAAGATCTCCGCCGCCAATAATGATATTATCTGACCACACAAGCCCTATTGAGCTTAATCCCCCCACTTTGAGGACACTATTATAAGAATATTGGATGTTTATGATTGTTGGTGGTCGCAGGAGGAGAAAATAGGCATATTTATCTTGTAAAGAATAACCAGCTCTTAGGAATTATATAGATAGCTTATATCACATACAATAACTTTTGGATTTTTTTTACATTATTTTCCATACAAAAAATTATATTCATTTTATATTCCACTTGAATATAACTAAGTCTTTGCAGTGAGCCAAGTTGAAAGTCAGGTAGCGTCAGGAGATGTAAAGCAGGGAAGTATTACCGTTCCACCTTTTCCAGTGAATGGGCCACCATAAACTTACACATAAAATGCAGCAGCATGGGAATCACTTTGTAGGATCGTAGAAGTTGATATTTTACCTTTCAGGCTACAGCAGGGAACATAGAAATCTACACGAGTACATAAATATAAATGTCTAATAAACATACATAGATATGTATAATACATACATATGTATAATAAACATACACACGCGATCGAAAGACAAGAGATTAAGAAGAAATCAAAAAGAACTGACAATTTATATTTTCCTTCAACGTTTAGAAACGTGTGTAAACATTTTATTATTGAATGGAAGGTAACATTATCTGATGAGAATCACCATCCGTAATCCAGTAATTGTATCAGGCGTAAATCCTCGCGAACCGGCATAAAGTACAGTCTCCGTTTCTAGCCTCATGTTCCTTTTAAGTGTAAATTTGGCTTAGCATCATCGATTTATTAGCTGATAGACACGTAGGTAAATTGTTTTGGCTGCATTCCACTACAGTCATATAAGTTTAGATGTCTTCACGCAAACTTGTACTTTCCTGGCCAGTATTTTTTTCCACATTATTCGGTGGATTCCGGGCCCACTGGGGAGGCGGTAAGAAAGGAGAGCAACGCATCGGCATAATTATGCTGATGTTGATGGGTGTCGATAGTCGTTGAAACGCTCTGTTTGTCCCCTATACAATAAGAAAAATCATGTCTGAAATATCTGTACTTAGTCTGGCCATAAATACAATAAAAAATATTACATTTGAATTTGGAATCTGTCATTTTTATACGATTTTCCATTGTGTTTTCTCATTTTAACGCCAGTACATTGTACAATATTTTGTGATATTAAAATGGAGTTGGGTGATAAAGAGAACAAGATCGCTGAAATTGCACAAACAAAATTCTCCATACACTCTCTTCCGGGATGGACGCGAGTAGCAGGATATCGGTTCATTGGGAGAGGCCTATGTCCAGCAGTGGACTGATAAGGACTGATAATGGTGATGATGATATACTTGGTATTAGTCAAATGTTTGTGTACCGGGCTATTAATATGTACAACATATTTGACCGTCCACGTAGTGTACGTACGGAAAAGGTGGTCAGAGCAGTGAGAGAAAGAATTCGATGAAATCCTTCCCGAAAGCAAAATATTTTATCTCCAGAAGTGATTCACTGGCCTTCTCTTGTTCACGTACCTTTAATGAACTATGTCGCATGTTTTTGCACATGACTTAGGGCTTGCAGTCTATTAGAGACGCAGTGGTCATTCTTTGACTGATAAACTAAAAATGAAGCTGGCTTAGTCTTTACGATGTTCATTTATGCCTTCAATTAAAGATATAAAAAACAGAATATAAATAGGTTGATAAAATCGAAACAACTACTGAAGCGGTACCCAAAGGGAGATCACAGAAATTGTTTATGCATAATATTTCTTTTACAATTGAGCAACATTTACAAGACTAGGTACACAAACAAATAATAATAGCATCAAAAATAATAATATTATTATATGTTGTAAACTTTAATTCACAAGCCGCCGACAAGAGATTCAGCGCGGACAGGGAGCGTTGTCATGCGCAATATAATATAACATGCCTGTGACGTGCCGTGAACGAAATATAACATGCCTATCAAAAGGGAAGCCATCCGAAAACGCGGCCGTCTAAGTTGAAAGAGACGGCAAAAGTAGTACACTCTCCGTCTCCTTTTTTTTCATTCATTTATCTTTGTTGAATGCGCATGCGAGGATAGACAGGCAAAGATAGTTTCACCCTCCCAAATACCTCCTCTATTCACGGCCAATCGCAGTTAAATAGCTCCCTATAGCATTCCTTCTCTATATTATCCTAACGGATAGGTCACTTCGCGGTTACTATTGCCAAGAACGTAACTGTAAAAATGTCTCGTTTCAATTAACGTCAGCGACGAACTTTTGAATAATTTGGTGAGCGTAAATAATGATATTAACGAAAATAGAAATACCAGTACAGTGTTCCGTACCCATTATTACTATTACTGAAATTACTTATAAAAATTAACAGACTTGTAGATACGGACTTATACACTTATTTTGTATGAGATGAAAACATTTAGGTATTGCAATATATATTTTATATTACACCGAATGGTTTTGAATACAATTTTCGACAGATATATATTCATAAAACCGTTAAAGCATATATCTTGCAGTGCACAGAGACCTAATTTATTTTATTCGTATTGGAGGGTCCGCCTGTCACCAGCAGGCGCCGGTCTCATTGTCAGTCCAGCTGTCTTCAATGACGCGTCTACAAGATGGCGCTCGCCGACAATTGACTGCTATTTCGGTGACGACGTTTACTTACTGCTAGATCAATGAAATTTGAATTGTGACTAAATATATTATTCCGGATACTATGTATATTATTATAGATAAAGACTAAACTATACTATTATAGATTTTCATAATCGGCAGCCAGATGGTGGTACAGATAAACCACCTCCAGAGAGCGGCACAAATCACGGTCACACGCAGCTTGCATCCGGCGGCTCCCGCGACCTTGACCAGGCCATCAGTTGAACGGCCTCCCGTTCAACACTGATTTTATCAACATTATAGATTTTACGTAACTTTAATAGATTAAGAGAGTGAGCTTAAAATTGGAAATTTCCTTATGTTATAACTAATTTATTTACTTCCGAGGATAATCAGGATTGTTCTCACTTAGACAAATTATATTGTGCTAAATCAGCAATACCATACTTATAAGTTGCATACGATACGACGTATTGACGAGATCTCAATTCAAAAGAATAATATTTATATATACGGGTCTTAAACAAACCTTCAGTACGTTACTGAATGTAGAGTCCGGCGCATAATTAAAAGTATAATAAGTATTTGGACATACTCGTGCTTCCGAAACAATCTCTTGTACAATGATTATCATACTGCCTCGCGCTCACTCTAATTATTCTGTACAAAAGTAAATGCGGATACATTTACTAAAAACATTTTATGAATAATTTTGTTAAGTTTTTTTTTTCGTAAAAGAAAATAAGAGTTTTTATTAAATTCCCTTTCCCACTAACAAGGACGATAAAATGAATAATTATAATTTCTCATTTTTTTTGTAACATGATAATTTCTTACGAAAAATTTACTGTCATATTATAGCATTACAAGAAGGTGTTCAGAGCTTTGTGTTGAATAATGGTATAAAAGTAATGCAATTTATGTTATTAGCTACTAGATTATGAACGACTAAGTCAGGTCACATCATGCGCCCCACCATGGTTCAAGCATTGTTGTGGCGGTGGGACTCAATAGCAAGGGGTGAACCGAGACACGTTGGGTGAGGCCAATTGAACCGAGGCGGCTGCTCTATGTACCCCTCTTATAAATAGAGTGGACAAGAGACCAAGTGGAGGAGGCGGTCTTTGTAGCATTCTTATAAAAAGAGGGGACATGTGAGAAAAGGAGGCGGTGCTCTTGCGCAAGGAACAAGGGGCGATGATGGGAACCTCACCCTATTATCCCAATCACAACTGACTTCCGAGATCAAGGCGTCGAAAACTGCTATTTTGTAACTGTTTACATTATTTCAAAACTACGTACTGTATACATTTATGTATCTATGTCTGTTTATGAAACAGTCATCGATACATAAAAGAGACATTGGAAGTGTTTACTTTTTATAGATTTTGTACTGTTTACATTACTGTGAAAACAGTTTTGACATTGTCAGCCGATTAGAAAGTTTAGAGCAAAATGTCGTATACACACTTTTGAGTAGATGTTAAGATATTTTTGAAAATTTTACCAGTGTGTTTATATTATTGCTTGTGGCTGAGCATACATAATATGGTGGTCTATTGGAGAACACTTTTTGTACTATAGGAGGGCAAACGAGCAGTCCGAACGACTTCATGACTACCGACGCCCATTAACACTTCAAAATTCTGCAGATGCGTTGCCTGCCTTCATCTTCAATGGGCACTGGAAACTCATAAACCACACGAAACACGACAGTATTGCTGTCACTTAACGTAGGTAATTATCGTGTCCCCACCATGGTTCAAGCCTTGTCGTGGCGGTGGGGCTCAGTAGCCTGGGGTTATCCGAGACACCTTGGACGAAGCCAATTGAACCGAGGAGGTGGCGGCTCTTAGTACCCCTCCTATAAGAAGAGGGGACTTAAGAGCAGGAGGAGGTGCCGCTCTTTGTACCCCTCTTATAAGAAGAGGGGACAAAAGAGCAAGAAGTGGCGGCGCATTTGCGCACGGGGCAAGGGGCGAGGATGGGAACCTCACCCAATTGCACTGTCCCAAAGTCGGTGGGGTTGTCCTGTGGTGCGGGACAACCCCATCTGTGGAGGTGGCGTCGGTCTCTTCGGGGGCTGACTTGCCGTCGAGGTGCCCTGATGATTTGTTGTTCCGGGGCACCTCATCAAAGACGGCACTGGTGGCACTCGCGGTGGTTTTTGTGGGTATTCGGTACTATATAATGTGCCGCGAGCCCCACACACCACTGGACCCCACCCAGGGCCAGTGAAGGCGCGTAAATGCGTTTCCCCGCGTCAACAAAAAAGAAAAAAGGTAATTATCGTGTGACCGAGACAAATCTCTCCGATCATGTCGGTCAAATTTGACTACAACGAACTCTTAATAAACACGTTCGGAAATAAAGTGTCATCTTTTTTTCTTACTTTACAGAGAACATTGGCGCATACCGCAGAGCTCAGAGATACTCTACAGTTAAAGACACTTAACACCGACTAAGCCACCAATGGTGCTTTCTCCCGTTAGCTTGAGGGCTAAACCCTGAATTATGTTAAGAAAATCGATTTTCATTATAACGTTATTAGTCGGGGTCTGAATACGTCTGCCACATTACACACTTGTATTTCGTCTGCCACAGCACATATGTAATTTTTGTGCCTCATAGATTAAAACAATAAAATCTAATTATTACCGTCTTCCTTTCCGATCGGCTTTACGCAATTGGGATGCAATGCTATAGTGATACCGTACAATTTAAAAATCTTTTTTTATAGATAGGAGAAATCAGAGCTTTTCAACGACTACCGACGCCCTTGAACATCAGCATAATTATGCCGATGCATTACCCTCCTCTCTACTACCCCCCAATGGACCACCGGCTACTCGCAAACCAGACGAAACGCGACACCGTATATATCACTTTACGGCGGTATCAAGTGAGGGAGAGTTACTTGACCGATTGTGCCGACCCAATTCCGTCGCATAGGAGGATGTAGTGTCATGTACCATGCACGACACCGCCTCCTGCAATCAAATCATATACGTAGGACAACTCTCCAGAGAAAAATGCACTTTAATAATCAAAGCAAAATCACTAAACGTAACGGTATTAGTACACTCACACTCATTAATAATTTACACTGAAATCACAACATGTAAAAAACGTCACAATAACATGTGTGATTTCAACTTTAGCGCGCCATGTAGCGTCTAACAATGAACAGAGAATCTGTCCATATTTCAGACGCGTCCCACTTTCTGTGTCGGCCATTTTAAATGAGCCGCTTGGTGCGCAATTATGTCAGTTTAGAAGTGACCAAATGTTGTGTTATGCATTGTCAGTTGCGACAAATTGCTTCTGTTCAGTTTTGTTGTCGTTGCCGTTACTTATGTTGGGTAATAACCCAAATATAATAATAATGCTACGTAAACACAGCCGTCTAATTTGGTTAGCCCATAGATTATCCCCTAGATATTCAAGGGGTCGTGTTGTCTGTCGCCCTTAAACTATGAAAATTAAATGCCAAGTTTGACGAAACTTTGTTTTAGAGGGTGCTGTAGTGAAGTTGAAATTATTATACAAATGTAAAAATAACTAAAATACAATTGTTGATAATTATGAGTTAGATATGACTACGCTACAAAGTACTTAATAAAATGTAAAAAAAAACAGTAATTGTTGCTATGTAATCTTTTGTCACATAATCACCTGGAAAATTAATTTAAATAGGACAGTAAGCAACAAATAAGCATTATGGCAAAATATTTCTATGAGTTTAGAAGTCGCAATACTTTTTCACCTAACACTCTTGCGGATTTAATAAAAGTGGTCTTTCGCGGATTGAATCATGTTAATGGCATTTAGTACGGATAAAGCGTAGCAACAGTAACATCGAAGGGTACGGGGATGTAAGCCTTTAACCAATACGATATCCCCGTGATAACCCAAGTATGAAAACGAAAGGTGCCTCGAAAATATAAGCAAAACCTCTGTAGCTCGACGGCTCTTGAACGTGTTTAGTGGTGGTGTTCCTCTATCCGATAGAATACACCAAATAACTAAAGTAAACGATATCACAAGAGGAATAAACTCACTGACGTGGGAAGACCCTGACCATTTTGTTATACCAGGATAATATATTAAATAGCAAATAAGCGATCGGAGCCTTTTTACGACTACTGGCGCCCATGAACATCCACGTAATTACTATGAATGAAGACGTTGCCCTCATTCCTCCAAAGGGCCACCATCTACTCGCAAACCGCACGGAACCTGACATTGAAGATGTCAGTTTACGGCGGTATTATTTCTTCAGTTCAAAAAAATATGTATTCTCTACCAAACTGCACAGCAATTTGTCGGTAGCTAAAACACTTAGTACATCTATTTAAACTAGAAGGCACTATTCTATGACATATAAAAAGATATACAAAATAAGCCATTACATTATTTATGTTTTATTCAATCAAACAGTAGCTTTTTTAAAGCATGTATAAGGTCAAATTTAGTTGGATGGAATCGTGAGGCAAAGTATTATATAGCATTGGCACAAGTTTCTTTAAGCACTTTAGTAAGTTAGAGCGAGAGGTATCTCCCTTGTCCTGCCAGCCCAGCTCTGCTATTTGGCAATACATAGTACTAATAAAGCAAAGCTAATAATACCATAGAAAAACACGACCCTGCATCATTAAAGTTATAATACAATAGCATTGGTACGGAACCCGCATATTAGAAATTGACAGGACGATTGTTTCTACCTGCGGAATTTTACCAGTTTCGCAATAAAAGTTTAACTGAACTCCGACATTGCTCTCTTTGACTTAGGCAAACAACGTAGGCACGTCGCGAGATAAAATATAGCGATATAACTTAAAGACAATAAGTTACTTGCACGAGTGAGTTACGAAGACAGCAAATGTTCTGTCATCGTCATCATCATCATTATCAGCCCTTATCGGTCCACTGCTGGACACAGGCCTCTTTCAATGAACGCCAAGACGGCTGATTCTTCGTTTTCTTAAACGCGGCCTCCAGTACTGAAACTGAATGTCCATATATAAAGGTATACTGTTCTAGAATTCTTATGGTGCTTAGATTTCAGATTATCGGCGCGACGAGTCTGGTTTCAATAAAAAAATTACTACAACGAACGTTTAGTTTACTTAAAATTTTCACTTTTACGGGGCCGAAACATGGCTTATTAATTTAGGATTGGCTCGGCTGGCTACTGAATGTGGCACTATATTCAAATTAACTAAAATGTACTTAAGTAATTTAAATGTAGTATTAGCGTTTGGTATTTGAGCTAGTACAAAAGTAGTGTAACNTATGCGTATATAGGTGTAGTCACTGTTGATCTTAGACATATTGATGTGAGATATAGTTGATAGAACTGATGTTAGCCGAATTGCATAAATTTACTAATAGAAATGGAATAAATTTACTAATGGTTACAATCCTAGCCCTTCACCATGGAAAGAGCAGTCAGAAATAAAAAAATACTTTCTTTATAAATCGGGCAGGTAAAATAAAAACACCAAACTCATTAATCCCAATATCATCCCATTACATTATCGAAGACTGTTAATGGCCACTTGTTAAAACAGTGGTTTAAAATTAATTTAACAATTTCAGCCGTTACTCGTAAATCTCCACGAGTCAATTTCAAATTAACGCCCATAAATAAACTAAGTAATTGCACTTTTAACTCGTTACAATTTTCGGCGTAATTCTGATAATTTGTGTGCGTCCAACGCGATAAATACCGGATGAGTTACTACTCGGTTGGTAATCCAGCAAAAATATAGTTTCTCTGGGAATAAATTTAACATGAATAAAGCGGTGGAGTTTGGCTAAGAATTAAAAACAGTATCTATTCATAAAGATGTAGAGTTTAGTATTTTGAAGCTATGACGTCTTGGTCATCGTCACATTCTGCTATTAGTCCACTGTAGATTGATGGTGTAGATTATGTGGTTGTTATAGGAGAAAAGGGGTCCTCACTATAGTAAAAGGCATTAATTACCCTTATCGTAGCGATGCGATGGAGGTTAGTAGCTGTAGGTAAGGACACCTTAGGGGTAGCCAATTTAACCGAGGCGGCTCCTAATTGAAAGTTGTAATAAGAAGACAGAAATAGGACGGGATCCTATTCCTATTGTATTGATGCGAAATCGACCCCACCAGGGTTGATTTGTGGTGCAGGAGAACTCTTCTGTGGAGGCGTTGGCAGTCCCTATAGTGGCACACTAGTCATTGAGGTGCCCCGTCGATTTAAAATTTCGGTGAATCGCGCCAACAATCGCACTCGCTATAGTTTTTGTCATTTACTTACAATTTCAAGTACATTACACCAGTCTACATTATAATTTAAAAAATCACCTAGGACTTGCGGAGCTCACATTGACAGCTCCATAATTATTTCATACAATTTAAAGTACACTACACCAGTCTACATTATAATTTAAAAAATCACCTAGGACTTGCGGACCTCACATTGACAGCTCCATAATAAGAATCAAGCCTGTACAACTATTACAGCAATTTAGTCGTTAAGTGCATACAATAAGAGGCATCTGTTAAGCCAAAACTATATGAGAACGATTGCTTAGTCTCAGTTAGGTTTTGGGATTTAAGAGAGTTTATTGTTAGTGCTATTTAAGTAATATTCGTGTACTTTAAATAAAGTTCTCGAATAATAATGATTTGTTAGGTTTACGCGAATGTTTACATTATGGTGGTAACTACTTAAAGGAATTTTGTGTAGTGGTAACTACTTAAACGGATTTTATGGCTTTATTTAAATATTTTACCGCTAGGTACCAATTGTGCACATGATATCACCTAAAAAGTTATGCCTATGCTGTAATGTACTGTATAGTATTTTAAGAGCCGATGGGCAATTTGAGGGGCAGCTTCATGACCATCATCATTATCATTCCTTATCGGTCCACTCCTGGACGCAGGCTTCCTTTAATGAACGGTAAGACGGCCGATCTCCTGCTGCTCGCATCCATACCGGGCCGGGATCTCCGTGCAGTAGCCGGTCCGGGATGGATCCGGGATCCGTCTTCCTACCTGGTGAAGGTTCGACCAAAATTTAGTTTTTATAATGCGGTGCTCACGCGGTCTCCAGTCCAGAACCTTAGTGGCCCATCCGTCATCTGATCTTCTGAATGTGTGACCAGCCAGTACCACTTCAATGAGCTTATTCTTCGCGTGATATCGGAAACTTTAATTCTAAAAATCAATAACCGACAAAAAAAATCAATAACCCGCAGAGCCAGAATAAACTTGCGAAGCAGTCCCAAATTAAGAGGCCATGTTTCAGCCCCGTAGGTCATCACAGGGAGAATGCATCGGTTGAAGACTTTTTTCTTTAAGCCCTGGGGTATAGGTAGGTGACTTTGCTGCTAAAAATTTTTTTTACTACATTATTTTGAGTAGTAGTGAGAGGTAAACGGCACGCCCTACAGATTTCGGTCTAAGACTAAGCAAAAGATGGACAAGCGATTTCACACTCGCCTCCGTGATTTTTTTAAATAGAAATTGACTTAAAATAATAATGTAAGGCTAATTTACTTGTCGGAGAATGTGCAATACCGCCGTACCGGGAAGGCATCCAGAGTCAACCACGCACGAGTCTTTTAATCCGTCAGAGGGTGAAGGGGGGGGGGAGGTCTGCTTGGTCATCCATTCCACGAGCCAAACGTTCACGTCAGCAGTTGCCATTTTAGCTACTGCGTGCGAGCTTTCACCGACGCCAGGGTGGGGACAGGCTTCCGGTCCCTCTGGCCTTTTAATTCACATTTATATATGATCTACATTATATTAGCTAAACTTATTCCGAAAGGATTGGCACTATCTATCTCTAGAGAACAGAGATGTGTGGAAAGAGAGTAGAGAGGCATTTTCCCAGCAGTAGGATCAGGCTATAACAATAATAATAATTATACTTAGTTTGAGTTATGTTCAACGTATCCAATACATACTTAATCGTATCCAAGATATACTAACCATCAGCATCATGTTATATTTTCAATTCCACAGACACAAAAATAGCTAATGAATTTATATCCGGCGATGCATAAATTGTACCAACTTTAAAACAAACAGCGTTGTTCACAAAGATGATAGCGCTATTGACAATACTGTCGTTCGCATAGGTATCAATCACGTTACGATTTACATCAATGCAGGTAACAATAAACAACTAACAGTAGCTGGATTTATTTACATAGGGTTAACTTTGGATATAGAAGCTAAAAATCGCATTGCTATAGCGCGTCATTGCTTTAGCACGCATCTCTTCCTATTTCTAGCAGAATTTTTAATATATGATTGAGTCGTGAACTGAATTCACAAATTTTACGGACTGTATCGTGTATTGAATGCACATAAAATGTTTTGTTTGTAAAACAAAAATATTAATGTAAAAATTGTGACCTTAGTGATTTATGTTTCTATATGTGTTTAGATAAATGTATATAGAAAGATGATGATCTAAAACATAAGCGTAATATATAAGTTAAGCTAGTAGTGAAACTATAGAAATAAGAAAATATATAAAATAACAGTTTTGTTCCTAGAAATCCATGATGAATTCAAAAATCTAAGTGACTACGTCCTCCGTTTACGTCTGAGGACATAAGTGGTTTGTGAGTAGTTGGTGACCCATTAGAGGAGAGCAGGAAATGATTAAATCAGAACTTCTGAGTGTGTGACCAGAACATTGCCACTTTAGAAATATATAGTCTCTTTTAATGGAAAATATATTCCTAAAATAGTAAAATAACTAACGCTCATGCAATATGATTAAACTTAAAAAAAATGAAAAAAATACTTTAACAAAAACAATATTATGATATAAAATGTAATTAATTAATTACCCATATTAGTAGATTATATTAGATGGGTAAATCTATATTAACAACGAAAACATGAAAATGGAGAATTTAGTCATTGCTGTAATACTCTTTTATCTTCAGCTACGCTGTAAATCGAATTAATATAGCATAGCTCACTTCAGGCATTCTAACCGAATCATATGTGAATCTTTTAAAGACTTCAGATAACAAAGGCAGCCAATTCCAGGTGACACAGTAACATTGCACCAAAGACCTCTCTTATATTGTGTTTCTCAATCTGAATTGTTTCTAAAGGCGCTTTTCAAATAAATAAAATCATTTAGTGCGTGGTATTTGGTGTCATGACCGAGATGGTAGCTCTCGCTCACATGATACCGCCATAAAGTAACAGCTGTAATTTCGCATTTTGTGAACTTCATGAGTAGGCCGTTGAAGATACTCCATCCCATCAACGGGCTACTCACAAGCCATTTAAGGAGCGCAACGCATTCGGAAATCAGATTTCCAAAACCCATGCGGGTACGTCTATTGGCAATTGGGAGTCCAGTTATAAGGGAAAAAGCAGAGACTAACCTATCACGAATTTCAGCCGCTAGTCTAAAGGTACAGGAAGGATCTAAAAGTTCGTGGCCTAACCTACATGGAGCTATGACATCTTTTTAAATCTACCGTCATTTGTTAGTGTGTGTCATATTGATTTATTGTGCTTAGTTTCATTTTGATACTGCACAATATAAATTTTCTGTGATTATTTGTTTGAAGCAATCTGACGCAATTTTCAATAATAGAGAAAATTAAACATCGTGCAGTCATTAAGTGCCTCAATAAAAACGGCCTATCACCAAAGGACATCCATCAAGATATGGTGAGCACTTTAGGGGAGTCTGCTCCATCGTATTCCAGTGTTAAGAAGTGGGTAGCTGAGTTTAAGCGCGGTCGAGAGAGCATTAAAGATGATCCTAGGAGTGGAAGGCCTACATCCTCCACCACGAAAGAAAAACATCGATAAAATTTGTGATCTCGTACTGGGTGATCGACGTTTGACCATTGGTAAGATAGATGAGATAACGAACATTAGTTATGGCCGGGTGCAACACATAATAACGGAAGAGTTGGGGTACCATAAGGTTTCTGCTCGCTGGGTCCCGAAGTTGCTTTCAGCTGAACAAAAACGAGTTCGATACACAATTCCGCGAGACTGTTTGGAACATTTTGAGATTGATCCCGAGGACTTTTTGTATTGATTTGTTACCACGGATGAAAGCTGGGTTCACCACCATACTCCTGAATCAACAATCCAAACAGTGGAAAAGATCAGACTCTCCTACACCGTAAAAGGCTAAGGTCTATTCTTTTTCTTTCGAGGGGATAAACAAGTTGCAGGTCAGGTGGAAGAAATGTGTTGAACTAGATGGAGACTACGTCGAAAAATATAAATAAATTTAGATCCACTTTTGTTTCATTTTCTTGGTCAGGCTTAGAACTTTTTGCCTCGTAGCATCAAGTTATAACCCATATAACGTCGATGAAAGGTAGCAAGAAGCATGAGCGATTGATAATACGTAAGAAATCGTTTACTATAAAGGGTAAATGCATTAACAAATCTCTCGAAGATAATTTTTATTCAACAGCAACTCTTATTCTACGTCCTATCGATTTCTCACAATCTCATCGCTCTCGGCATGAATGATTTGCAGAAAACGAAACAAATACCAGCTCCGGCAGATTGCGAATTAGATTCCGCCATCAGGGAGGCGAAAAAGTAGCTTTGTCTACCTCGCACAATAATGATGTTAAAAGCAAAGCCTTGTCGATGTTAAATTCGAATGAATATATATATATATATATAAACTACTATAATACTTTTATCTTCACCTACTTCTTCTAAATCAAACGCTAATGCTTTTAACTACTTTTACGGTAATTTCACATTTAAATAAGACACAATTTTTTTTTGTATCCTTCTATCTTAATCTTCTGTCTGCCTCGTGGTCTAGTGGTAGGCATGTTCGAACACCGTCAACTTTGGGCCAGTGCAATTTGGTGAGGTTCCCATCCTCAGCCCTTGCCCCGTGCGCAAAAGTGCCACCTCCTTTCGCTCTTTATTTCCCTCTTCATATTCTTCTTATAAGAGGGGTAAAAATTGCGGCTCCTCGTCCTACTCTTTAGTATACTCTTATCAGAAATGTAAAAAGGGCATCCTGCTCCTCGGTTCAATTGGTTTCGCCCAAGGTATCTCGATTCATCCCAGGCTACTGAGCCCCACCGCCACAAATTCCTATCATCCCGCCCCCAATGGGCCACCGGCTACTCACAAACCGCACGAAACGCGAATCTGAAGATGTCACTTTACGGCAGTATTCCGTGAGCGAGAGGTGTCCCCCCCTCCCTCGATCATGCCGGCCCGATTCCGTTGTATAGGAGGATGTAGTGTCATGAACTATGCATGGCACTACCTCCTCGTATGCAGCGTGACACTACATCTTCCTGAACTCTTTTTCCACAAATAAAAACGGCTCCTTTGTTCTTTTTGTTTCTAAAACATGTTAAGAGATGTTTAGCTAGGAGTGGTCATTTTATTATAAGAATATGATTACTACTCCAGAAAAAAAAATAGAAGTAAGGAATGACAACAAACAAAGTTAATAACAGCCGAAAGGAACCCAAAAGTTGCAACCTTAATGAAAGTAAACGAATATGGACGTTAAAGTCGCAAACTTTCTTAGTAATATAATTAAGTACCATCCAGTAGCTGGAAGTTTAACTATTTGTTAGCGTAACTACGAAACGAGTTCTTTGATTATTTCGCTAAATTAATTAAACGTTTTGTTCGTTAATAAATTATTTGAAAATTAAATTTATCTTCTTTATCATAACATTTTAAGTCCTGTGAGTGTGGCATATTCATAACGAAGAATCTCTTTAAAGTCATTATTTATTTTGTCGATTTGAGCTTTGATTTTTGACACTTTATATATTTGTGTGTCCTCTTCATATTAGACACATAGTACATGACTGACATAATTAGATTATTCGTGCTGTAATACCAAATATTTAAAATTGGAGATAGATATGTGTCATACATTTATTTATAAAAATATCAGGATATAAAGTGAGTGTCCCAAAAACCGACCTCACATAAGATGTGCATCTGTCAAATTATGCACTTTACAAAAAACAACTTAAACATACGTACGCAAGGTTGACATTTGAAGGAAATATGTTCAAATTTTGCACATCTGGAAATAGAATACGTTAGGTTGACATTGCAAAAAATATGTTTATGTACAATCACTAATGCTTTAGTAGTCGTATATCTTGTAGTTTTGTGAATCAATGGTGTCATGGTATAATATTTTTTTGTAATGAACAATCATTTTTACTTAATGTACATAACTTATGAATGACTCGCGCTTGTCTTGCTTTTCCTAACGAGTTTACTTCTTGTATTCCTGTGGTTAATATAGTTGAGCTAGTTCCAGTATTTCTCAATTATTAAGTCAGACACAAAATGTACACTAGACAACAGAGGGTCATGATGGTTATTATGATGAAGACTCGACATTGACAAACAGTTGTTGCACTCGGCGTTGACGGTGCTTTTCTTATCAATCGCCTACAGAAAATAAATCATTTTTAAAAGTAACCAACTTGCACGCGTCGTTCGAGTTAAATTCCTATGTTGTCCACGCAGGCAGCCAATGCCGGGTCCGCGAATTATAGAAAGCATCTAGTCTGATCTACTGAATATAGGCGTATTGAAAAATTTGCACGAATTTAACTTAAACGACGCGTGAAAATAGATTAATTTTAAAAATAATTGATTTTCTGCAGGCGATTGATTAAAGAAACACCGTTAATGCCGAGTGCAACACCTAGTTTGGAATGTAAAAAAGAATAAAAATAGTATGCAATCACACTACCGACGGCCCGCATTCCATATCGATAAATGTGTCGCATTACTATCAATTACTCCATTTCGAACGAGTTTCAGGAAACTTCACTCATAAGATTGCGTTTTCGGGGGTGGAGTACGGCAGTAAAACCACGTAACACATCTAGTATTTAATGATTTTCTGACATCTGGATTGATGTCGAAAGGTTTAACCTCTCCATTGGCAAAAAATAATCACAGTTTTCACTTTACGGTCGCCAACATGCAATTAGATACTTTTGTTAATAATCCACGACACACCACGAGATCGTTATGAATATTTGTAAGCATATATTTTAAAACCCTTTCTTAAGGTAAAAGTGGTCTTTTCACTCAGATGGAAAGAGATGATGTAATTATTTTTGGGGCCAGAAGGTGTAGACGGCCCCCTCCACACATTGGTGGGGCAGCACATATATGACGCCGTTAATGATACGTAAACCTGGATAAGGAAAATGAGTATTGTAAAGCGCAACAACCGCTGTACCACTTTTATAGCAAACAAATATTAATGATTGATTGATTGTTTGATCAATAAATTATTGATAATTACGCTCCTCAATTCTCTTCTTCTAAGGGTCACAGGAAACTCACAAAACGCGACATCATAGCCATGACATTGCGGTGGTATAATGTGAGCGAGTGCATAAGACTATCACGTTCTAAAATATATTTTTTCCGCAATGCGCTTGAGTTTCACTTGATAATAATCGACAAACACTAGAGCCTTCCCGCATTACTAATGACTATTACTTACATTTAACACATATGTTTTGGACTATAGACATCGCATTTACAGCTACTTGATAATATCGATGTGTAATGAGTTAAATCTTGCATAATTACTGGATAATAGACTAACAGACGCGTAATGGCGCCTAAAGTGCACTCGAACAGAATTAATTAACATGACTTGTTAAGCAGTTCAGTTAAGCAGTGTATACACATTATATGAGTATTTTTTATAATATAGGGGCGCAAACGAGAAAACGGATCCTTTTCACGACTACCAACGCTCATGAACATCCACATATTGACTATGCCGATGCGTTGCCCTACCTCCCCCCCCCCCCAATGAGCTATATACTATGAGCATACAAAGAGAAGAAAAGAAAATGTTTATTTGACCACAACATTAAAGATATTGACAATAGTTGAAGAGAGAAGTAACAAACATAGTGTGCCTTTAAGCTGCGCCAAATTGACAGACAAATGGTAATAATTATCATCATTTACAAAGTACTAGCAGTCCGTCCCGGCTTTGTACGGATACTTCACGAAATATGGCAATTAATAATTAATTTACAGAAATATAAAAATCACAAGTTCATGATAATGATAATTCCATGTCATAGTAATGACAACAAATTCAATTTATGACCGAACAACGTCTGAACAGCAAGATGTCAATAATTTCTGCAGCAAAATAAGGACTTAGATACATTTTTTCACAACTTTGGTTACATTATTGAAGTTATCGAATTATCTAAATACTGTATAAAATGCCTATATTCAACAGAAATAGTATAGAATTGTAATGGTAAAAAACATTTCAAATGTGTCTCGTAGTTCCGGAACCTACTCAATGCAAACAAACAATGGCTTAAACAATCAAATGTTTTCTCTTTATAATATTACTAAGAATTTTTTTTCGAAACGAGGAAAACTTTCGCGTTTATCGATGCTTGTTGTTCATTGACGATTTGTTGTTCATTGATAATATTATGATTCATCGTTCCCTCTCCATCTCTCTCTTTTTTACTGTTCTGCGCTGATGGAAGTGTCCATTGCAACTTCATCGGTTAGTATAAGACAGGCTGAACGATGGTCTGGGTGATATTGTGATCGATAGGGGGAAAGACCCCCCCTTCTTCCCCGCAGATGGAACGGATGCAGCCCGATATTAAAGATTAGCTAACGTATTAGTACCCTGGCAGAGGGAACCGGGTCTCGCCCCCCTCACTAACGAGGAAGACAGCTCACGCGCGTAAGCTAAAGTTGGCCTTGCATGGTCATGTGGGCTGGATAACTCCATCGACGTACCCTCGTATATGAAGTGACTGTGATGGGGATTAATGCTACCTCGCTACGCCGCGAGGATCCCTTGCTGATACATTATTTGACACCCTCTTTCTGTATGTAACACACATAAAAAAATTAGCCCTTGTCTCATATTCAGGTTATGATGTATCATTGTTAGTGTTGATATGTTTGGTACTGACACTGAAGTATACTTCTCATAGCTTAAATTGGGTTCATCTTTTCAATTATCTTAAAATGCATTTCTTTTAAATCCAAGTTAAAAAGTTTTCAATCAAACGAAATGCGTTGAATTTATTGTGCCTAGTTATTATATATAATTTTAGTGTATGTGAAAATTTATTCGTTGGCAAAATCTTGGAGTTCACATGAAGGGTGAGCGATTTTTACGGATACTCACGCGTATTTTAGTGAACAGCCAGGTCAGATCTTGCACATACTTATATAATTATATGTAATTAATTCGTCAATTCAACATCACTGTGAATGAAATGAAGAATTTTTGATGGAGGTAGTGGATTACGTACTCCCACCAGCACACAATAAACATTTATTTGATTTTACGAGTAAATATTCTCTGCCGATATAATAGAATCATGAACAAGAAAAGCACATTTTTAAGCCGAAATTCTTGGTAATAAAGAATAACAAAGGCGAAAACTCAATATAAACTGAAGTCGAGAGTTTACCTGTTTGTTAGAAATTTATAGCGATGCGGGGATTTTTAATAAAACCACCTAACGAATGGATGAAATTTCAGACGCCCATGATTGTTTCCGTCCTTTATTAGTTCCACCGTAAATCTCACCAGTGGGAAACTTGCCATGAAACAATATACCGAATACAGGTAGGGACAGTGGGTGAAAAAGCACTCAAATTTATTATTAAATTTAATTTTATCAACAAACATTTTAGGAGAATAAATATCCATTCGCTATATATAAGGGATTTATAGTTAAGTTTATAACTATGTTTTCAGTAGACGTAAGGCTGACTTAATCTTTATGATGTATAAGCCTTTAAATAAATATTTAACAAAAAAACATAACTTTTTAACAGCGTGGTGTATTTTTATATGAAATTAGCAAAACCCTACGGTTTTACCTGCATATCTCCGGACGAATTAGTCGTAACGTCTATGACATATTAGCCTTTCTCTATAAATCTTATAATGAACATGTACTAAAAGCGATTGTTCTATAAAAATTATATCCCCTAAATCACCTTGTGTTACTCGTGGTAACTGCCTCGTGGTCCAGTAGTAAGATTGTTCTACTATAGTCCTGAGCTCGAGTCCCGGGTCGTACAAAAGTGTTATTGGAATTTTTCAATTTCTAAGAACAGTTCGAAGTTAGGAACACGTTAAACAGCACATTAAGCCCTCGGTCCTGCAACGGATTTCGTGTCGGATTGCTGTCCCATTGGGATAGGAGAATGAGGAAACAGAGAGTGTTATTGTGCCTGCGCACAAAATTATGCACTATAGTCTAAACTACTAATCTGCGCATCAGTTGGCTAGTCTCTATAGAGATGGCTGCCGTGGCCGAAATTGGGCT